>JAJJMC010033322.1:92331-218215 GCA_023531435.1 Papaver californicum | reverse complement strand
TATGGTGTTTTTTTACGCTCAAGAGTGATTAGAATGATCGTATACAGTGCATCATCAGCTTGCACCATGTCACTGAGTCCATAAAATTCATCAATTTTCTCACTTTCCTTTACGATCTTTTAGTGTAGTTATTATTCAAAAAGTGTAGACTCTCAACTTTTAAATTTGTAGCACTTGGGGGCAACAAAAATCACTATCTCATTGTGACCACTGTGAAGTTTAAGTGGGTCTGGTAATATGCTCTCAAAGAATCGTATTAATGTCCAAAAGAAAAAAGTGAAATGCAGCATTCCTTCTCGGTCCCGTAATCTGATGCTTCATCATAAATCCATATCCACCGACTGTCGTGATTTAGATTGGCTTTTTGTTCCGCCGAGCTGATCGCATAATCATTTCATCATATCAGAAGAGATCATCAAGTAGAACTAACATAATGGCTACAATACAAGAATGTAACTAGGGATCTGGATACTTAAGCTCATGTTGCTATCTGGTAAAACGGAACGATAAATGGTAGTAACCCCAAGGCATCATGCTTGGGATCAGGTAGCTAGAAACTCACCATTCTAATGCAATATGCTACAAGGCAAAAGAAGTTAAAGGCCAAAAATAAAAGTTTACTTATTCAACACAAGTAGGACAGGCAGAACAGAAAATGGATAAAAAGGAAGTGAAGATAAGCATTTCCAGAAACAGGGGAAGAAGATAATGAATTCTCCTAAAAACAAAATTGGATTTAATAGGGCGGAACCAAAAAATCAAACCTAGAATTAAAGAGACATTTCCTAGATATGTAAATTGGTACAAAAAGATAACAAAGAAAAAACAACAGACAAGTTTTGGGAAAACCAGCTCTAAAAGTATTTTAGTTTTAATATTCGCCCCCACTCCCATCCCACATTACCTCATGAAATCCTGGCTAATATATAATGCTAAAAATTACCAATCAGAAGTAAAATTTACAAACCCTATCTAATAAAAGCAGTAAAGTCAAGTTTTGAAATCCTGGCTAATATATAATGCTAAAAATTACCAATCAGAAGTAAAATTTACAAACCCTATCTAATAAAAGCAGTAAAGTCAAGTTTTCCAATTAGGTTCACCATCTCCTAAATACCAACACTTTCTTTTTTTTGCAGCACAAATATTTACAAACATTAAGTAGGTACATACTCACCATTAACCAAAACCCCAAACTTAGTTCTTTTTCTTTTTTTTTATCAAAGTAGGGTTCTTTGATCTCTCTGCAGAAGAGATGAGGTTCTTAAGCTACCGAAAACATAACACGAAGTACAATATCATTTTTTTTTATATAGAAAAAACAGAAGAAGAAAGCAGTAGAAAACAAACAAAAGAGAACGGGGGAGATAAAGAGAGAAAGGGTGAGAGACTCCATAATATGAAAATTAACTACGACCAGTCTGTCTCCAAAGCTTCCGAGTTCGGAAAGCCTCGGAAGCTTCATCCATGGTGGTTGGAAGCTCGCCCAATCACCTAAGCTTCCATTTCAAATTCGTTCAATGGGCTCTGTCCGATCCTGAACTGCAAGACGTTCTGAAACATCGGCCAGTGATTTGAGATTACACTTTATTAATGCTTCTACAAAGTAGCAGGTCTCATCTTTGGTATTCCCATCAGGCACATCAACCACAAAGGATTCGATCACTAGCGTCCCTGGTCTACCATCGATGATCTCTGGGTGGAGAGTGATTACTGAAGAGTAATTCTGCACAATTAAGTTAGACAACCGAACAAGGTTAAACTATTTTAGTTTCTATGGCATTTGTGGAAATAACAAAGACAGCGACAGGCTTTAAAAACATTATGCTGAATAAACCCCTAAACCCACCATGTAAGCATATTGGGTAATATCCCAACTCGGGTGTATCTAAACATCAAATTCACAAGCAATGTTGTTGAAATTGAAGCAAATTATGTCATTTGGTGGAAATTCAACTTAACCAACCAGAAATAGAAACCTTATCTTGATTGGAGATTCATGTCAGTGAAAGCTGCTTATAGTAATAACCACGTGCATAAGATTAGATTCGAGCACCACAAGATATGGTGGTTACAGGTTAATTACTGGGCCAAAAAATTATTCTACAAGTGACCCTAAGTATATGTCTACTATAATTGTCCATATTTTCTTTTGAATACTAAACCTAAATTTGGATTAACCCGATTCACCATAGCCAGAAATGTACTCTAAAAGTTACAGAAAAAACAATGGAGGAATTCAATGGTCAATCACATCACAGGAATCAGAATTTTCAAAAGAAACGGGAGAAAAAATTTAACATAGTAATCATGCAACAGAATAGACTACAAGTTCACTGAACTTCTGAAAACAGTTGTTCCCCCAACAAAATCTCTATTTTCTTAAGCAAGAAAAAAAAATCAACAAACAAGACAAGTGATCTTTTAGTTAAGAACGTACAATCAACAAACTCGAAAAAAAAACAATGATAAGCTTGGGCTTCGATTGCATATCGATAAAATTTTGAATAATGCAGAAATGCCAAAATTTTGTAAGAAGTTACACAACACTTGAACTGACATTTGCATTTTAGAAAGTATAGAGAGACAAAAGAGCGGCTGATTTTTGCATTTCAAGAAACAGCGAAGCTCAACTCTCCCCCGCCTTTTACCTCAATCAAACTAAATACTTGATGCAAACCACAATTAAAGCTAAAATTGCATCACAGCTGCATGCATATCATATACAGAAATGAAAATGAAAAGTCGATTTTGGGAAAAGGTAAAATGGATGATACCTGAAGGCGGTGATCACCACCAACAATTCTAATACTGAGGATATGTTCCTCATCATCAAGTAGCTCCAATCTCTCAGTACTAGTTGTAGCTGGTAATCCAGATTTAACATTAACTTCTCTAAGACTTCCAATCTCTAAATCACCTTGAACAACACATCTACTGATAAACGGCTTGTATTTCTGTGGTTGATCGAATCTCCTCACCAACGACCATACCTAACCAACAAAAAACAAATTATTCCATCAGATTCATCAAAATTCATAACCGAAATTTCAGATTATTTCAACCAAATCATCAAATTAACAGCTCCATAGATCACCTAATCTGTTCTCAGAGCTTCAATCAAAATAAAATTTCACAGAAGTAACAACTCAGATTCCGATTGAAAAAAAAATCTAAACAGGAATCATAACTGAAATTTAATATTCTAAGAAAAACAACCAAAATTCAGTCAAACATCGAAAATTCATGAAGAAATCGCAAGATCTATGAAGTGATAAGAGAGTTGGAGATCTTACTAGATGAAGAGGAGCTTTGATATGTTTAACAAGAGCAGAACTACACTGATTATCTCTCATTTCATCGTGTTTATGATGTCTGTATATATATTCATCCTCCATACTACTAATTCCACCATTTCCATTCATCTTAAATTCCTCTTCCTCAATTCATCAACCAAACAAATCCTCTTCTATCTATCTCGATTCCACTTTAACTCACTCTCTCTCTAATTTCTACTGCTGCTGCTAGTGTTTGACTTTGTCTTCGTCTTCTTCTTCTCTAGAGAATTTGTTCTTCTGCTGCTGCTGCTGCTCCTTCTCCCACCGGCATCTGCTGTCCAATACCAAAATCCATATCTTTCATTTTCTTTCTGAATGATTTTATTATTATTATAAAAAAAAAAAATTTATTTAATGAATAAAAATGTGAGAACCTCTTTTTATGATTTAGCTCGCCATTTCCTGCACCGTATTATCCAGGAAACTCTGTAACTTCTGCCATCAAACTTCGTCTATAATTACGGTTACACCATCGTTTTTATCTTATTATACATTTTTTTTACCCTCTCCCGAAAACAATTGCGACTGCGTTGCCTTGCAGCAGTAATTTGTTAAAAGTGTCATTTTAACCATCGGCTTTTCGCCTGATATTAGAGTTGGGTGAAATCTGACAAAAATTATAAGCGCATGTTTATTGTGTTGCATGTGCTCGAGTGCATGATAACACAAGTCTAACTATCGGCCTATAATTATTAAGAGGGTATTGGATACTAGAAACAGAAATGTTTCTAATTTTCAGAATCAGAAATAAATCTTATAAATTAAAAATAAAAGAAAAAAATATTTTATAAAAATAATTTTTTACTTTAAATAATCATCACAAATTTAATTTTCAACTTGAGTTCTGATTTTCTTTTTATATTTAGAAATCGAACAGTTATTTCTTAAATTAATCTAAAATATAAATTTATTCCTAATTTATCTCATCAGAAACAAAGACAGACACCTTCGGCAACTGCTATTCTTAAATTATTACAGTAACTTAATACTTTAAAATCTGCTAATAACAAGCCACAAATGACCTGAGTTTGAAACCCCAGCATTAAATTCCTTATCTATTAAAAAAACGGATAGTAGAAAGACATATAGTTGACCTGACCCATCTAGGAAAGGGTATTTTAGTAATAGAGTACTGTTGCTTCTGTCTTCTATACTTTTTCTTCTTCTCACCGCTTTCTTTCTTCTTCGTTCCACCCACTTTCTCGTCTGTCTAATCTGCTAACTTGAATAAAATAGTCAGTCCAATGCCAATTTGCAGTTGTCATTTTGAATTTATACAAAAGCATATACCTGTAATGATAATTTATAATTTGTAGTAGTATATAAAAATTTATGTACCTTCATCTAGTTAAATGTGCATTAAAATATGTTAAAGGATGCTTAGAGCATCTCCAATTATCGATCAAATTGACGACCAAAGATTATATGTGATCGATGATCGGTGAAAAACAGCCACAACCGTGCGATTATATTTGGGTTATAATCGTTAAAAATCACTGTTCAGGATTAAAAAAAGTCGCTGATCGTCGACTAAAAATTATAGTCGAGCGAAATTGTAACCTCTCGCTTGTGAACAGACGAAGGGCAAGCATCTCGCTTAAAAACACGGGCGAAGAGTTGACATTTCGCCAGGTCAAGCGCGATGCTAAACTTTCGCTCCACCAGACGAGGCACCAGAAGCTCGCCTACACATAAGCGAATAGCTGAAATTCCGCCTAAAATTTCTGAACAAGGGCGAGATGCTACGGCGTCGCTTGAAGTTGGGCGGCACTCCAAGGTATCGCTTGGACCTGGGCGAGGCTCCAAGGCTCCGCTTGGAGTTGAGCGAGACTCCAAGGCCTCGCTCAGGTGTGACCGTTCATATGTATGTTCATCGCACGCTCTATAGGCGATATTCTACTCTCTCGCTTATGTGCAAGCGGCACTCCAGCATCCCGCTAGCTCTATTTTTACACGATTTTTTCGCACAAATCCTAGACGAGATTTTGGCACTTCGTTTATACAAGCGAGATACTGAGATTTCGCTAAGAACACGGGCGAAATGTTGGGATTTCGTCTGTATTTTTTTTTTGCAGGCGATAGACAAGAATCTCGCTTGTACCAGGCGAATTGTTAGTCTCCCGTCCGTCTTTTTAAGCGATATCTTGATACTTCGCTTGAACGTAAGCGGTACTTTAGCCCATCGCTTGATCATCCCCCGCTGTTTTTGAGCCGGATCAAAGATCAAATTTTTTGATCTTTGATCGATGGGTATCATCGCATGACTGTGGATGCCCTTAGATACTAGAAATAGAAATTAAATTTAAAATTCAAAAATAAAAATATTTTATTTCACAAATAATTAATTTTTAATTTTTAAGAATTATTTTAAAGTTGTATCAAAACTGTTAATTTTTTTACTTTTAAAAATTATTCTGAAATTGTATATCAAAATTAATTTTTAATTTTCTTTACTTCCAAAATTTAAAAAGTAATTTTCTAAATGGTATCCAAACAGACTTTTAAAGTTTCTGGAAAATCCCATAGAAAATTCTAAGAGGAACTTTAGCCGATAACTTATAAATTTATCTCATAATAATTCATAATATTCACAATCTAGATAAATCATGTCTTTAAATAGATTCTAAATTTCATTTCGATAGGTACTACGGTTACCGAATGATGTGTGAATCTCTTCCATAAATTGACGTATATAGTTCAAGAACCTGGTAAAATTCATGGTAACAACTAGTGTCTAAGAAAGAGTTTCTGAACAATAAATATCTAGCCTGGGGTACACCTGCAAAACCAGTCCAAAATCCTTTATGGGTTGATCCAATTGGGATATACTTAATTCTGCAGAGGTGAAAAATGACAAAGACAAAATTCAATTTTGTAAAGGACAAAATTTTATACAAAGACAAAGTTTATTTGTTCAAAAAAAAATAAAAAAAATTAAAGAAATGCTATTAGCAGCCATACAGGTATCAGTTGTAAATGATGCAATTGGATTGGTTGCCTCTTCCAAGAGATATGGCTCACCGTTTCCAAAGATTATGATATTTTCACCCACTGCTGAAAATATCTAAGAAATTATTTAAAAAATTATCTAAGAGATATGCAATTGGATTTGTTTGTTTATAGTATGTTTAGATATTATTTAAAAAATTATTTTTTAATTTCTAAAAATAAAAAAAATTAGAACTTTAGATATTTAATTTCAGAATAATTTTCTAGAAACAAAAAAATTAACTATCGACAAAAACAAAATCATTTTTACTCCTACCATCCAAACACCCTATTAACCTTTTGGGTGTATGTGAAATTCCCAATAGCAGAAGAGCTGTGGGATGTCCTAGAATCAAAGTGTGTGGAAACATCTTTTTGTCTTTGGACTTAAGTGCAAATACTATTCTCATGAATTTAAGAACATGACCTTTTTTTTTCTAGTACACCCATGTTCTTTACTTTTTCAAACAAAGCCTACACCTATCCACCGTCCCACCTGACCACCGCCACCACCACCACGAACACAGCCAAAAGCTTCCTCCTCCTCCTTTATACCTGAAAAATACAATTAAGAAATTCGTCAACCAACACCGTAGCTCCACGTGTTTAGATTATAGGATAATTAGTTGTGTTTAACCCGAAAATATCTTGCTGTTTTTTAATCGGTTTATTCAAAATGTTTTGCCCCCGCACATTGTGGAGTTACGGGATGGATCCCATTATCAAACGCGCAAATTTATAGAGATAGCTGCCTCCTAAGTACTTTTGTTGGTGTTGTCTAGTGCTATCACGTGTATTGTGTGAATGTACTAGTGCAGGAAACTTTAATACACGTAGTAGAAGATGAAGAAAACATGCCTAGAACAGATAGCAGCAGCAGCAGCAGCAGAGGGATGATGACAGTATGCGACAGATTAAATGTATCTGATGATGAATAGTCAGTCCTTTTCTGCATCTTACCATAAAAACACAGAGTTTTGAGTTTAGGATCAAGTCTATGTCTTATATGTAACCACAAGATTGTATGTAGGTTCAATGTGTTTGAGATGTTTAAAACGTGAAGAAATAAATCAAGAATTTGTTGAGCATGCATGAATGTTTATCCGATTTCTTTTCTTTGCTCGAATTTTCTATGTGTTTCTCACATTGTCCGATTGTGTTGTGTCATATCTCGATACAAGTGGGATTCAAACCCAGACCTTTTAGTACAGCTACCAAGTGTCTGTTTTGTTTGACACTGTTTGTATGTATTTGTTTTATCCATAAAGAATTTGGTATTAACGAGTTTTAAATTCCGATCACTGATATCATCAACTGGTATCATCGTCCTGTGATTTTATGGCTACTTGCATGTTTACAAACTACAGTTTTGATGTAACTAGAACTGTTGTATTTTTTGGACACCCATCACCTAAACCTGGCATGAATGATTAGATGTTTTGTCTGTGTTATTAGCTTAGTAATTACACATCAGCCTTCAGGATTTGGTTTTGGTATAACAAATTAAGGTACACCAAATCAGCCTTCAGGATTCTCTGATGTGGCCCATTACTTACAATTAGGCAAAAAAAAACTGAACAAGTTCACAAGCCCAGTATCTAAACCTTGTCAAAACGTAGAGTCTTTGTATTTTTTTAATGCAAACACGATAATATTATCTATATTGATGAAAGAGTCACATCTGCAAAATGAGACATTGTATTATCCGTTCCCAATTTGAGTTAATGTAATACATTTAACAATCTGTTTGGATACCAGAAGTCAGAAGTATAATATTTTTACTTCATAAAAAGTTAATATTTTTATTTCTATAAATTATATGTTCTAATTAACTTCTAATTTTTCTGTTTTTAAAAATTTAAAAACAATTTCTAGAATAATATCCAAACAGGCTATAAGACATTGTGCCTGGACGAGAAAACTTGCACGGAGAGGTGTTAGGGATCTGCGGTGTGCTTTTTTAGCCAAAGTGTAACCACATACTGTATTAAAAACCATTGTAAAGGTTTAATGGTTACAATCAATATTTGGTGATAAGCATAAGGGTCAGTATGTAGTATCGAAGTTAAATAATAGTATCGAGTGCTGAATGTAATTTGTAAAAGTAAATTGTACAAGTGTTTACGTGGTTTGGCTAGCTATGTCTATTCCATGGGATATTGAGTATCAGTTTTCATTATAGTTTTGAATGTGTTACGGCAGGGACGGACTCAGTATTCCTCCTTGGGTAAGGCTGGATTGTCATAAATATGTAAAGTGACCGAAGGCTACGATAAATTTTTACAATGAATCCGTAGTTAGTGACTAATTTTAATTCACTAATAGAATACTAGATATATAGATCAACTAATAATAAAAATTAAACGAACAAAATCAATAACAAAAAGTGACTATCAAAAGAAATTTGTAATTAACAGAAGAAAACAAGATAATTGTGTTATAAAAAGATTTTTTAAAAAAATAAGAATCTACATTAAATATGCTAAAAATCATCTTATAAGTGGGCTAAATTAAATATAAGTAGATAGAAACACATTAAATAGTCTGGAATACTTAATATTAATGGGCTAGAACTAAAATTTCCAAAAATATAGTAAAATAATATTGGGCCAGAAAAAAAAATTGGACTATAGTCTAGTTTAACCCCTTACTAAACCTGTCCCTGTGTTACGGATTTGGCTAAGTCACTAGCAGGGTAAAGTTAGGATTTGAAAATTGGGTGGACATATCACCTATGAACACATATTTGAAGGGGAGTGAATCGATAAAAATAACTAAAAACGAGCTAAAATAACTCAAATTAGATTTGGAAACCAACTGAGTTGGATGGGCAACTACACAACTACACTTCTACGTGGCTCTGCCCCTGCTCACTAGTCAGGTCTAGCAGATGCACGCCCGAGATCTGACACCTAAATGGCACCGATTTTGTCCAAAGACTGCTACAAATAAAATACTAAAATTTTCAAGAATATGGCTTAGAAGGACATCATGAATATGGCCTGAATGTGGTTTTAAGTTCCAATTGTCTCAACTACCAACAACATAGATACCACTTGGAAGCTGCTGCTACACTCTGGATGATCAGTAACCGCAATTCAATTCAGCACCTGAGTCATGCCTATATTTCAAGAGAAAGACAGACCAAACTAACTAACCAACAATATTGGTATTGACACTTGCATCAGTAAGTCAAAAGTATTGGTGCAGCAGAGTTATATATGGCCGTTGGAGGTGCAGGTGAGTAAGAAGAGGAGTGAGTTCTCTCTTTTCTGTTTCTGACTTTGGTTTCTTCTCTGCCCACTAGAAAAGGCTGTGATCGAGTGAAATGTGTAATCTTGAAGGCTTTTCTTTATAACATGCATCCGCACATTTGTCATTCATTTCTTGCATCCCTGCCTTAATTACTCTACTTCACTTCCCCAATGCTGCCACCCCATACAATGAATGATGCATAGTATCATTATGTCATCATATTCATATAAGGGTAAGGGTTGTCATAAAATTTAAAATTGGAAGTTGATGGTTGATTTTGGACCTAGGGTTGTCAATGGGTACCCGAATATCCGGACCCGTCCCAGAACCGGATGAGTCGGGTCTGGGTCCTAAAACTGGACCCATTAATGGTTTTGGACCCTAACGGGTAGGACTCGTTAAGACCCGATACTAAAGGTCCCATCCGTCGGATATCCACGGATAATCGGGTAATTTGTAGAGGGTTAATTTTATAAAATTAGATACCAAAATTAGGTCATATATATAGAAAAATTAAATCTGATTCACTTTATTTCTGATGAGAGAAGAGAAAACTTCTTCACTTCAATGACTTCACTTTAATGACTTCACTTCACTACTCACTCAATCATTTGAAACCCATTTTCTTTTCCGACCACAACAAGCATAGGGTCCGGTTCTGGGTCTTCACTAGCATAAGGAATTAAGACCACAAATGCACATCAAAGATCACACATATTCATCACCATAAGGAATTAAGACCACAAATGCACATCAAAGATCACACATATTCACATGGTGATGAACAATTTTTGTTCTATGACTGAGTTTCTAATGTGAAGTTGTTCTTGAGATGAATATAACGTAAACCTAGAGGTACAAATTAATTAGTGGTTTAGACTACTATATTAAACAATGTGACATCTGCTTGGTAGACTGAACCATATTACTATCCAAGTCATATCAGTATAGAACTTAAAATCTGTTTGCAAATAAAGAATGCACGGCAAATCTAGAACCTACCACTTAAATCTCTGGACTGGCAATAACAGTTATACACATAAGTATCAGTTTAGGAAGTGAAGCATAAAAGATGGCTTACATAATTGATTCCGCAAAATATAAAGAGAAGAAACAACGGTAACTGACGGCGTTACTTTTGATAACAGTCACAACGATCAATTACAGTCCTGAATACTAAACTTTAATATTAAACTTTCTAGATATTAAACACAACTTTAATCATAAAATTAGGTACTAAAATTTAAATAACTCTAAAATACACTGATTATGATCATGTGACCTTGATTATATCATTCTTTTCTGAATTTGACCAAAATAATTGTGTGTTATTTGATTAAATTACCCTTTGCCAGCAGTAATAATCAGGGGTAAATTCGTCTTTGGGATGTTGTACCGGGCCCTTGTCACTTAAGAACTCAAATAACCCAGCCCATTTTGGGCCCACTTAAACCAGCTAATGCCTAATCGTTTTCCATAATGACATAGTTGGATAAGCAAAAAGATGAGAGGTTATCGATAAGACTAACATTAATCAGAATTTATGATCTCATCTACTTGTTTGTCCAGATTCTGATATACGAAATGCATATAAATAGCTGAAAATATGATGAAAGGGAAAACTTGTTAAAAATGAATTCGGTGAGATTAATTAGAACAAGAAGAAGAGATAGTTGTTGGTTGGGGTTGATTAATTGTTGATTACATTTTGTAATTAGTCCTAGTTAATAGTTAATATCTCCCATCAACCTCATTTCATTTCCCACTACTTTAGTAAAAGATTTTAAAAAACAAAAAGTATTTTAGGTCCATTATATGCATTCATAGTACTAATTAGTCTTTGGAGTTTTGTTTGAGAATTTATTGATTGAAAATTTCTTAGCTAACTTAGACCTAATTTATTAATTAATTAATCTTCTAATTATGAAAATAAAATCAAACCTAATTAAATGAGATTTCAAGACAAAAAAAATAAAAACTTTGCATGTAACACCACGTGGTATACGTAGCACAATCTTCATTAGTAGTTGAGAAAAAAAATGAAGAATCAAATCATCTCTACATAACAAACGTGTGATCATAACCACCATTTCCTTTGATGATCAATGATGATGATGATGCCAATGACGATTTTTTATTTAATTTGGTGAAGTTATTCATCATAAAAGGAAAACAATGTGGTCGCAATGCATGTGCTGGTATTTGCTGTATTTATTTGGTGCATTCATGCTGATATGATCGATTTTACTCATTACGAATTAAAAAAAAATGCAAAAATGAGAAGCTAGGTTGTGCGAAATTGATTGGCAAGAAAATGAAACTGATACATTATGTTACCTGAATGTGAATTGATAATTGATTATGCTCGGCAGAACGTCGGAGAGATTAATTCAATCTTCTTTCTCTTCTCTTACATTGCATTTTTAGATGATCCTGTTAAAACAAAAATCTCAAACTATTTACTACTTGTGCGGCTGCAAAAGTCCGTAGAAAGCACGGCATTTCGCAGCTAGTTCTAGTAGGTGAACAAATAAAGAATGTTGCTGCTTAATTAGATCGGAATACTATATGTTGTTACATATCACATCATGTAGTGATCATCCAGATAAGATCTTAAAATTGGAAGAATGAATGGAACTTAAAAGGAAAATTGGGTTAATTACTTTGTTTATATAAGAGACGGGAATCTCAGGAATCTAAGCACGTTGAAATTTCTCTGCACTAAGGCTTAACACCTTGACTTTGGTTTAATATTTTAATTTTATCACCAAAGGTCAAAGGTGAGTCAAGATGAGATACTCCCATTTACTTGCGTGCATAACAACGTAGTGAACATGCTGCATGCACTTATAAAAGTTTTTATATTTATTTATGTATATTTTTGTAGTAGTGATTTTGATGGTTTAAAAATACAAACTCATTGTATTGTATGTATTCAAGGACGTGATAATATTGGTCTAGGGACGGATTTAGCAAAGAACTAATCTAGGTTGTCTTTTTTAGACCAACATTTTTTTACTATGGATTTTTTTTTATCTTTTTTTTAGTTTAACTATTTAATTAGTTGCTCATATTTAAAGATAATTAAAACTTAAATCTTATTTAAAACAAAAAAAAACTCTTCTTCTTAATATAATTATCTCTCATTTTTACTCTAATAAGCTATAAATTTTTTTCTGTAATCATATTTTTTTATTAATTTCATTCGTTTTATTTTGTAGTTGCCTGTCTATCTAGTATTTTATATGTGAATTGAAAATAATTATTAACTACGCACTTCGTTCTAAAAAATTTACCGTGGTCTTCGGCCGTCTTGTACATCAATGGCATACCAGCCCTATCCAAAGAAAATTTTTAGATCTGTCCCTGTTGTCAAGGTCCAAATAGGGCTGTCAACGGATCCGAGTGAGGACCATAGGACCCGGACCCTGATATTTTAGTCGGTTCTGGATCCTAACGGTTCCGGGTCCGGTTCCTTATTCTATGGACCCAGAACCGGATTCTATTAAAATAGCGGGTAAATCCCGTAATTTGTTTTAGCCAACTCAACGGTACAGATCAGTATGATACGCATATCTCACGGTTGAAAATAAATCTTCGTTAATCTGAAGGTTTCATGTGTTGTTTCAGTGCCGGAAGTTGAACGAAACGCTGTGTTTCTGATCAATCCGTTCAAGAACAGCTTTTGTTGCAACAACTCCTTCTGGTATTGAGGATCTCTGCCTAGCCAACCAAAAACAAAAAAAAAAAATCCCCAAATCAAATTAGAAATCTTATATCAAAATTAAGAACTCGATCGTGTGGGAGGAGGATTTGATGGAGGTGGTGCATCTGGAGAAGAAGAAGTTGTGGAGGAGGACTTGATGGAGGTGATAAAATGGCAACGTTAGTAAATAAATATAAACTTAAATTTTAATCGGTCATTTTCGAATTTAACCCTAATTTCTAACTGTCAAGGTAGTCAACTCGAGTCTTGGATACCAAACTCTAATATCAAACTTTCTAAATACTAAACGCAACTTCGATCATAAAATTGGGTACTAAAATCTAAATAACCTTACATTTTAATCAATTTTCTTAGGAAATACCGTTTATTTTGTTTTGTTTCAAAGAATGTGAACGTCTTTTCCCTCAACAAACTTATAAAACTCTCTCTCTCTGCACCACCACTGCAATCCAGAGAGGGAGAGAAAGAGAGAAGGTTTCTGTTCATCACTAATGGAATCTGCAATATTTTCACAGGTCTGGGCATTTTAGTGAGGAAATACAAAGATGGGCTGCACGTCAATGAGCATATCAACATCTCATATTGCAGCAGCAGCAGCAACAAAAGATATTCTTAAAGAGCACAACAATAATGGTAATCTACGTGCGAGTTTGCGAAGATCACATTCTGATCCACAGCTTCGGTGTTCCATTTGTGCGACTTCTTCGACAGAATCGAAATTGAAAACTAGTAAGTCATCAGTGGGTATATTTCATCAATTCCAAATCTCAAGTTTGTTGCTTCCGAATAAGGTTCTGTCGCTTTTGTTTGAAACGGATAAAATGAAGCTAGTTGAGCATCGTTCAGAGGAGAATAAGGGTCATGAGAGGGAGGGAGTAGAGGAACATAAACATGTTCATGAGGAGGAAGAGAGAGAGCAGGAGAAGAGAGCTAATTGGGTGGAAAGACTTTTAGAGCTTAGAAGCCAATGGAAGAATCGACAAACGTATGATCAGACAGATGAAGAAGAGGAGGATGATTATGATGACCATGTAGGAGGTTGTGAGGCGAATTATGATTCAGAATCTGAGGAAGAAGAAGTGAGTTTTGATAAAGAAACCTTCTCCAAGTTGTTGACAAGAGTTCCATGGTCTGATGCGAAACTGTATTCTCAGCTGGCTTTTCTCTGTAACATGGCTTATGTGATACCTGAAATCAAGGTATGCATGTCTACCTAATTTTAAGTTTCTGTTCAATTCTTAGGGTATGACTAGGTGATGACGAAAGCCCTGCAAGAGTGTTTAACCTCTTAACTTTGAATTCATTCTTACTCAACCAGGCTCAAGACTTGAGGAAATACTACAACCTACATTTTGTGACATCTTCCTTGGAGAAGAAAGCAGAAGCTGCACTGAAAGTGAAGCTCGATCAGGGCTCCACCATGACCGACATACCCATCTCCTCTTCTTCGTTAATTGAGGAAGAAGTACTGGCAGATTATGAACAACCCAAGCGTCTTGCCCGACCATCTGTAGCTTATAACATTGCTGCTTCAGCAGCAACTTACGTTCATTCTCGAGCAAAAGGTCTCCTTTCGTTGGGATACAGCCCTCCCTCTATGGATGAGGATGCAGAGGTAGAGAGACAAATCAAGATGCGAGAGGAATATGGCGGTGAGTGCTCACCTCGAGTATACAAGAAATCTGAGGTTGCAGCTTATGTTGCAGCTTCAACGATGACTACCGTGGTGGCTGCTGAGGAAAATGTAAAGCAGGAAGCAGCTAAGGAACTCCAGTCACTACATTCCTCACCTTGTGAATGGTTCGTTTGCGATGATCCAAACACGTTTACTCGTTGCTTCGTCATTCAGGTATTTGAACTTCCTGGCGTTTCAAATTCTGATGTCTCTAACACACAGAGAGTAACTTATATTAAACCGCAAGCAGTAAGTATAAATCTAGTTTCAGAATTCCACCTGAAAGGCGTCCTGTCCACTTTACTCACACCGATATCACTTAACATGCAGGGTTCAGACTCATTGGCATCTTGGCAGGCAAACCTCTTTTTTGAACCCACCAAATTTGAGGTAAGCATGCTATTATTATCAATTTATCATGATAAGTAAATTATTTTGCTGACACCTAAGGTAGAACCCATGATGGTCGTGGATGAACAATAACCGAGAATCTATTGAAATCTGACTCTCGTAGGGAACAGACGTTTTGGTTCACAGAGGTATTTATGAAGCAGCAAAGGGTATATATGAGCAATTCATGCCAGAAATCTTAAACCATTTGAGAACATATGGAGATCTAGCGAAAGTTAGATTCATTGGTCATTCCCTAGGAGGAAGCCTAGCAATCCTAGTCAACCTAATGCTCTTATCTAGAGGGGTACTGGAATCATCAACTCTACTGCCAGTTGTCACCTTTGGCTCTCCATCTATATTCTGCTCAGGTCACAGTATCCTCGAAGAATTGGGATTGGATGAGAATCATGTTCACTCTGTTATGATGCACAAAGATATCGTACCAAGAGCCTTCTCCTGCAACTACCCTAACCACGTGGCACAAGTACTAAAGCGTCTCAATGGAACCTTCCGTTCTCACCCTTGCCTCAATAAAAATGTAAGTTTCCTCTGAACCTAACCTATTCGAAGCATAATGTTACAAACAAAACAAGAGGTTGCTGAAAAATAAAAAGTAAAACTAACAGATGAATTGTGGAAACAAGACATCTTGTATCAGAATTCAGACCCGGAGAATCTGGTTTATTATCTAACTGTTATACCATGTTTCTTGTCGCCTGTGCAGAAAATGTTGTATACCCCGTTGGGTCAGTTATTCATTCTACAACCAGACGAGAAACTATCTCCTTCACACCCTCTACTGCCACCTGGGGGGGCCCTATACGCCTTGGACAAAACTCAATGTGGTCCATATTTGGGCATTAAAAGTGCCCTAAAAGCTTTTCTCAATTCTCCTCACCCATTAGAGACTTTAAGTGATCCTACAGCTTATGGTTCAGAAGGAACAATTCTAAGAGATCATGACTCAAGCAATTACTTGAAGGCCATGAATGGTGTTCTCCGCCAACGAACAAAGCTCGTGGTAAGAAGGTCCAGGAAGGAGAGACTACACCATTTGTGGCCACTTCTGACAACTTCACAATCATGGAGACATCAACAACATCTGGAGAATCCTAATTTGGTCACTAAAGAAGTTATTACTGGGGTCTGAAGATATTATGTAAAAGAACTATTCTAAAGATACCTATAAAGGTTGTTGTTGAGACATTTATATGATGGGTTTGAACCACTTGGTTCTCTACTTCTAGATTTCATGTACATGTGTCTCATAACTTCTCATCATGTGTCATCTGATGATGGTTCTCTTGTTATACAATGTTAATATTATATCGCAGAGAAATAAGATCTAGGAACGTGGTACTATATTCATAATTTTTATAGACTACTGTAGCTCTTTGAAAACCCAGCATACAATTACAACTCTTTAAGTCATGAATTCAAGATTTAAGAAAAAGACCAAAAAGATGTGCATTTTCTTCCTTCGTTGCTACACTAACATAAAGAGATATTGAAACTCATAACAGTACAAAGTCAAAAAGATAAGCGAATTGACGAACCATCATTTGCCCTCAGCAGCCATCTTCCTTTTGATCTCATGAGCTGTGTTGAACATGCCAAGAGTTGGAGTGTTGCATACGAAGCACTTCTTGTTTTTCGAATGATGCTGTGGACATAAGAAAATCAAGTAAGATTTAATAACTATCTAAAAAAACACTAGAAGTAAAACCAAGTAAATACTTGCAAACATAGGTAGCTAAAACAAAAAAAAATCCGAAAAAGATTAAAAGGTAGATATCAATTATCATGTGGTGAGACATGTTAGCATTAAAGTACCATAATTGAAAAAGAGTGACCTTAATAAATGACAACCACCCGTTTTAAGCAACTGCCAATTTCAACTTAATAAAAATATGGAGAGAAATTTTTGTAAGACTATATAAACAAGTTGATGAACTTTAGAAAGCCAAAACGATAGAACATCGCAACTAAATAGCAATGAGCATATAAAACATGACTTCGAACTCTAAGAACCTCGTTGAATAAGCACCACCAAAATCTATTTGAGTTTAGCAAATGGTAGTTCCAGTCTCCTTTTGCCCACTAATTCACAACAAAATCGGCATAGTGATCAACACAATCTCCAGCTATATGGACATGATTTACTCCTCTCTTTAGGTTTCCATTTCCTAGCTTATCCATGCTGCATACAAATGTTGAAACAATGCCAATAATATTTCCTATATTCCAATCCATCTATAGCTTTACACACAAACACGTCACTCTCTCACCACCCACTGTCATTTCACTAACTCTTTTTCTTTTCTTTTTATTCACATGCTTGCAGAGATTCTTCTGATTTATTACGTCTGCTGATTTCTCAGAAATGTACTGTACATTGCATTACTATACACACACTTCCAACTATTGAAACATAGTCTAACTATTAAAATCTAAGACCACACAACCTAACTAAAGCATTATAAAGAGAAATTTACTAGGTTTTTACATGAATGTCTACACAATTGTACTGATTGTCATTGTTTCACGGGATGCTAACATATACTATCAAACTTGCAAACGGAACACAACTACGTATATTATCAATTTCATCTACAAATGTTTTAGTGGAAACTGTTAGTACTAAGCTTACTAGAGTAAGATGTGATTTAGGTTTCATCCTTAATGTCTCAGCTTATCATGTAGCAATTTGTCTAAGATTGTCAGCATCATAATTTAAAAAGGTGCAGAACAAAGTTACGACTCAATGAATGTTTACAACAAACCATTACTATGTTATATGGCAAAAGCATATGGACACATGGGTCCAGTGCCTTTCAGTGGATTTTCAATAGTTCTGGACCTTTGGTACATCAAATTATCTGTGTTTCCTAGTTATGTGTTTTCTTTCAAACTTTCCCAAGAGTACAAGAAATGACAATAAAGAGAATATTATGTGGTTCTACTTGAATGTCTATATTATTGTGATGATTGTCATTGTTTCATGGGATGATAACATATATTATCAAAAACTTTGAATTAAGCTAGAATTTCAAGTTAAAAAAAAATACCTTAAGAGCACAATGCTCACAGAAATAATGCTTGCATTTGGTAACGACGGGATCAACAAAAGACTGTCGACAAATGAAACACGCAAAAGGCAATGCATCTTCATCATCATCACTCACATTTGCTCTTCCGCTCTCATCCTCATCCTCATCATCTGCTTTTAAAGCTAAATTCCTCTTTCGAATCTTCTCAGCTTCCTCCCATTCCCTCTCCATCTGCCATCCAGACTTATAATCTCCTCTATCATGCATAAACTTACAAGAATCCCCAAACCCACAATACCCAGTCTCCTTATAATCCTTACATATATCTGGTTGATAATCCCACCTCGCAGACGTCCTAATATGAGCAGAAGCCCTAAGTGGTCCATGGGCACCACCAGCTTTCTCACCAGCAACTGTATGTTCTCTTCTAAACCCGGCTTTATGATCTGTATACCCATGTATACCTTTATAAAGCTTCTCATCACTAGGCTTCTTATCCTTATTCTTCTTCAATGCATCTTCTGCTCGCTTAAGTACTCTCTCACGTATCGCCCTTGCATCATTTGAAAAATCAGTTTCAGTTTCTAACGTCGATGTAGCTCTACTATCGTGTTGAACCTGAATTACTTTCGAAGACTCAAAAACAAATCTCCTAGACTCAGCAGGTTCTTCATTTGTTTCAGCCAATTGTTTCGTGGATGTCCCAGTTGAAAAATGTAACTTATTATCAGCTTTTGGAGCCAATTTAGGTTTTTGAATCACTGAGGAACCTTTAGAATCTTCTTCTCCGTTGTCCTCCTCTTCACCATCATTCTTTCTCTTTCTTATGTTTTTGTTCTTAGATGGTTTCCGAAAAAAACTACATACTAAGAATGACAACAACAACAAAAAAAAAAAAAAAACAACTGATCAATTGGCAAACTTCAATCAGTAAAGAGAAACAAAACAAAATAGCAGATTAAACCCTATTACTGCCATCATAAATACCTATCACTAATGGTCTCCTCAGTTTGAACCATCTCCCTGACTGTAAACATGATCAAATTTGAAAAAAAAATAAAAAATTACGAAGATTCATTACAAATACATACCTAGTTCTTTCACAGGTTCAGTGCATGGTTGAGGTACATTTGAAGGTTCAGAATCCGCCATTTCCTTTCCTGATCGAAAATGTTTGTGACTAAAAATTCTAGGGTTTGTGAGGAAATATTCCAACTTCCTTTTTCCTTTCTTCAGATGATGATTAAATGTTTATGGGGCTTGCAATAAATTGGCGTTATCTCAATTTGGGTGATTTTAATGTGGTTTCATTCGACCAGAGAAATTTGGGGTTTTTTGGGATGTTACCGAAGAAGAAGAAGAAGAAGAAGAAGAAGAAGTGGTTGTGGCGGTGGTGATTCAGCCGGCTCAATGCTTATAACACAATATGGGTTTGTTAACTGTGGGACCCACTGGTTTAGGATCGTTTAAAACTTGGGTCTGTGGTTTCAAATCGGTGGAGTTAGACGATTTGAAATATGTGGAGCTGTGTTAAACCCATTCAAAGATTGTGGTTCTTTTTGGCAATTCATAGCACAAATTTACAGATAAAATATGTGCAATTGAATTAACAATTGTTGTTATGTTCATTTGTTATATAGTTGCACAATATATAATACTCCCTATTACTTTTGTTGAAACGAAAGTAGTATATAATATAAATATAATGTGTGTGATATATTTATATAATATTATAGATTTGTACGTTGTTTTATAAAATAATAGTTTAAATGATTAGGTATATATATATATTTGTTTAACCAAATCAGTTTTAACTTTTTTTATTTAAGATATATCATTTAAATGTTAATATGATTATTTTTATTAAATACAAGAAGATTGTTGATGTAAATATAATTTTTTGGTAAGTAAATCAAACTTTATATCATAAAATTGAAGGTATATTTATACGTTTGTATTGGGTAGTTAGCTAGCTGGGGAAACAAAGTTTGATCTAATATTCTCGAATTTCAATCTCTATATTGAAACAACATCTGTATGGATACTTGAATTGTCAATCTGTTTCTTTCTGCAACAATTATATTTGTATATGGACAAACCGGTAGTGGTGAGACATTTACCACGAGGGTGCTATGAAGGACATAGAGAACCACATTAGGAACATAAGTTTATTGTTTTTGTTTCACTCGAAGAAGCATTCCTGTGTTCGATAAACAAATGCTATATTACCAATTAACCTCATTTTTTGTTTATGAATTTTGTATCTGAAGATTTCTTCATATATATGCGATATGTGTAGTCCCCGTAAAAAGATTTTGTATTAAAGATTTTACAGTCTCCTAGATGAAAACTTATATGCTTTTATTTAGACTTGATTTTGTAAGTATTATCATTATTTTAGCTCTTTGAGTGTGTTGTTTTAAACTATCTCGCTCTTTAGTTTCCTTTGCTCTCTAATTGTTGTTATGTTCATTTGTTATATACTTGCACAACATATACAATATATACAATATATAATATAAATGTGATGTGTGTGATAAATTTAAATAATACTATAAATTTATGTGTTGCTCTATAAAATGATAGTGTAAATAATTAGGTATATATATTTGAAGTGTCCAGTTTATCAAGAACCTAGATATATAAAGTTTGCAATGATGAGAGGAAACTTACCCCAAGTTGCGCAAAAGACATTAAGACATTTTTCGATAATTGAAAGACTGAGAAGGTCTTACAGTATACCATGGATAGCAGAGGCAATGTATTGGCATTCTAAAACGCAGTCAGATATAAATGTGATGCGACATCCAGTTGATTCTGCAGCTTGGCGGTGTGCGGATAAGTTTTCTCTAGAGTTTGCTAAGGAGCCGCAAAATGTTACACTTGATCAACAGATGACTTCAACCCTAATGGGTGTTTCGGTCTGAATTACAGTTGTTGGTCGGTAATTCTCTAGCCTTACAACCTTGTTCCTTCGTACTGTATGTTGCAGGAATTCTCAATGTTGGCATTGTTGATATCAGTCCCAAGAGCACCAGGTAAAGATATCGATGTCTATTTAGAGCCATTGATATATGAGTTGAAACCCTTATGGAATGAAGGTGTAATAACATACGACGCCTTCACCAAGACTGAATTTCTGATAAAGGCGAGGTTGTTATGGTCTATCCATGAATTCCCGGCTTTGGGTACTTTATCTGGATGCGTGACTCATGGGTATAATGCGTGTCCGACTTGTGGAGAAAAGACAATTGCTGATTGGTTGTCGTTTAGTAAGAAGGTCTGTTATATGGGACACCGTAGATGGCTGCCAGCAACACACAAGTATAAAGATGATAGATTGAATTTCGCTGGAGGAGTAGAACGTGTTACAGCTTCATGGCCATTAACATGGTTGCAGGTTCAAGATATGGTACGTAATATTAAATGCAAACAAGGGAAAGGAAAACAACCAGCAAAGAAATGTAAAAGAGGATCTGAATGGGACAATGAACAGGGTATTGATGAAGAAGAAGAGGTATATGACCACCCTCTTTTTTCAAGATGTTTCATTCTACATGATTTGCCAAATTAGGGTTCAAACTCTGTCCGGCATTGCACAGATGTTATGCATATGGAGAAGAATATCACATAGCATATTATAAATACCGTAATGGGGAATAATAAGTCAAAAGATGGTACTAATGCGCGTAAGGATTTGGAAGCTATAGGGATTAAAAAGAATTTATGGCTGCACACAGATGAAGTGACTGGTAAAACATCAATGACAGATGGAAATTTTACGATGACGAAAAAAGAGAAAGTTGATTTTTATACTATTTTGAAAAACTTAAAAGTCCCTTCCAATTTCTCTTCCAATATTCACAACAACGTCAGCGTCAATCCTCCAAAGATAAATTTTTTTTCAAGTTTCATGATTACCATGTTTTAATGCAACATATGTTTCCTTTGCTGGTTCATGTCGCGACTTCACTACCTAAAGATCTGCGAGTTGCACTTCACCGGATAAAGCATATTTTTCAAAGTTTTATGCGCGAAGGTCATTAACATGGAACATCTTTTAAAAGTAAAAGCAAGTGTGGTGGAAGCAATGTGTGTACTGGAAAAATATTTTCCTCCATCCTTTTTTGTTATTAGCATTCACCTGATTGTGCATCTAGCGGATGAAGCTTTAATCTGCGGTCCGATCAGATTTAGGTGGATGTACCCCTTTGAGAGGTAACTGCCGCAACTTACTTTGTTTTTTGATTTATAATTTGAGAAGTTGGCATTACTGAACTGCGTTATTGAACTAATTAAGTTTTGTCACTGATTTTTGTAGGTTAATGAAAGGTTTCAAATGATTGGTGCGCAATAGAAGGTACATTGACGGGTGCATTGCAAGAGGCTATACGCTGCGATAAGCTAGCTTATACTGTATGGAGGACATATCATATGATGGTGATGGTACTCATAAGCATACTTGACATGCCTTTCTGGATGATGCTGGCGAATTTGCTGATGAGATGCCTTTAAGTATTGCTAAGGACATTACTTTAAATCAAGTGCAGTTTGAACAAGCTCGCAGATGGATGCTTTCTAAGTATGTTGAAATTGATGACTGTCAAAGGTTAAAAAAATTAGTTTCATATCGATGAGTTGTTGTTGATGATTGGGTTTATTGATCTAATAGTGCTTGAATTATTATTTGATTGTAGGAAGTATGATTCCTATGTTAACCACGCAAAGTCTCATGGTCAGAGAAATCATTCGACCAACCAGACCCTAAAGACTTTCCATTTATGGTTACGCGAAGAGGTAATAAAGCACAATGTCTTTCCTCATATCTGAAATTATTGTGTGCTTATAAATATAGCTAAGTTACAAAATAAAGGTTCATAAAAACAACACCATTCAAAAATAGCTACAAACTTGTATATGCTAGACATAGAAATGTCAAACTTAAAGATATTTATGAAACTTAAGCTTGGATTGATCCACCAAAGCCTGCATTATTCACCTTCACAGGGTCATTTTCCATTAGGTACTGGATTAGGTACTGTAAAATATAGAAAGATGGAAATACACTAAGTTTTATACACAATTTAAGGTTTATACAAAACCATCGTTGTAGCATACTGTTTTAACTACAAAATAGGTATTCTACTTGTTGGAATACTCACCCTTCATTGATATTTTCAAACTTCAATCATTTATATGGTAATATTCTAAAAATTGATAACTGTTTCAACTGTTGCTTGAATTCTCAATCATGGGTCTTTTGTTGTCTTCTTTATATTATAACCTGTTATTGTTTTGGTTATCCAACTAACTTAACCATGATATTTTACAGTTGTTATAAGCCAAAAAAACTGATTCAGTTCTTTGGCGACTCGTGCAAGGACCTCTCTTCAAGGCACAATCATATACAAAATACCAAGTCAATGGATTTACTTTTTCCCAACAGGATTGTGATGTGAAGCGGGAATCACAAAACAGTGGTGTGTCAATAAAAGCTATTACAAGACATAGAGCTAAGTCGACGGACAAAAATTACATAGAAGCTGAAATTACCTATTATGGAGTCATTAAACAGATTATCAATTTGAATTACTTGGAATTTGAAGAAACTGTTTTCTAATGTGATTGGATCAGAATTAAAGATAAAATTAATGGGTTCCAAGTTGATGCAACCTTAAGTATGATAAAGGTTAAATTGTCCAAGATGAAAAGTATCAATAGAGTGGTTGATGAGCCGTTTATCCTCGCATCTGAAGCAACCCAAGTGTTCTACTCAACGGATCTTTCACCTAAGGGATGGTCTGTGGTGTTGCATTGACCTCATAAATTAACGTCCGCAGTAGATAAGATTGAATTTCCTACAGTTCATCAGTCATCTCTTACAGACAAAGAGAGTTTAGAAAATCTTATTTGTGTTGATTCTGTAGTTTAAATTGGAACGACTGTGTTGTGTTGAAATCCTCCAACCTTTCATATATATTTTAGTAGATTTGTAACTTCCTTCTTTTTCTGAATTGTTCGGTTTGATCACTTGTGCTATTGATGGTTTTGTTCTACAGTTACCTATGTTTTTTTATGTGGATGGTTTTGTTCTATTGATGTCTTGTTTTAGCTTTGTTTTCACCTGCGCAATTGATATATTTTACAGGTTATTATGCATGGCAGCACCAGTTGAGGTCGACGAATATGGACTACCCATTTCTGCCAGCGTAACAAAACCAGGCCACATGAAGGGCACCTTGGTTTGTACCCATGTGCCTATTTCATACAAATCCTGGAGGAAAGTGCCTACAAATTACAAGGACGATGTTTGGAATGAACTTAATGTACAAAATTTACATAATGACATGATTTTTGCTCGCTTTTTAGTTAACTTTATTTGAGGGAGTTACACATTTAGGAAGCCGCTGATTAGCTCTGTACTTTCAGAGATCATTTGATTTACGTGAGACTTCCAAGCCCATTATGTTAAAGGGTTGTATGATCCATGAAGGAGATTCAAGTGTGAGTTACGACAAGACCATTATGATATTTGGAATACTCATGAAGAAAGGATTTGCAAATACTCCTCCAGATGTAAAACTAGAGGATTAGATAAAATTTTATGAACATGAGAACAATGACGCGGTCCAAAGTAAAAGAGATGCTAATAAGAGGAAAAAAAAACTATATGATTACTCTCATACCTCCGGTCGCAATACACATTGTTTGGTGAGAGCTGAACTGGTAGTTCTTTCATTTCAGTGATGCAATTTACCTCAAACTATTGTTGATAATGATTGATTCATAATCATTGTATTTTTAAATGTAGGAGGCGGCGAACCCTGGAGCAGAAATCAGTACCTCTGATGTGTGGATTAAAGCGCATTCGCAGGAGAGTGGGGTGATTTTACCTAGTGCACAACCATACTATGTGAGTCAAATTATTTTTCAGTTATATGTAGCCTTCTTTAACTGTATGTATACTAGCTAGTGATCAGTATTATAATCAAGTGATTCTTATGCTCAACATTACAGGAACAACTTACAAAGGTGCTAGAAGACATCAAGGAAAGAGTAGAAGAAGGTATTCCATTAGAAGAAACTTGTGCACTGGCTGAATTGTTTGGGAAGGATCCAAGAGGACGGGTTCGTGCTATAGGTCCTGTTTCTCGTACACAAGTTGATCTCTCTGCTTCTGCTCGTGCTAAAGTAACTGAACTGAAGTCTAAAGATGAAGTTCTTACTAATAAGGTGGGAAACTTAGGTGGAAAGATGGGAGTTCTTATTGAAGGATTTGGAACATTATAACATATAATGAAGGATATCCAAGCTGGAATGCCATCATCAGTTGTTGTCTCGAATATGTGTAGCACTTCACGTGGTCAGAACTATTCATCGGGTCATGTTGTTTCACCTAAATCAGGTTCAGTTGCTCATACAAGTTCACCTAGTCATGTCATACCACCAGCTGCTCACACAAGTTCACCTGGTCATGCCATATCACCAGCTGCTCACACAAGTTCACCTGGTCATGCCGTATCACCACCTCGATCAGCTGTAGGTAATATGCAGCAGTGTTCATTGTTGAACATGGAGGGTGATATAATTACAAATGGTAAAATTTATACTTGTGGTTTATGACTTATGTGTCACGGCTCACCTGTACCTGCTATCATTTGAAGGTGTTGCTCGACGATATTCTCCTGCCAGATGAAGTCACCGTAAAAGCTAACACGCTCGCGCGGACCTTTCAAGATGATAAAATTTAAGGATTTGTGGTTCATCCTAAGAGTTCCATCGCATATGTTTAACACGACTTCACTACTTTTATGGAGATATGCTATGAAGTTCTTCATTGACATCTCAGCCATCTTGCATCACTCAACACATGGCTTTAGTCTTTTTTTGCTTCTGTTAACACTTTTGTATGTATGCTGAACACATTGATATGCATACTCTTATGCGTTTGTGCATAAGGAAGAGTCTTATCATATTCTCTTTAAGGAAGACTAATATGCAGTTGCGCATAAAAAGTATTTAACTTTATCTAAAAACAACATATCTTTTTGATATATGTATGTGAACAAAAACTGTTTTTTTTATGAATATACTTTTACTTTTGATTGCCTTGTTTCTATTTATCATATATGTATATGTGGATATTCTTTCTGTTATATGTGATTGTGCAAGTAGCTTCATTTAAAGTCAATTGACACACTAGTAGCCACCCGGGGAAATATCAATCCATGGTAAGTACTCCACTTGCTTGCGCTTATATTATTAAGTTTATGTTTATGGAATCTGACCTTCAGTTTATATCTACTTGTGAGGTATTATGCTTAATGTTCATTTTTGTTGAGTGAAAAGTGAACTGCAGTAAGATCGGCATCAAACTGTGCAGGTATAATTCTTTTTTATGCTTCTGAATTCCTTTTTAGGAGTCCATTAAACACAACTCTATGTCTCTACTGAAGAAATTGAGTTTCTTTCCATATCATATCCGAGTTTCCTATTTGCCTTGAATAGTCATTTTGTAAATGGAGATGTGAACTGCAGTTAATGTTTCGTATCTGTTAAACATGTTCTCAGTTTGGTTTTCTCCTTCAGCAGTTAGTTGAATTGTCATTCTTTTCTCCTTCATTGGAGTTTGAATTTTTTTTCTTCGTAATGTTGGATGTGTCATGGATTTTATCTCATGAATGAATATTCATTGTGCAGGTTCTCTTGTGTATCACAGATTCTAAGATAAATCTTATGGATAAAGTTGAGGATGTAGAATATGAGAAGAGCATTGTTAATGTTTCTCTGATCGTAAGTTCTCTCTAAACATTGTTGATTTTTTTTTCAGTTTGTTATGTCTTAGAAAAAACCTTCAAGTATATCTTACTTTATGTATTGAATCATCTTTGCATTTAACTTAGTTTGAAATTAAACTTTCTAATTTTCCATAAGAAATAAACATATTACTTATATTTGTTTTTTGTTGTTAAAACAGAGTACTTAAACTGGACTATAACAAACTACTCAATGATATGTTTCTCTACTCAAATTTTTTGTTTGGTTGTTACTTGTCATTAGTTGAAAACAAAACAACTTAGGAAATAACTCTATATATGTTTAGTTAGTTACATCCTTTCTCATTCTTTATAAACCGCAGAGCAAACCCATGTATGCTTATTTATCGAAGAATTGGAAGATTTCTTGTTCAAATACACAAATGGTGTGGTGTATAACTTACACTTTTATGTTGTGTGAGTGTTTTGCTACAAAACTTACAGGGAAACTCTGTTTTAGACATTAGATACTGTTGCAGGAATCATAATTTTAACCTGGAACTATTTTTTTTATGTTATAAAATTTCACAACGGCTACAATCTGTTGTAAATTTTATACCAGAACTATTATAGCTGGATCGGATAATATTGTCCATTCTTTAAAAAAGCTGGGTAAAAATTTCATAACTGTTTTAAACTGTTGATACGTTTCATACAGTTTAAGATTTTGCAACAGATGATAATTGTTGCGACCGTCGCCTTTTTACGTTACAACAGTTCTGAACTATTGCGACCAAAAATTTGCAACGGTAATCTAGCCGTTGCAAAATATTGCAACGTCGACTTTCGTAACAGAGCAGAACTGTTGCGACCCCACTTTGCAACTGCCACTCACCGTTGCTAATCACTATATTTGGTGTAGTGGACATGTTGTCGATTAACTATCCAGGCAACAATTTTGATGAACTGTGATCTCGAACATGTTGTCGACGAATTATTCGGACAACAATTTCGACGAACTTTGATATCATACATGTTGCGGTCATAAATTCAACACAACAGTTTATGTGAACATGATTTCAAATTCTTGTATGGGAAAACACGCTTCTTTCATTCGTTTCACCTTAGTCGGCACCAACGATGTTTGGGCAAAAAAGTATATTCAACTCAAACAATCTTAATGATGATGAAAAATATTGATAAAACACGAATCAAAAACAAAAAAAGAGACCATAGATTTAACATGGTTCGGCAAGTCATCCATACTCCACGGATGAATCCCCGTAGGGAGATAGATATTATTGATTTCAGGATACAATGGATTTTCTCATAAATGGAAGAGATGATATCTATCTATGACCTTTTCTAGGGTTGCCACAATATCTTTTTTTAGTGTTCAGGACCCATCTATTTATACATTTCTGAATCTATGATAAACCCAAATTCTACGATGATGGTAACTTGGCCAGCAAGATAAACCGAATGCACCAAAATTTTCCCTTGTTGTGGCTTGATCAACAAGCACTCCAGAAACTTTCAGAACCTTCTTCTAGGGTTCTGGTCGTTGGAAATGGACCAATTGACATGGGTCAACAGATTTGACTGACGGGCGTTGACTGACTAACTAGTTGGCAGAATGGATGAGCCTAAGAGAAAATATCCATAGGCAAAATAAAGTGGGCTGACATCCAGCGACACAAAAAAATGGGCAGAAAAATCATACCTTCGGCGGCTCAGCTCAAAAGGTAAGCAACTCGACTAGGTAATGTCCTTCAGAGTGGTATATTGGGCTTTGCAGCCAGATAGTGGCCCAAACATCAATTTGGCCCAGTATGAGGTAACTTTACATTGGGTACACACAAATCCGTTTGACACATTAGTATTAGCAATACAAGGTATTGCCTATTACATGTAGTTCAATATTTAATGTTTGACATAAATATAAAATAGACATAATATTGTGCAAAGATGAAATTGCAACTTTAAAATCCAATTACAAAATAATAAATAAAACAACCATTTAATAAAGCTATAGAAATAAGTTCGTCCCTATCTAGAAATTGCAACCATGTATGAAGTCAGAGGTTTAAATCTTTACTCTAATGATTAGTTACCATATTTAAAATCAAGGTTCGAGTTTTCGATGTAAATGAGAGGTAAACATGTTTGAAGCGAGGAGTTAAAATTTTCCTCTGGCAAATTATCATGTTTATAACATGTTTGAATACCATTTAAGAAATTATTTTTTAATTTTTAAAAGTAAAAAAGTTAAAAATTAATTTATGAATATAATTTTAAAATAATTTTTAAAAATAAAAAAATAATTTTTTGTGAAGTAAAATTTTTAGCTTCTGACTTCCTGATCGAATTCACGGATGGGTCGAGTGAATAAATGGATAGAGCCATACGGCTCCAATTATAGGTAAATAAAAAGCAAACGGGCTTTTGAATCAGAAATACTTCTGCTTCCAAACAGCCTATTTAAAATCAGAGGTTCGAATCTTTGCTCTTCCGATAGGTTGTCTTCGGAAGTTCACTTACCTTTATGAAATCATTTTGTTCCTCTTGTGATGTGGGTCCCACATGTGGGTATGAGTCTTTTGTGACGTGGGTCCCTACACCACCAAAAAACCAAAAAAAATCTGATCATGGGCCATGATAAGACCAAAAGAGAGAGAAGAGAGAAGAGAGAAGAACCATTAATAACCCGAACAGAATTTCCCATTTTCTTATTTTTTACACATTTTTCAATCTCTGAGAAGAAGGAAAAAAAAAATACACCCTTTCTTTTCCTTCCCAATTTCAAACCCTAATCACTCAAATCGATCTTGTTTCAACATCAATTTTTAATCTTTCTTCATCTCCAACTCCTTCCACGTCTTCCACAATCAATTCTGCTTAAATTTGTTTACTTTTTGATAATCAAACTGTTTTTTTTCGATCTTTGTAATCATTTGGAAGCATCATAGACTTTTGGGGGATTTTAGGGTATCACGGAATGGGTTTTATTGATGATTATGATTTCATTTGTTGTTTGATTAAATTGTTGGGGATCTAAATGGAAAATGTTAAACAGGTTTGTTTTAGATTGTTATGAGAAGAAGTTTGGGGTTAGTTTTGATTCATAAAGGTCTTACCTTTATTGAGATTGAAGATTGAAGAAGAAGATTGGTAGTATTGTGGTGTATTCTCTTTCTCTCAGGAGAGGGGAGGAGGTATATTTGAAGAAGAAGATTATAGGGATTTAGTCTTATATGGGGGGGCATTATGAGAGCTGGGCACAGCCAAATGGTTTACTGCCCAATGAAGTGGTATTCGTTACTCGTCCTTTAGAACAAGAGAGATGGATGAAAGCTGAAGAGAGAACTGCTGAGTTAATTGCTTGCATTCAGCCTAATCAACCTTCTGAAGAGCTTAGAAATGCTGTTGCTGATTATGTTCAGCGCCTCATTATGAAATGCTTCACTTGTCAGGTACTGATTATAATATACATCTTCTAGTTTTATTTTTGTTTTAGTTGATAGAAATGTAGAGCAGTGGAAGATTTTATAATATAGAGATTGCTGAAAACATATAGTGCTTGCCCAGTGCCCATTTTTGCCTAGTAGTCGTGGTCACATTTACTGCAACCAAAGACATTCATGACCAAATGTAATGTGTGTATGTGATAGTCTTGCATTGGTGTATGTCAAAGAAGCTCTTTTTTTTTTTCCTTGCGGTGAATTTGTTTAACAAATTAGGTTGTTTCAGGTGTTTACGTTTGGATCGGTACCACTGAAAACCTACTTACCAGATGGGGACATTGACTTGACCGCATTTAGTGATAATCCAAACGTGAAGGATACATGGGCTAATGAAGTTCATATTATGTTGGAGAATGAAGAGAAGAGTGATACTGCTGAATTCCGTGTAAAAGAGGTTCAGTACATTCAGGCAGAGGTATGTCTTTAAGTTTTTTAACCGATTTTCCCTAATCTTGTAAAGGGCATTAGTTATCGGTTATTCTTGCTTCAAACTGTAGGTTTATCTTTGTATTCATCCTTTTAGGCTTTTACAGGTGAAGATAATAAAGTGTCTCGTGGAAAACATAGTGGTAGACATATCCTTTAACCAGCTAGGTGGGCTCTGCACCCTTTGTTTCCTCGAGGAGGTAAACATTCAATTTAAGCTTTATGTGTAACCTCTGTTTTGAAGAAGAAATCCTTTGTAACTCATTTTGAGTTGTGCGTGTTGGCTAACAAAAATCCTTTTGTCTGTAGGTTGACCATTTGATCAACCAAAACCATCTTTTTAAGCGCAGTATTATACTAATTAAAGCTTGGTGTTATTATGAGAGTCGTATTTTGGGTGCTCATCATGGCCTGATTTCAACCTATGCTCTCGAGACATTGGTGCTATATATATTTCATGTCTTCAACAATGATTTTGCCGGGCCTCTTGAGGTGAATAGAAATCCAGATTTCCTACCTTTGTGCTCTTTATGACTTCAAATTTATTGAACTTTACACCCAAAGGTGTTTGACTGTACATTTGCAGGTTCTTTATCGTTTCCTGGAATTTTTCAGCAATTTTGATTGGGACAACTTTTGCTTAAGCCTCTGGGGTCCTATCCCCATTACAGCGCTCCCAGATATGACAGGTACTCCTGGACATATAATCAAAACCCTATTGAGTCGCCATTTACTGAAAATAGTTCCCATTCTACCAATTACACATTCTTTGGGTCTTCATTTTTAATTGTTAAGTGTAATGCCTTACAGCGGAATCTCCTCGAAAGGATACTGGAGAGTTATTACTCAAGAAACCCTTCCTCAATGTTTGTACTTCAGTATATGCCGTGGTTCAAAATGGTCAAGAAAATCAGGGCCAACCTTTTGTTTCCAAGCATTTTAACGTTGTCGATCCATTACGTACCAACAACAACCTTGGACGCAGTGTTAGTAAAGGTCAACATTCTATACTCATTTCACCTTTCCGCACACCTTCTAGTATTTTCCTTCATTATTTTGTTCTTCTGATGCTCTCCTTTCTATATGCATTTGCCACTTAGTCTTCGTGACTTTTACTTCACAAACTATTGAATATATCAGTGTTCTTAAGTAATCTGCCAGGGTAATCTTTTTCAGCTAGCAATTAACTTGAGAAGTTGTGATTAGTATTAGAGTCTGTTGTTTGAAGCTCTTAAAAGTAGAAGTTAATTTTGATATTAAAGAGTAGTCAAGTCTTGTGTAAATCAGATGACATTTTTAAATTGTTAATTAATATTGCCCATGTCATATTTGCAGGTAATTTCTTTAGGATACGTAGTGCCTTTGCATTTGGGGCTAAACGGCTAGCAAGGTTGCTGGACTGTCCAAATGAGGATCTTATTGGTGAAGTCAATTTGTTTTTTCTGAACACATGGGACAGACATGGCAGTGGTCGTCGCCCTGATGCACCTAGTAGTTGTAGCGTGAGTATACATAACGTGAAGGTTCAAAGGTTGAGACCATTTATCGCCAGTGAACTGCAAGAAAAGTTTCGTTTTGCTAGAACACGTTCAAGTCCAGAGCTTTCAGATGCATCCAGGGTGGTTTCATCTCGAGGAAGCCGTTACGAGGCCCTGGAAATGGGAAACAGTAAGATTGCCACTGCAAAGGCAGATTCTAATAGCTACAGGAGAAAGAACTTGGGCTCCGATGTTTCAGTTGGTCATATTATTAGATCTTCAACTGAAGATCCATCATCTTTAAGGGATAGCTCATCTCATCAAAGCCTCGACGATTCTGCTGATTCAAATACTGCTTCAAATAGTTTATATGAAGGAGTTGGATTAGGTTCCTTTAGTCAAGAGCTTAGTTCCGCTGATGACTCAATAGATAAGCACCAGGAGGAACAAGACCTTGTCAACATGATGGCTTCTTCTGGGCTACATGGTTTTCCTGGACAAATTCAGATGCCGATGCATCTGGGGTCACCTCACTTACCTTTTTCAGTGTCACCATCTATCCTAGCTCCGATGGGTTATGGGCAGAGAAATTTTGCGGGTGTGGTTCCTCATGAACATGATGAGGCTTCCTTTGAAAGAAATGAGAATTTGAGAACTTCACAAGCAAGTTCTTCGAGAAGCACAGATTTTGTAGAGAGTACATGGGATGAATCATCTATGACGGGCTTTAAGTCCACAAGAGACAAAAGAGGAAGAAAAATATCTCCCTCGGCAGTTCCTTCTACTCTTTATGGTAAGGGTAGGCCTGGGAGGCAATATGAGGGTTCATCTATGTCTCAAGGTTCTTCACTGGCAGATGATGACAGCAGAGACTGGATTCAACTATCAACTGCAGGCAGTGAATTGGTAGAAAGAAGCAATATGGAGCCCACATCTCATAAACTATCGATCAGTGGTTCAGATTCAATGATACCTGTTGGCCCTATGTTCTTGGGCTCTGGTTCACATCATAGGGCAATGAATAATGCTGGTGCAGTACCCTTTGCATTTTATCCCACAGGTCCTCCAGTTCCTTTCTTAACAATGCTTCCGGTCTACAACTTCCCAAATGAGGCTGGAAATTCTGAAGGATCCTCAAGCCATTTTGATAGGCTGGAGGGTCAGGATAGTGAACTTACAAATCAGTCTGATCAAAATTTTGATTCATCTGACATCAATGATCAATCTGATAACTTCAGCAATTCTAATTCCATCAAGGGTGTTGCTTCCTTGGAGTCTTTAGAGGAGAACAAGGCCGACATCCTTCACAGTGATTTCGCCAGTCACTGGCAAAATTTGCAATTTGGGAGGCTCTGTCAATACCCACGTTCTCAAGGTGGGCCCTTGACATACCCCTCGCCTGTTGCAGTGCCACCCGTGTATTTACAAGGTAATTTCCCATGGGATGGTCCAGGAAGACCTGTTTCAGGAAATGTGAACTTCGTGACACAACTACCGGGATTTGCTCCTCGACTGGTTCCTGTTGCACCATTACAGCCTAGTTCTAGTAGGCCAACTGGTGTTTATCAGCGCTTTGGTGATGAAGCTCCTAGATATCGTGGTGGAACTGGGACTTATCTCCCGAATCCGGTAAGATAACACAAAAGGAACTGGTGTGTATAAATAGTTGTGCAACGGATCCCAACTCGTTTATGCTTACTGGATAAGCTGACTTCGTCATATGGATTTTTTTTAATAAAAGCTATTTTGTCAATTTTGTTTTGTTCACAAGCATTGACCAGTGTTGTTCCTCAGATGTTTATCTTTAAAATGTTGGAAGTTTTACACTGCAAGGTTTCTTATATGGAGAGAAAACTCATACTGATTTTGTTTATCAGAAAATATCATTCCGGGACCAACAAACTGCAAGTCCCAAAAACCACAGAGGTGATCACAGTTACGACCGCAATGATTACCATGGTGACAGAGAAGGCAGCTGGAATATCAACTCAAGACCACGAGCTGCTGGACGCAGTCACGCACGTAGCCAAACTGGGAAACCAAACTCAAGGTTGGATCGGCTGGGAGCCAATGACAGCAGATCGAACAGGCCGTGGGATTCATACATGCATGGATCCTTTACCTCATACCAGTCCCAGGCTGTTGCAGTTGGTTCTCCTTCATTAAACAATGGCTCTAATAGTGTAACGTATGGCATGTATCCACTTCCGGCAGTTAACTCGAATGGTGGCTCACCAACAGGATCTGTTGTCATGGTGTATCCTTACCGTGGTCACAACGTTGATTATGGTTCCCATGCTGATCAGCTAGAATTCGGCTCCCTTCGGCAAGAACATTTTTCTGGTATCAATGAAGATTCACAGCGTGGTGAAGGAGTAGGCTCAACGAGAGGTTTGATTGAGCAGCAAAGGTTTCGAGGAGGTTCAAAGGCACACTCTTCTCCTGATCAACCATCTTCTCCCCAACTTCAAAGGTAATATACGTACTACCAATGTAACATACAACCTTTCTTGGCCTGTAACCCTTTTTATGAAAGGTATAGACAGAACAAAAAGAAAAGAAAAAAAAAACGGAAAGAGGAATGATGGAGATGAAGATGCAGAAATGTGATGTTTCTGATAGTTCTTCCTAGAAATGCTGTTGTTTTATTCAGGATCTTATTAGGGTCTACTTCTTCTTTTGAGGGATCATTAGTGTGTACTCAATTCGTCATTCCTCGTCTTTCTTTTTGTAGTTCACATAACAAAATCCCTTTTGTCTTTTGAACATTATATTGTAGGATACTTTGATCAAATCAATAGATATATGAGAAAACAAAATTTTGCACTGTTTGGTGGTAATGTGGTATCTGCTTTTCCATTTTTCTCATTCCAGACTTGTGTATGTCTTTTGATTGCTACGTTTTGGCTTGGAAGCAAGCAAAAAATATTGTTATTGTTGTCAGATGTGGGATTTGAACCCACGCCCTCTCTCGAAGACCAGAACTTGAGTCTGGCGCCTTAGACCACTCGGCCAACCTGACTTGTTAGTTCTAATGTAGTAATTTCCAATAAGTCACTATAATTGAATGTAAATCTAAAGCACACCTTTGAGAAAGTGATTTTTATCATTTTAAATAATTCAACGTAACATCTATTAAATAAGAAATCGAAAAACAATCTATCGATCGACCACAAAACGGTCTACACCAATTAATGCCAGACTTCATATAAGATTTGTATTGATGGACTATATTCCATTTCAGATGATATATATGAATTCGTCTATCCATAAAAAAAAAGGTTTAGTGGAGTTTGGGGCAGATGCAAATGCAACTTTTACACCACGTTCTTTTTTATCACTTGTATTTTATAGAATGTTTAGGTACATAAGAAAGAAATTATTTTTCGATTTTTAAAAATAAAAAAAATATAAAAATTACGACTAAAATTTGGGAATGAACTTGTGTTTCTATTATGTATTTTTGGGTGATTTTTGGATAATGGTGGCTTTTGACTTTATGACTGTAGTATTCAAAAACTTGGATCGACAGTTTGACTTTGACTTTGACTTTGACTTCTCAGTTCTCTCCCTTCCTCTTTCACTTTCCTTCTTTTCTCAGACTTCCATCAATTCCTTCTTCCTCTCTGGAATCTCTCTACTCTTTAAAGAACAAAATCTTCATCTCCTGCAGTACATATCTCCAGGTTGGTTTGATCTTATTCAATCATCTCACTTCAATTTAGATTGAATTTCATGAATAACAATTACTGTTTTAATTAATCTTTATCATCAAGATTCAATACTACTTTTATTAGCTTAAAACTCTTGATTTTTGATTGAAAAAGTAGGGTTTGCTGAATTAGTTATCTTAGTGAAGTAATTCAACCTTACAGTTGAGTTAGTTAATTAGGAGCTGCTTGGTATTAATTGTTCCGCAATTAGGTCTATGGTTTGAATCCCACTTAGGGGATTTACTCAGTTGCATTGTTAATTAGGTTAACCCTTTGGTTCTTTTAATGCCTACTGAATTTGATAAATTCTGTTTCAGTGGATATAGGTGTCTCATGTAGTGGGAGGGAGAAAGGTTTTTTTTATTTTATTTTTGGGGTGAAAGAGATGGCGCAGAATCGTGCTTTTTTGGTTTGTCTTGTGTTGTTCGTCTTCGTTGGAGCTTGCTTTACTGTTGATTCAGAGGTGAAAGCAATGAATCAAAGTACGGTTGTAGATACGAAAGGTTCTGTGACGTTGACTGATAGTTCTATTGTGAGAACACCGGTTGATGTAGCTGTTAAAGAAGTGAAGAGTGGTGTTCAGGATAAAGTAGTGAACCAGCAACTAGTTAAGGATGACCCGGAGAAGAGTAGTTTGAGCAAGGAAGTGGATTCGAAAAAGGATCCTGCGGAAGTATTGACTAACACGAATGATTCAAGCAAGGAAGTGGGGGAGGAGAAGAAGAAGAAGGATGAGAAAAAGCAAGGGGATGTTGAAAAACCAGATCTTGAAAAGGTACTTAAAAAGGAACGCAAAGATGGGGATTCAAAGCCAACAAGAAAGGAGAATGCACGTGGCGAAGAATGTGATCCATCTAACATGTGCAAAGATGAGAAAAGCGGTTTAATTGCATGTTTGAGAGTTCCTGGAAATGGTATGAGTCTCACCTTTTTAAGTGTTAGTAGCTATGCTGTATTTCTTTGCTTGAGTGTTATATTTCAAACCTTCTGATTTTGCTTTTGTTGATACCAACTGTTAAAAGAGTTAAAAAGTTCCGCCTTGGTGGAATTCTAGTAAAACTCTTATTAGATGCACAAAATCATTAAAGGTTACGTTTGAACTGTGATAATATGGTCAGTCTGTTGGTGGCTTCAATATTTTGCTTGTTCGTTAGTGTGTGGTTCTAAATGAGGCACGAGTCTCAAATAGCATAGTCACAAGAATAATACAGCCGCACTATATTTGTGCATCATTGCATAAAGTGCCCCTTTGCTTCTTCAGTTTATTAAAACTTGTACTTTTGACTGCATCCAGATTTCTGATTCAGTAACACATTCTTGTTCACAGATTCTCCAGATTATTCACTTCTGATTCAGAATAAGGGGACTAACCCTCTCAGTATCAGCATATCTGCTCCTAAGTATGTTCGGCTAGAGGAAAGTATCATTCAACTTCTACAAAAGGAAGACAAAAAGGTATCTATTTTACAGAACACGATACAGTATGCCACAGTATTCTACTTTTTTCCATTAGTTCAAGTTCATACAGTTGGGATGATTCAGTCTAAGTTCACTTCACCCACATCGTCATGTATCAACTCCTGGAAATAAACCCAGATTACATCCATCAATACTTGATACAGTTGTTGTCACTACTAGGAGATGTTGTTACGTTAATACGTTAATGGTGGTTGATGTTCTAGCTGTTATTTTAGCATGGGACTGAATGATGTTCTAACATGTTATTTTAGAAGGCTAGTTCTATTTCCTGGATTTAGCCAAGTGTCTGTTGCATATTTCCCAGTATTTCTTATTTTCTATCCTGCCTTTGGAAAATCATCTGGCTGCCACAGGACACCTCGATTAGCCTCCACTGGAATCCTAGGCATTGATAGCGGAGTCAATTTGAAATTAGGGTACTTCAATATGAGCATTGTAACCATACAGCCACAGAATGCTACTAGTATTGGTACTAAATTTTACAGAAACTTCCAAATCTCACTTCTCGTATTACTTTTTATCTTTCTAGTAATGTTGCTGGTTGATGATACTAAATCAAAGTAACTATTGTAGGTTATTCAGATGGAATATTTGTTATTTCACATTCCTACCAACTTTTGGATTTCTTAGTTTGCATAGTCTTATCCCTGTAATCTAGACCTGTGCCCCTTGTGGTCCTGTCTCATGTGCACCAAGATATGTTGTATTACACGTGAGGCATCACCTCTGAGATAATTAAAACCCTAATTTCTGGTAGGACAATTAACAACTTGCCCTCATTTATGTCAACCACATGTTATCTAGAGGGAAGGTGTGTGTGTGTGTGTGACTGCATTATGTAAAAAGTGTCAGGGGTATGGTGCAACTTCTAGATCTGACGTGCCATAACTTTTTTGTATGTATCTAAATTCCTCAAAGCATGCATACAAGGCTCTCATGATTCACTCGTATGGTCCCACAAATTCATGTATTGTAGGCCAATTTCAGTGGACCTACTACACACAACATGTCAACATAAATTGTCATTTTCAGTTGTTTTGTTTGAGCATCTTTCGGTTGTGTGTCAGGGGTCTAAACTTCTGAATTTATTTTTCCATGAGTTCCATTTAAAGATGGTCAAATCTAAAGGCTAAAAATATCTGACCAGTGACCAATGGTGGGCTTCTAGAGGCCCCCTCCAATGTATAATATCCACGATTCCGGTACTGAAACATGCTTTGCTCGACAGTGAATTCAAGTTTCTTGGCCATATTCCTTTCCTTGCAATTACCCGACTTACACGGTGAATATATTAGATTTCTTACCTCATGGAATTGGTGAATGATGCTGACTATTGTTAATTGCAGGTGAAAGTTACAATTGGAAAAGGTGACAACAACACGTCAATCATTCTATCAGCCGGCAATGGCCAATGCAATCTCGATTTCCGTGATTTAGTCTTACACAATTCTGAGACGAAGACGAGTAACTCAGTGAAATTTTCATACACTGACTTGAGTTCTCGAGCTTCTTCCATCTTTTACATTTCCTTAGCTGCAATGCTTTTAGTCGGATCAGTTACATTATGTGTTAAACTCCGAAAAAGAAATCTTCTCTCTGATGAAATCCCGCAATATCAAAAACTTGAGACAGAACTTCCAGTCACCAATACGGCGATAATGGCCAAAGTATTGCCAGAAGTAGTAGCTGATGGATGGGATAATAGTTGGGGCGATGACAGTTGGGATGATGAAGAGGCACCTAAAACACATTCACTGCCACTTACACCTAGTCTTTCTTCGAAAGGCCTTGCTGCTCGAAGATCTAGCAAAGAAGGGTGGAAGGATTAGTTTTCTTCATCAGACATGTCTAATTTTTTGTCTTCACAATGTAACATCTAGAAATTTCATTTAAATCCCAAGCAACAATGAAAACAGATAACTGTTTTCTGATGAAAGTAAGTTTTCATATTGGATTACGCTTCTGATGAAAAAGCACGTCGAGTTTGGTGTAGCTGACTTGTCACTGCAAAATTTTTTTTGTCAGCGAACGATAGACCTCGAGACAAGTCGTACGAAATCGACATCCGGCACCTATCTTTTGGTAAAGTCTAACAATCACAACCATCCAGTGAATAGGTCCACTTTTCTTTGTATGCTCATTCAAAGTAAGAAGCAATAGCCAAACTCTAGATTCCAACAATCTGTCTGGGCACCACTTGTGATAGAAAAGTACCCTAGCAATTTTGAGGACTAATCAAAAAAAAATTTGGGGCTGCTAATTTAGTCCCATCTAATAGAAATGGCTATGGGATATCTTAAAAATAAAAAATATTTGTACTATCTTTTATCTTTACATTAAACTTAAACCTATATCCTTTATTTTTATAATTATTTTAAATATTTCTCTTCTCCTTCTTTATATCCACTGATTGAATATATTTTTTTTCATCGTTTTTCATTTTGATTGAAATCAAAGATCATTGACCAAATAAACTTTAGGATTAATTGGTTGAACTTAAAACCAAAATTCATTAATCTTAAAGTTGAAACTTAGAACATCAAAACAAATTCGAGTTACACAAACAAAACGGAAAAAATTGTAGTAGTTGTGTCCAAACTTAGATTTTATTGCTTGAAATAAAAAAGTGATCGAATTTTTTTTCTAGGATTTACAGTTGCAGAAACATAATCGGTAGGTAAAAAGTTGATTTTATCCACCGATTATGGTTGATGTTCTTAAGAAATGAAGAACATCAACCATAATCGGTAGGTAAAATTGATCGTTATCTACAGATTATTTTTGTGTCAACAAATTCAATTTTTATGTACTAAACATTAAGCATAATCGGTAGATAACATGAACCCGTGTCTACCGATTGTGAAAGCATAAAAATTCAAAATTTGATAATTTTACAAAAATTATATTTGAGGCTACTTTCACAATCGGTAGATAATGAACATTGCGAAACTACCGATTGTGAAAGTAGAGAAATTCGAAATTTTATTAATTTTGCTAAATTTCAAATTTGGGGCTACTATCACAATCGGTAGATAATGAAAATCACGAAACAAACCGATTGTGAAATTAGAGAAATTCGAAGTTTTATTAGTTTTGAAAAAATTAAATTTGGGGCAACTATCACAATCGGTAGATAACGAACATCAGGAAACTACCGATTGTGAAAGTAGAGAAATTTGAAATTTTACTAGTTTTGAATATAAATAAATTTGGGGGAACTATCACAATCAGTAGATAATGAACATCATGAAACTACCGATTTTGAATAGGGCTGCACAGGAACCGACCGGAACCGAAGAACCGGACCGGAACCGACGGAACCGTACCCCAAAAGAACCGAACCGAGGGTACAAGGTACAGGGTACGAGTACAAAAAATGGGAACCGAGTACAACCTGGTACAAGGTACAGGTACTACCCCTGTACCTGTACACTGTACCCTGTACCTGTACCTCCCCATGATCTTTTACAAAGTTGGTTACTAAAACCTATTGTTCTTGATCTTTTATATGATTATATACTAGATGATAACTCTAATGTTGAGGAAGGTAATGTGATTTTTTTTTCTTCTTTTTTTTATTTTCTTTATTAGTTATCAATTCAATCTTTAACATAATATTCATTTCTTAATGGATGTTGCAGAGTTATTGTGTCATATGACAGCGCTAGAATCTTTTGATCCTTGAAGTTCATTAGATTCATTTTATCGAAATCTTTACTTTCTTGAATCTCATTATGAAACCCTTAAAACCTTTACATTCTAACTCTATATTGGTTATTCTTCTTTTTTGTGTTTATTTGATGGAAGTTTAATACTGTATACATTTCGTAATGAGATTGGAATGATAGCAACACTTAAACTTTCTATCTCTTTTACTTCAACAATTTACATTTATATTTAAATTTTAGATGCAAAAAAAAAAAAACAGGGTACATGGTACGTACCCGGAATTGAACCCAGGGTACATGGTACAAGACAGGAACCGAACCCAGGGTACGGGGTACAGGGTACATGTACAAAATTTGAGAACCGACTATGAGGAGGTACAGGTACAGGGTTCCACCAAGAACCGAACCGAACCGACCTTTGTGCACCCCTAATTTTGAAAGTACAGAATTTCGAAGTTTTACTAGTTTTGAAAAAAATAAAATTGGGGCAACTATTATAATCGGTAGATAATGAACATCACGAAACTACCGATTTTGAAAGTAGAGAAATTCGAAGTGTTACTAGTTTTGAAAAATATTAAATTTGGGGCGACTATCACAATCGGTAGATAATGAACATCTCGAAACTACCGATTGTGCTTAATTTACATGTTTAGAGTGTCAAATACATACTTGTTATAGCTATAATTCTTCCATATTACTTGTTATTACGTTTGTTTTCTATTTTACGTATTATATCAGGTGTATCATCCGAGAATGAGCTACAAAGTGCTAAAAGAGCAAGGAAGTGAAGTGTTATTGATGAAGAAGAGCCAAAGACTAAACTCAAATCATTCAAATGCAGTAATTCTTATGATTATATTGTAGAGAATTCAAATACGAAGTGAACACAAAAAGAATGAGGTCATTCCGAGTTCGGACGAAGAAGTTGTGGGAAAAACAGCCGAAATAAAGAACGAAACACACAACAAACAATCGGTAGATAATGGGAAACCCGAGACTACCGATTATAGGTAGGTTCAGACACATAAAAAGTACATTTTAGAGGTATTACAATCGACATATATGATGGGTATCTAGCCTACCGATTATGGACACTTTTGGGTACAGAAAACTTGAGTTTTTGGGACATTACAATCGGGAAAAAGATGAGGAACGAGACTACCGATTATGACAAGTTTGGGTACATAAAACTTGAGTTTTTGGTACATTACAATCGGGAGAAAGATGAGGAACGAGACTACCGATTATGGCAAGTTTGGGTACATAAAACTTGAGTTTTTGGGACATCACAATCGGGAGAAAGATGAGGAACGAAACTACAGATTGTGAAAGTAGAGAAATTCAAAATTTTATTAGTTTTGAAAAAATTAAATTTGTGGCAACTATCACAATCGGTAGATAATGAATATCACGAAACTACCGATTGTGAAAGTAGAGAAATTCGAAGTTTTATTAGTTTTGAAAAAATTAAATTTGGGGCAACTATCACAATCGGTAGATAATGAACATCAAGAAACTACCGATTGTGCTTCTATTTTGGAACAAAAGAGTATAATCGGCAGATAACATACTATATTATCTATCGATTCTGGGACGTTAATAGCGCTGAATGCACTGAATCGTCATCTCTAATCGTTATTGAACCTTCAACATGATATTCTTAACGATTTTTCCCACCTTCTTCTTCATACTCATCTATTTTAATTATTGATTTTAGGTAAACCTAGTTTTCCCAAACTTCTTCTTCTCTAACACAATCTCTATTTCTTTTTAAAACTATAACTCAAATGATTTTTTCTAACACTAGCATAATCAAAATTAAATAACTAATTAAACAAGGATAGATTAGCCATTATGAAAAATGTATGGATAAAGAGCGTGTTGATATTACTTTGTAGTGATCCTATTTTATTTTATTAGTCACTCCAAATTCTTTTTAGGTCGCCCTAAAAACGCATAGAAAAGTAATTGGATGGAGAAATAATTCCATTCGTGGCTTCATTTGGACCAACATATATACTTGAGAAGAAAATCAAATTTTTCTACTACCATTCACATGTTAACAACACCAAAATGCAAACCTAACACCAAATTGCACATCATCATGATCAAATCACTCGATACCATAAACCGTAAAATCTACCGTGGTTTAACTCAGAGACCCAAAATTAACCGAAATCTACCGTGGTTTAATTCAGAGATCTGAAATTAACCATCAAGAAGATAGCCGAGTGGTTTGACACTTACCTCACAAAATAAATACTTGAACCAGGTCAGATATGGATGGGGAGGTCTATTGTCTTTAACCCGCGTGTCCATATAGTCGTATAATAGTTTTTCACCATCTAGAGAAATTTTGTATGAAATCTCGCAGATAATTTATAATTATTGAATGATTGAACCATCGGTGTTTGTAATTCGAAATTCGAACATACATTTATTATCAATTCACAATCAGATAATCGATCAATAGGAAATCTCACAGGTTACATCAACAAGTTATTTAGACCCAAGTTATTTAGACCGGATTTTTTCTCGATGGTTGTAGCATCGACTGTTTGACATTTTTATCTCAAAGAGTGGGCCCACTTGAAAATAAAACGTGTCAAAGAATGACTGCACCACCGTGTAACATAAATAATAGTGCCCGCAGACACCTAAAATCAGTTTCAACATTCAATATATTTCTTCTTACTAGGTTTCCTAAAATAGTAAATCCAAATATAAAAAAATAAAAAATTCTGATAATAATTTTGTAAAAAGAGAAGAAAAAAAACAAAAAAGAGTATAAATAAATTTCAGAATAATTCTAATTGGGTAAGATTTTTTTCTTCAAATCGTCTTTCAGTTATGTTTGCAGAGAGTAATGCAGTAGTACTAGAAGAAGAAAAAGTACTGTAGAACTTTACTTTTTTTTACTTACACTTAAGTTACACTAGTTTCTGTTCTTGTTTGAGCTGGTTGTTCTGTACCAATAGCTTGGATTTTTCAACTTCAGTTGGTTATTTTGAACAAAGGGTTTTCATAATTTGTTGACATTTCAGTTGTACCTAAAGATTTTCTCAGCTGGAGGTAATATTTCTGTTTTTAGATCTTGTTTTTTCTTAGATTTCAGCTGTATAATTCAATTAGTTTTTTTTCTTCTAGTTACTTAGAAATTCAATGTTGTCTAGATTCCTCAAAGATTGTCTGAAAATTCTGTAAGATTTTAATTTTTTATTCCATGAATGGATTAATGTTTTAATTAAGCTCATGTTTAAGTGTTTTTATAGTAGTATTAGAATATGATTAGTTGAAAGCGTGCTGTATGGCGTGGGCACACTGTCGAAATTATTAGATTCAAGAGCTCTTATTATATTATTAGAGATGTCAAGGAGATGCCGTCGATGCTACGTTTAATTATTATTCTGTAAACTGTTTCTTTGTTGTTATGGTTTTTATGTAGTTTGTGAATTGCTCTGATTTCGGTTTCGATGAAGGTAATTTTGTTTCTTTAAGGGGTGTTTGAGGCTTCAATAGTGGTGTAGAAGATGTTAGTTGTACGAAGAGATGAGATCCACTTATGTTGAACTGAGATGAAGCATTTGGAGGTACCAACATTCGGTTAAAATACATTACTACCTACTGTGCTAGCAATGGGTTTCTAATTTTTGTATTTAAGTTGATTCTTCGCCGCGCTAGTATATGTAATATGTATATACAATCCTAATATATGTTCCGTTTGCCATTATCGGAGTTTGTATATACGTACTTCTTTAAGTAGTTTGTTATTGCTGTTAAGTGTGTTGTGTTACCTATAATACATTGGTTGTCATGTTAGTAAAATTGAACAAGAGCTTTTGCAGGAGCCACTGAGCATGCCAGAAATACAACCCTCGGGACAAGATTCACATGAATCACAAGGTGATGAACAAAATACTCCTGCAAACGATACTCCTGTAGCTGACTCGGGTTCAGTATCCATTTCAAGCAATGATACACGGAAGGTTTCTCAGAAAGATATTGTACTTGTAAGTTACACTATAATGAAACGGAAGCTCAACTTGATTTATCCTCTATTCCTACTCGGTTGACAAATGGGGTTTTGCTGTTGCAGGTCCAGAATTTGATAGAACACTGTCTGCAGTTATATATGAATAAAGATGAAGTTGTAAAGACACTCTTGAATCAAGCAAAAATTGAGCCTGCGTTTACAGCTTTAGGTAGGTTAAACGTGTTTCTCTATGATATTACTTGAGAGTCGTCGTTGCCCATTCACCTACTAAAGAATCCTATCCCACGTGTAACATCTTTAAGTAGTAATATTGTGGGCTGATAGTTGTCTCTTCATCTTGGTTGAAAGTATGGCAGAAATTGGAAGAGGAGAATGCAGATTTTTTCAAGGCTTATTACACAAGGTTGAAACTTAAGAAACAGATTATTATGTTCAATCATTTGCTCGAGCACCAATACCATCTTATGAAGTATCCGGCACCACCTAAGGTTGCATTGGCTCCAATGCAGAATGGGGTACATCATATGCCTGGTAAGTTCTCTTTTCAAACTTCAATTACGTCTCTGGTTTACACATATTTTTATTTTATCAATTCGTATGTAGCAATTTGGTAGTGTTGTTCTTATATACCAGTACCAGTCTTATCAATGCCGACCCATATGCAGTGCAGTTAATAAGTTACCAATGGGATACCCTGTGCTACAACAACCTCCAATCCCAGCAACGGGCCATCAATCCCACCTTGATCCCATGGGTCATGGGCTTTCAAGCTGTCACGTCGTAAATGGAGTTCCTGCACATAGCAATTTCCATCCCATGCGGATGAATTCTGGAAGCGAGTAAGATCTGTTTTAAGCTATCGATGTGTACCTTGATCTAGTTTTACATTTCAGTCATCCTTATCTTTTCACTGCAATTTTCTTTAGCAGTTTTCTTTTTTCTTCAAGTACATCTGACCATTACCATCTTATTCGTCGGACGTTATCTGGATAGGAAGGTTCATTGAATGGATAATTTCTTTTTACATGTGGTCTTTTGACTGCATATCCCCCACAACCCTTAATGATATGCACCTGTCTTTATTGTAGTATGGGAATGGAGAGCACTTCCGCTTATGCAGCACCAACTATTCCCCCAATTAGTGCCATGTCATCCATGTCGGAGATGGCCATGAGCCCTGCGTCAGTAGCGTCCAACGGCCAGTTTCCATTTACTCCATCAGATATATCAGGAATGGGTGTGGAGGCATCAGTACTTGATAACACATTTCATTCTGATGTTGGGAGTTCAGTAGGGTTGCAGTTGGGACTAGACAGCGGAGATGGGAATGGAAATGATTCCCTTCGATCATTCGGCCAAATTCCTTGGAATTTCAGTCTTTCAGATCTTACTGCAGATTTATCAAACTTAGCAGGTAGCTCTTTCCTATTCCCTGTGTAAAACTTTGCAATTTATAGTTTCTTGATACAGTTTTCTCAGTTATCAAATGCTTAAACTCCCGAGAGTTCACCCTTGAATTAAACTTTTTGAATGTTTAACAGACCTTGGAGCACTAGGCAACTATCCTGGTTCACCTTTCCTGCCTTCTGATTCAGACCTTATGCTTGACTCTCCATCACATGAGGATTTGGGTAACCAATCTGCTTTTGCTTTGTCTGCTCGTTATGCCTTTTATTTTTGTTAAGCATATACCTGAAACTTCTTTTGGTCAGTAGTTGTTGCACAATTTCTAATAATTCTTGCGATCAACCTATGGAGAAACAACTTCTATCAGTGAATTACCTTCAAGGATCAAAACATTAACAAAAATTCTTCTACTGCTTTGCTTGTTTCAGTTCAGGATTTCTTTGTCGATAATCCAGTACAAGGACAGTCTCAGTCAGATGAAGAGAAACCTTAGACATATACTGGCATTTTCTATTTCTTGTTTCTCATTTTGTATTCTAGACTATGTGAGTCAACCAATTAGATATAGACTTATTACGATCATAATAATATCGAAATGCTGATCCTTTTAGGAATATAACCACTCAGTAATTTTTATTGCAATCATTACGTAATAGATTCAATTCTAAGGTAATGCATTATGTTTAATGCAAATGAATCAGATATAACTGTATGTCTACGATTCTGGAATTTCTTTGTCTTATGATTTTCCTCAACACTGGGCAACTTGCAAATTCTGAATCAAGATTTCGTTTTTGTTTTCCCTGCTCATTTCATCGATTATGAAGCGATCACCCTGACTCCTTGGAGCAGATAGTTGCCCAATTTGAGAAGTCCGTCGCCGGACAACAGTAACCTATAGGGGAAGCACATTCACTAAAAGTAGAAAACATCTTATTCAAGGATTTCGAGTTGTAGGATGTTGGTCTTGCTGTAGCAGTAAAATGGGATACTAGAGTCATGCTCCTTAAAAGTACTAAAAATGAAATGCAGAGTTTTTCGACATATTATCATCATATGTACCATCTCATGAGCCATGAAGTACAGGGCACCACAATTGCAGAGTAGCGTGCAACATCCCCTATTAATACGACAAGGCGCCCAAGCCACACATATGAACCTTATATGTGCAACCAGGAGGAGCTTCATTCTTCTTGTCATAAGCCTACCAAAATCAGTTCTATTCTTGTTTGGTACCCCACGAGTTTTAATAAATTTTCACTCACAACATGATCCAATGTTAAGCTTGTGTTGCCTATCTTGTTGTGTGTTTGTAGTGCCCGATTTGCTCCATAGTTAATGTTAAGACACTTGTTACTGCAAGTCTCATCTTTGTTGTTGTCTGTTCGTATTATTTTCTGATTTGCAAGATAGTTCATAATATCACACTTCTCATTGCAAATCTCATCGTTTTTGTTGTTGATGAAGATTAGTGCGATAACTGAATCCCAAAAAAATGGTTGGGATTCTTGTGTTTTTCCCACGTCTTGAGTAAGATGTTCTAATGATATAACAATGATATGAAATATTCAAGAATAACAAGAACAAGCAAAAACGATTTGAAAAGCAATTTTTTTTACTAATTCTTAGAAAAACCGTTATAAAATGTTTGCCTCCCAAGAACTAGTTACTCAAAGCTCTCTTAAAATAAGAACTCTAAAAGTCTTCTCTTCTCTCACAAACAAGATGCTTGATTAATTCTTTAAGAAGAAGATATCGATAACACCCACATTTTCCGCGTGATGTATAAATCTAAGATGCTTCATTGAACGAGATGAATCATTATCTCGAGCCTGTGTTGTGTACTCTGGAATGTGTCATTACTGCATCTCCCCAAGCCTGTGATGCACACTTGGTAAAACGATGCATCTTGTCTCGAAGTTCACTATTTGGTAATGGCGCGTACTCTGTGATGCATTGCTAGGAGAAATATATCACCTCGAACTTGCGATGGGCACTTGGTGCAAGTAATGCATCAACTTGGCATTATGGTGCTTCGACGTCATTATACTTATCATTTACCAAGAGATGCGACACTTATCAATGTTGCTTACTCGTGGAAGCATTATGATAGTAATGCATCATTATGCTTGTTGCTTACAAAGTGGCACAATAATTTGTTATGTTGTCTATCAAGGAATGCATTATCTAGCATGCATCATATCTCGAAAAGGGAAAAAGTTGCTACATGGTAAATATCTCCCATATTTTTATATGTAAAAATGCTAAGAAGACATATATTGGAAGAAAGTGTTTGTTGAAGGTGCATTATGCGGAGAATGCATCATTGTCTCTATGTTGTTTATATGAGTGCGTAGTATGATGCAAAAGGCATCATTATGCTACGTTGTTAACCCGAGAATGTATTACAGTGCAAAGGCATCATTATGCCAGGTTGCTTACCAAGAATAAATCACTATGGTGCATTTCGCAAGTGGGACATTGGCTGAGAACGAGATATGCATCATTATCTATACGTCACTGTCACGAAAGCAAGTGGGAGTCGGTACATGACACTTAAATCTTAAATATCTGTACGTAGAAATATCAATAAGACATATTTATATAGGAGGAAGGTGTAATGACCCGATCCTCCACCGATATTGTCCCCACTTACCCACTGCGGTCATCGGGCAGTGGTCTTCAACGGGCACCGTTACGGTCATCCAACAATAGCTTCCCGGGAGGTCATCCCTGGATTGCTCCGATCCGAGCATGCTTAACTGTAAAGTTTTTTGCCAACTCTGGAGCCAATTGTGTTGAAAGTCCTCGGTGTTAGGAAAGGACAAACCATTATTTATATTCCATTCGACAAACTCTATCTTCCGAACTGGGGTATTACATAAGGTGTTGGTTGAAATGCATATAGGCCTAGATGTAATATATTGCTTGCTATGTTGCGGGTCGAGGAAGCATATGGTGTGAAAGCATCATATTACCGTGTTACTTATCGAGAATGCATAAAGGTGAATGTTAGGATAATTTTCATATCTCGAATATGAGAATGCATTTGCAAACAAAACGACATTGGTTATGCACAATCTTGTGAATCTATTACGAAAGTCTCTTGGCCTATAGGAATTAGGTATTGCTTGGCCTTTGGCCTTGTGGCACAAGCTGGTAAATGTTGATGATGTTGATTTTATATGCTTAAGCGTATCCTTTCGAAACAATTGTCTCTTGACATCGACATTGTCTTTGCCTTAATAGCTTGATTTGCTTGTTCTATTTTTGAGATGACTCTTCGGTTGAACTACGGTTTATGCTTAATCCCTTCATGGTACGGGTATGATACATAGGCAGCCGCATCGCGGTTCAACACTTTTTTGCTCATATCATCTAATTGGGAGATAATTGTCAAATTTTGGTAAATCATATCATCTACAATCATCTGGCTCGGCATGCTAGACAAGAGATGATTGTTACCACACTGGATAAGACAATTGCATTCAATTTGCTGGATGTTCATAATTCCTATCAAGATGTACGATGTTTGCATGCACCAATTGCGAATTTGGCATGACCAGGAAAGAAAGCTAACCAGATTGCAAGTTAAGGAAACTTGCATGAGCCACTTGCATCACAAGAATGATGCACGCCATGAATAACATGTGCATGGCTGCTGCACTCTTAGCACGAGCGAGATCAGTGCATGCGACGCATTGTCGAAACGAAATGCGTTCTCGAAAGATAGGTCTGCAATGGCATATATATACTAGTCTAAGGTATGACCGAATCTTAGACAGTACTTGTAAGTCTGTGATGTATGCCAAATGCATCACTATTGTCGTTATGGCAATTAATGTACCCTTAACTAGAACAAGGGGCAAGTTGGGTCGGTGTGGAGCTACGTTTTAAATAAATCATACTTGCAAAGCATGTTGGGAAATGCAAATTGATGTGCATTTTCCTAGCAAGAAGCAAAATTTTATAGCCCAGTTACGCAGTACTAGTAGTGCATCGGGGAGTTTCGACCTACGTATTGTAGTGCTAGAGGTGGAATTTTCCGGTCCGGCACAAATGGTATCAGAGCCAGGATATGAAACAACACCAGGGAATATGTGTGTTGGACTTGTCAATGTATCTACGTAATGTGACTACAATTTTTTTTCTTAATAATAAGGAAAGGTAAAAGGATAAATTGGAAGAGTAGACTAACTGTTGTGCGGAAAGAGAATTCGTAACTACTATGTCAGTTACTTTGTAAATCGTGTTGGACTTAGCTGAGTATTATGAGTTTTCCCGACCATAATTGGCGACCCACCAGATAGTTAGTTACCTGGAAGACCGTTTGGAACGGTGGCAGGCATTGAGATTGATCATCCCCACCCGTCAGGGACGGTGTCTGTTGTCCTATGGTGGCAACCCGGAATATCGTTTGTTCGATAACAATATGCTTGCATTCGAATGTTCTGGCATTAGAGTTTGGTCCTCACAGTACTACGATAAGAATCAGTTGTCATGTTGGATGACCCTTGCAAAATTGTGAACCCTATTGGGACTCCTGGGTATGCAATATGGGACGTATGATTAGAAGGTTCTAATCATACGTCCCATATTGCATAGTTCTAATCGGCATTCACGGCGGAATTGTGAACCCTTTTGAGATTCCTGGTTATGTGGTATGAGACGTATGCTCAGAAAGTCTTAAACGCCGTTCACGGCAGAGTTGGGAACCCAAGTGAGATTTCTGCTTATTATGATGTGGGATATATGCCCAGGAAGTCCAAATCAATGAAGAACACTCATGACCGCTTCCATTTTGAACTTCGAGACGAAGTTCTTTTAAGGGTGTAATATTGTAAGATTCGTATTTTTTACATGACACATACGTTAGGATGTGTCATTGAACATCACCTCAGGCCTGTGTTGTATATTTTGGGATACGTCATTGATGCATCTCTTCAAACCTATGATATACACTTGTTAAAGTGATACATCTTGTCCTAAAATTTACTATTTAGTAATGGCATGTACACTACGATGCACTGCTAGATGAAATGCATCATCTCGAACTTGAGATAAACACTGGTGCAAATAATGCATCAACTTGATATTATGGTACTACTACATCATTAAATTTATCAACCTTCTTTATAATCTAACGGTCCAAATTTCATGAATTTAATTTAATCAGTTTTTGAACTCCCACTGGATTAAATTAGTCTTCTTCGTCACTGTAAAGTAAAAACTCCAATGGAGGAGAAAGTCATCACCTTTCATTTTCAGTTTCTGTCTCTTAACACGGGCCGTGCCTCTTGAAAACAAGAGAAGAAGAAGAACTTTCCAAGACCCTTCTTTACTGTCTGTCTTTCTCTCATTAAGTCGTCTCCTTTCTCTCTCCCTAAAAAATTCCACACGAGAAACCTTCTTCTCTTTTCAAAAGGAAGAAGAAGAAGAAGAAACCAACAGCAGGTTTCATCTTCACTTTCATCTTGATCTTACTTGAAAACAACAACTACTACAAAATTTAAGGTATGGGTTTTTATTTTGAGGGATTTTGTTTTTGATTTTTTATTTTGTTTGGACTTGATTTGGTATATACATCTGTTGAAACCCTAGTAAAAATCTGATTGAATTAGGTGAAGAAATGATTAAAGTTTTGATTTTTATTATCATGTGTGATCTGTTTGTGTTGTGTTCATCTCTGGGGCTTCATTGAATTCTAGTAATATTTCATTTTTGAGTGCTCAAAAGTGGGGAATATCACTTAGAAATTGTATGCGGTTTAGTGCTTGATTGGTATACTGGTGATCAGTGGTTGTTTGGACTGAGTTAGTCTCTTTGGGTATTGCTTGAATTTAGGTGTTTATGTGTGCCACTTTCTATTTTTGGGGCAATTGATAATTTGAGATTGGGCATTTATCAGGGGCGGCAACCATGGTGGAACATCCATACCTTTGATTTGTAATACCTTCGTTTGCGATAAAAGGAAGCTACACCATGAGTTATGGCAAGGAAGAGAAGTTTGTGAGGTTAGTCAGTATGGTTTTTTCTTAATGTTCATTTCATTTCATTTCAATGATTATGTTCTAGGATTGTAGTGATGTTGTACTTGTTTCCGAAGGAAATTCATCACCATCCTCGTAGTGCGATAAAATCGGTAATTGCGTGGGATGTTGTACTTGGAAGTCTGTGCTTTTTCAAGAAGTAAAACAGCTGTTCCTACACTCCCAATGACTATGTTATTTGGTATTCGATAAACATAATCATTAATTAGTGATTACCTTTTGCTTGTTCTCTTTTTACGAGTCTAATCTGAGGTTTAATCTATATCCTTAGTTTGATGGGAAATATGCTAAAGGTGTACGTTATCTTAACCACTAATTCAGGGGAATGCACCCTTAGGATCTTTTGGTGTTTCCCTTTTGCTTATATGTTGGGTACTGGTTGATGCCCTTGAATCTTTCGCCAGGGATTGACAGTAGAAGGTTATTGTTACATTTAGTGCGGCTTATCATTTGATGTTAATCCCTCATTTATATATTTTTTCGGCATATTTTGATCAGGTTTCAGGATTGGACTTCAGAGCCATCTTTAAACAATGACAGACGATTTTCTGATAGAGATGGTTCCTCTAATTCTGGAAGCCTTAAGTCGAAAATGACCTCGGTTTCAGAAAAGATTCGAACTGGCTTCACACAGGGGTTTCGAGGGATTGGTAATTCAATGAACCTCGACTCTCAGAGGGAATCGAGAGTCTCTGAGGATCCTAGATTCAATGCTCAGAATACTGAATCTGCGAAGCGAATGCTTGACCCCCAAGGAACATTTCTTCAAAAGTGGAATAAGATATTTGTTTTGTCATGTGTGCTTGCTGTATCCTTAGATCCCTTGTTTTTTTACATCCCAGTTATTGACGGCGATAAGAAGTGCCTTGGTGTTGATAAGAAGTTGGAAACTGCAGCTTGTGTTCTGCGTTTTTTCACTGATATATTTTATGTGCTTCATATTATCTTCCAATTTCGCACTGGTTTTATTGCTCCATGGACTCGAGTTTTTGGAAGGGGTGTGTTGGTTGAAGATCCCGTTGCTATAGCCAAACGATACCTAACAACCTACTTTCTGATTGACATTCTTGCAGTTCTTCCTCTCCCGCAGGTAGACCATAAAAAGCACTTGAGGTTTGCTTAGTTTCATGTTCACATCATGAAGTTGATAAGTTTGCAGAAACACTTAAAACATGTAATGCCCATGTGAGGTTATTTAGTTCTATACTAATTTGAGGTTTATTTGAATCCTTTTCAGGTGGTAATTTTAATTATTATTCCTAGAATGAGAGGCTCTGCAGCTCTGAATACAAAGAACTTGCTGCGGTTCATTGTCCTAATCCAATATGTCCCTAGATTGATTCGAATATATCCACTGTATAAAGATGTCACCAGAACTTCAGGTATAATCACTGAAACAGCTTGGGTTGGCGCCGCTTTCAATCTTTTCCTCTTTATGCTTGCGGGTCATGTAAGTATAACTATCAACCTAGTTTTTTTCATCTTTCTTGTTCCTTAATATATTACATATCATAATTGGTCAATGTTTTCCTTATCAGATATATGGAGCACTGTGGTACCTCTTTTCGATTGAAAGAAATGATACATGCTGGCAAAGGGCATGCAGGAATACCCCTAACTGTAATACCTATGATCTATATTGTCGAAGCAATAGTAAAGTAAATGTGCCATCTCTAGAAAAATTTTGCCCTGTTACCACACCAAACGCAACTCTATTCGATTTCGGAATTTACCTTGATGCTCTTCAATCAGGAGTAGTGGAATCAAGAAATTTTCCAGAGAAATTATGTTACTGTTTATGGTGGGGGTTACGAAGTCTAAGGTTGGTGCATATAAGATATAGTACTAATCTTTCTTGTCAATGTAAATTGCATTAGTTTTGTGTTAGTCAGATAAAAAATTTGATGTGATGTTACTCCTGAGGTTGGACCCAAATTTAGATTTGCTGTCACATCTTCATCTCGACAGGCTCACTTTATCTTTTTATTGGAATTATAATGAGTTGACGACTCTACCTTGATTACTTCCTTTCTTACTGTATTATTTTTCTTTTGAAGCTAATTTTTGAAAGTGCATGTATTATTTCCAGTTCTCTTGGTCAAAATCTCGCAACAAGTACTTATGTATGGGAGATCCTCTTTGCGGTCTCTATATCAATCTTCGGCTTGGTTTTATTTGCACTCCTTATTGGAAACATGCAGGTTACTATTTATACTATTCAGTATCAATATCATTATTGTAAAGCATATGTCTGAGTTCATACTGTTCATAATTCTTGTGGCTGGTTTTATAACGAGAAGAAATCATTATTGGGTCTATGAACTAATTTTGTTACATTGAATGTTACAGACATATCTACAGTCAAACACTGTTAGATTAGAAGAAATGAGAGTGAAACGGCGAGATGCAGAGCAGTGGATGTCGCACCGATTGCTCCCTGAACCTCTGCGAGAGCGGATCAGGAGGTATGAGCAGTACAGATGGCAAGAAACAAGGGGTGTTGATGAACAGAATTTGCTCTATAATCTTCCTAAAGACTTGAGGAGAGACATCAAGCGCCATCTCTGTTTGGCTTTGCTAACAAGAGTGAGTACTTCGTTATATGTATTTATATATATATATATAAAATATTTTTAAGTCTCATTAAGTTTATCTGTCATCTACAAATATCCGATGTTGGGACCTTCAAATTCTTATTTTTCCATCTTCTAATCCGCTGGATAGTGAACTTGTAGACGCAGCAAAGACCACTTAGACATGTTGTGACTGTTGTTATAATCTGGAGAGCTTTATTATTGATAGTTTGGAGCAAACCTTTTCAACTTTAGGTTACTGACACATGCACTCATCTTCGTTTCGCTTTAGGTGCCAATGTTTGAAAAAATGGATGAACAACTTCTGGATGCTATGTGTGAGCGTCTCAAACCAGTATTATACACAGAAGAAAGTTACATAGTGCGTGAGGGTGATCCTGTTGACGAAATGCTCTTCATCATGAGGGGAAAACTATTGACTGTTACCACCAATGGTGGAAGAACGGGATTCTTCAACTCCGAGAATCTCAAAGCCGGGGACTTTTGTGGTGAAGAATTACTTACATGGGCTCTTGATCCTCACACTACTGCCAACCTCCCAATCTCCACTCGAACTGTTCAAGCTCTATCAGAAGTTGAAGGTTTTGCCCTTGTTGCAGACGACCTTAAGTTTGTGGCTTCTCAATTTCGGAGGCTTCACAGTAAGCAACTTAGACATACTTTTAGGTTCTACTCGCAACAGTGGAGGACATGGGCTGCCTGTTTCATACAAGCAGCTTGGCGACGACACTGTAAGAAAAAACTCGAGGAATCCCTACGTGAAGAAGAGGATAGATTGCAGAATGCATTGGCGAAAGGAAGTGGGAGTTCACCGAGTCTTGGTGCAACTATTTACGCTTCGCGTTTTGCAGCAAATGCCTTGCGTGCACTGCGCAGAAACGGTGCAAGGAAAGCCAGGGTTGCTGATAGAGTACCTCCAATGCTACTTCAGAAACCTGCAGAGCCTGATTTTACAGCTGAACAATAGTGATTTGATCTTTTTTCTAATGGTTTCTTTTTGGGTATTTTGATGATATGTAAAGATTGAAAGCTTGGGAAAACACTCCAAACAAACAAAAAAAAAACAGTCGGAAGGGGTTTGTTGTATCCAGATAATCTGTGTATATTATGTAGAATATAGCTTAGTGCATTTGCTGTCATACCTTTGTATTCTTTGATTTATACACTTTTTTCTTTTTCTTTCTCTTCTTTTATCTCTGTTGGTTTTGGGTTTGTTCTTCCTCTGCCCTTTAGAGTGACATTTACAAAGATCTGATCAAAAAATTTCATCTTTTGCTAGTCGTGATAGGGTCCTATTGATGCATGTCCTTACGTGCACGCCCAACACTCCTAATCACCCTTGAACGAGAAACCGAGAAATTTGTCAAGCTGAATACAGATAACTAAGAAAATGAATTCGTTAAACTGAATATAAATACCTAAGGGTTGAAAACACGTCTATATTAGACGTGATTGTGTTATGAAAGCAGTAGCTGCAAACTAGGATGCAAAGAAGAATTGGTATGCTCTCAAGTGGTTGACAGAAAAGAAAGACACGACCCATATGCAAATACGAAATGGATATTGCACACACACTTCTTGGTCCACTCCTTGTGGTCCTAATGTTAATGTTTGCATTCCCCTCCTTCTCTCAAGTAACATCTTCTCTCCTTTTCCAAATAAAAAATAAATTGCAGACACTATTCACATTGCATAGATAAATCTCAGATGTCATGTCTAAGGGCGTTTACATAATCATTCAACAAGTTTATCATTATACTTCAGAAATATCTATATTGCAGATAGAATGTTTAAAACATTATAAAAAAAGAAATACTATCATTTTTTTATTTTAATCTAAAAATATTTCTAGGAACAAAGATAAAATATGATCAAAATTTTTAATACCAAAATTGGAAAACAATATAACATTATGAGCATAATATGATCGATTTCTATAAAATTTAGATCCGTTTATTGTCAAAGAAATAATTGTTTTCTACTCAGAAGGGACTTAGTAAAACGTTCTTGGTCAGAAATCATTTTGTCAATGAGATTAAGAGTTACAACCCTTTGAAACAACAATAAAAATCTCCGAAGAGGAATAGATCTGCCATCTCTAGACTCTGGTTCAAGACGAGCAAGATAACTCCGTAAACTATCAACAACAACAAATACTACCTTCCATACGACAATGAACAAGATTGTTAAAGATTATTTTATTTTATTTTTACAAATATCTTGATGTGCCATGATGAGTGCATGCAAGATCAAGTTTGACCCATGGAATAGGATCCCATTTAGATTTAGGGCTATTTGATTTTGGAAACTGTCTGTCTATTCGGGTAGTAGGCCCTTGTAGAGGGTCATCACATGGTGGGACCCACAAAGTGCACATGCGCTCACATGATATGTCATCTGAAACGTGTAGGTGCTTGCTTGACCGTTATTTGCGGCGATTTAGATAAACTACTCCCAAATCACTGGAGCAGTGTGGGGTCCATCAATCGTAAAGTAGTACGTGATTAACGGTGAGATTTGGACGGCTGTGATTTGTTTATAAAACATTCCCTACCTAACTTTAAATTGGATACACTAATTGAAGAGTTGGTTTAAATTGGAGCCTGCCGACAATTACTTGGATTACTCGGTTTGATCTTTAAAACCCCGACTAATTCATATGTGTTATACGTGATTTTAGTATAATTCAGAAGCTTTTATAAATATAAATTGAGGGTAAATGAAAAATTTGAAAAGTTTAAATCCACAATCGACTATCCGAGAATATTTTTCTCTTGCTAATTTTTCTTTACCGATAAATGATATAATTAATTATTAAAGTGAAAGTATATACTTCTTTCGTTTCAGGAAAATAGTTACTTTCTCTTTAAATTTTTGTTCCAACAAAAGAGTTACTTTCATTTGCAATATAACAAATTTTTAAAACTACCCTTGTTATTTTAAGAAATGTTATTATTCTCATTATAAAGATATATGTAGTATTAAAATTTTTGTTAGGGTAAATCTGAAAATAAATTACAAAAATTATTCTCTCTCATCTTGCCTTAACAATTGTGCAAATAGGAAAAGTAATTCTTTTCCCGAAACGGAGAGAATAGTATATTTGGTAATTAGAAATAACTTTTCTTAAAAAATTAATCAATTTCATAAATCAGAAGTAAAATATATTTGCTTTGATTTTAAAAATTATTGCGAAATTTGGTTCCCAATCAAGTTTTTGACTTTTCGACTTAATTAGATTATTAAGAGGGTGTTTGGATATAGTGTACGAAGTTGTTTTTCGATTTTTAGAAATAAAAAATGTCAGAAGTTAGATTAAAAACTAAATTTCAGAATCGTTTCTAGAAATTTAAAAAATGAAGATTCTTATAAAACTAATTGTTTTTACTTCTAATTTTTATAATTGAGTTTTACTTCTGGTACCGAAACACCCTCTAAATTTAAGTATGAGTTGATGCGAATGACCTAAATAACCCTAAGCTTGAGATGCCTTTGCATTCTAATCAATCGAGTGATCAAAAGTATGAGGTTGATAGTTGAGTTAGTGTAGATGTTTGAGAAGTAGCATGGGAAAATACCCTTACTACCAACATACAACATGTACATGTCTATCACTACTAACATTTAATCAGACTCGAAAGAGAAAGATTCACATGGGATGGGACTAAAATTACGAGCAGATTCTTCCAAAATTTATCGAGCTTTTCGAAAAATCTACTTCCATATAGAAAAATGAAATATCTAGTATGAGTCAACATTTATGCTCTCTCGAACTTAGAGAGTGTGGTCTAAAAAGTTCTGAACCGTGCTCTTACATTATTCTTGGAAGCTGGTGTTGCATAGATTAATCAAAGTACTTACAGTATTATACTACAAAGTCTAAAAAGTACGATTTGTGTTTGCAAAAAAACGATGATAATCGAATATTTACAGTAGAGGGAGGGGGATTCCAATTCAAATTAGGTCAACCAAATGTGACCACCAATACCGTTAATATTAATGGTTCGAATGTAGGTTTGTCCTTATTAGTGTGTGTAGACAATAACCATGATCTTCAACTGCTACCACCCATAAAGACTGTTCTTAGAAGAACATCAAGACAAACAATGGCTGCAGGGTTTTGTGTATTTAGATTTTCTCATTCTTTATCTTTCTCGTCGTCTCTTGTATTTTGCAAAATAATGTCTCTTTTTACAATCGTCACGAATAAAAACATAAAATCAAATCTTATCTTTGATTCATCACCGTATATCTCTATAAGCTATTACAATTAAAAGAAAAACAAAAAAAACACTAGTAATTAAAATCTTGGCGTTGTGCTAACTTCATAACAAAATTCATGCATGATTGACCACCACATTGCATATTCGCAGCTGACATGAACATGGTCTCTGATTTTTTCACAAAACAAGTAATGAGAACATCTATCAACCGGTGGGTAAATTTGGTCGTTAGCTGTGAAAGCTAAACCACACTAGAACTCGTAACTTTTATAACCAACTTAATCTCAATTATATTATACAACCTCCATTTCCAAAAAAATAAATTATTATTGTATTTTTATTTTAATCTATTTTTAAATTAAAATAAAAAAGTAGTAGTAATTTTTTTTTTTTTGAAATAAAAAGAGTATAATTTAAGAACTATGTGAAACGATTAAGGCTATTATCCCCTTTGCGATAGCAAAGAACCGAATTTTTTTTTTCTTTTGTAATTTTCCATCCATGCATAAATCCACATTCATAAAGTGAAATGAACTTTAGCCAAATAATAGTATGAGTTTTGGCACTTAGGTGATTGATGCTGATACATGAATATATTGATCAATGCAAGAGGGCCCAGATGAGGTCGTGGGATCATCAAACGGGAGGAAAACTCTAATCTAAACCAAGGTAAAATCGTAGTACTTACAAACTCAAAATTCCTAAACACAAAATTTAAACTTTGAAGAAGAATAAGTAAAATTGTGGTTGAAAGTTATAGCAGACAAACATTATCTATCTTCTTCTTCTATCACAAATTCTTTGTGATCGACTTTTAAAATTAGTAATAGGTGCTTTTTGTCTAGCTATGATCTATAATCATAAAGATAGCCTAACTCCTAAATTCAAACTAGGGTTTTGTTACACACTATAGTGTATAATTTTTAATACATTTAACTTTTTCATCTTAAGAAAATAAATAGCTTGCAAAATCTATAACTTGTTTTTCGCAAAATTAATAAATCAATTTTTATGTCTATTCACTAAAACTGGTAAATTTCTAATGCATTCAAGTCTTATGAATCGATACATTTCACTAGCTAAGCCAAAGTTTTATACCACGTTAAATAAGAAATCAATTATAATAATTATCCTTATCTATAATGTAGCTAAAATCAAATAAAATGCACCGTCATGGTTTTTAGTCTGAAGATGTTGAAATTCATAATCTAGCTAAACCATGAATTCATACAAACCCTAAACCCTAAACCGTAAATAGATAAATAAATAAATATAGAGGAGCAATGGTACATCTGTCCATTCCTCCCTAGGTCAAAGAAGGATCATTTTGAACTCCAATTTTTCATAAATATTTGGAAGGAAAATCTTTTAGAGGGTCCAAATGTCGAAATAAGATCTTGGGTTAGTACCAACTGCACGTGTAAATGTCGTATCTATCGAACGTACTTAGATTATCAGCCATGCAAACACACTTTAGTGATGTGTGACTTAACTTCGTTTATACAATGAATTTATCATCTACTTACCTAATTAATATTCCCAAGTACATAAATTCAATTTTCAATTTCATTAACAACACTACTTTTTCGAGTGGCTACACTTTGAGTAGGTTGTAGAATTTTAGGGATGGCCGGAGCATTTCCCATTTCCGTTACTGCTCATAAATGTCAAGTAGACGCCTATCTGAATATTGTGCAAATATTTGACAATTATTTTTTTCGCTCGTGGAATTGTTAACCAGAACCCAAGGAGGATAAATTATTTTAACTTATTCATCTAAGGAAAGGTGGATGCAAGATCGAAAATAAAAGGAGCCAGTTACATCCATTCACCCTAAGATAATTCGGCCTCTAAGCTGTATAGAGTTTTTGGAAACCAGAAACAAAGATATTTCTATTTTTTCTGAAATGGAAATCAATCTCATAAGTTAGAAACAAAAAAAAATTATAAAAAAAATTTACTTCATAACAAGTTGATTTTCTATTTTTAAAAATCATTCTAAAATTATATATCTAAATTAATTTTTTATTTTTAGAAGTCAAAAATCAATTTTTAAAGTGGTATCTAAAGGGGTAATTAGTGGAGTATGGAATCAATCTCCTTCTAATAATATTAATGTTTAATTACTACAAGACATAAACCATGTAAACTCTTAAATTTAATCAATTAATTTTTATTGCTTCAAAAAAAACCCAACAAAGACCTAATTTTTGGGTTCACATTGACCTTAGAATTACTAGTATCAAACCCGAAAAAACGGTGGCGGCTCTCAGAAGTGGGAAACGAAAAGGAACACTGCCGTGGCCGTAACATCACCGGGACTATCCGTTAATTACGGTGCCTTGTCTACTTTTTGACTTATTCTAGTATTTCTTTTCCTAATATTTTAAAAAACCAAAAAAGTAAAATTAAAGTAAAAGTTTTCTCAAAGAAATAGAAAAATAATAACTGCTCCTCTTTTTTCGCACAAAGCCGTTTTCCGTTAATTACGGTTATTATTTTTTGAATATAAAATATTAATGTGGGTCCCACTGGTTTTTCACCTAATCTTTTTTTAGACACGAGTCTGTGCCGTTGGATTGTTGTGGCACGGATGAACGTTTTTCAGATTCTGGAATGTTGTGGACGTGGCGAATAGGCCTAAAAATAGACCGTATTTTCGGTGAGAGAGGTTTTATTAATTATTTTAAAAAACAAGACAAAATGATGAGTTTGGTGCGGTTTGTCGGGTTTCCGAACCCATTAAAATTATTAGAATTAAAATGGAAAAAAGAAAATTCAGCAAATTAAGCTGCCAAAAGAAAAGAGAGAAGACAATCAAACATATATTCGAGTATAGCAGGGAGAAAAATTTAAGATAATTGAGTTAAGAAGTTATTTCTCTTGACAAAAACACCTCTGCCCATAAATGTGCTAATGTTCCTCGGTGAGAATTGAGAAACATGCATCTAAATGAGTGTAAAGAAGACAAAAAGAATCACCTCGGGTAAGATTTTTTTTTTTTTTGTACCACTGATAAAATCACGTTTGGTCTATAAAGTATATGTAATGACGTCGTATCAGTATTAAATATTTGAGGATACTTGAAGATACATATCGGATATTCTATTTAAAATATCTATTTTTTTAATTATAAAAAGGTAGAGGATACTCAGGAAGGAGATACTTCCGGTAATTTGACATATAATATAATATATTAAATCTATGTTTAAAATTATATATATATAATTTAAATATTTATAGATATTTATACTTATCAATGATGGAAAATTTACAAAATCTATATATTTATAGTTTCTTTAAAACATGTATGTTTTGACGAACCAGAACTAGAAGCGGTGCTCTTTGATAAAAGGTGAGTTATGGGTTAGCGAGATATTAGATACCTGTTTTTTTTTTTGAACTATTCCAGTTTCCAAATAATATTAATGAGATTGTTTATTTTATATATTTTTTTAATTAATAAAGTATTATTATATAAAATATTAATAAATATACGTATTTCATTGTATCCAGCATCCCCATTTTCTAAAAATTGACGAATCCCCGAATCAATATCAGTGCTTCAAAACCTTTAAGTAAGAAAATTATTTTATTTTTTTATACCAATAATTAACCGGAGGTGCTATTCGCATATTCCCCTCTCCTTTCATCTCTCTATTCAACACTCAACCTTATCTAAACCCAAAATCTAACAAGTGAAAAACTCTTTTGGTCCACGATGGATCCTGGTTAAACAATATTAAACCAGTATTTTTATGACATATAAAGTTATATAGTGAATAGAGTGATAAAAGAAGAGAAAAATACCATTCCCGATAACTAAAATTAAATTACCGTGCTAACAAGTTTTGAGCTCAAGTTATTATATCATTATACAATGGCATCACTATTCTATTTGAGATGACTGAATTCGCGACTATTTTCAATCAAGGAGCAGAGTATAGGAATCCATTGAGGAACGTAGTGGGTTGGTTGCCTTATCTATTGGCCAATCAACAAAAAAGAGAAAAACATCATGGAGCATCTCATGAGCTGATACGCTGATGTCTTAAGATGTGGATAGTATTTAGAAGAATAACATAAAGAAATTTTGCTATCACCTTTGGGCATGGATCATTTGTCACTATATTCCCTCTCACCAATCAAAATACGGTCTTTGGCCATAATGTGCTATTTTGTTAGCCGGAATCCAGGCCTCTGATTGAGTATGGTGCGTTTTGAATGGATTACATTTGTTTCATACAATATTCAAAAGTCAAATAAACAAATGGGAAAACACCAAGTAGGAGGAGTAGTAGGAACAGGCAGCAAATCAAGGGAAGTAGTGGCTGACCAAAGCTGATTGATTTTTTTTTTTTGTAATGAGGAGGGAATTATGGATTCAGCGTTGAAACCGGAGTGCTAATACCTACCGGACCATTACTTACTTGCAGCCTTGCATTACGTATATAGTACAAGTTGCACAACCATAACACACCACGATTAAAAGATGCGTATTTATTCAACTCCATTTTAAAGCTCTCACTTTCCACGAATAAATATTTATGGAATTGTACTTTTATTTTTTTTATTTGTTGGTATTTTTCCTTTTATCGATAAAGAATTAAAGATGAATATATTAGATCAAAAAAACTAGAGTATAAATTGTTTGGGTGGAAATACAGGTAAAAGAAAGACCGACGAAGTTCTCGTTGATAGTAATTAGTAGTATTACACAATTTCAGTATCTTTTATATACAGAATGAGAAAACCCTAACTAGTTAATTGGGTCGTACATATATGGGCCAAAGCCCTACAACACCCTCCCTTGTGTGGTCCAAGAATATTGTCTTCATGTGTAGTCCTTCGCATATCCTGCTTGATATGTAGTTTTCTTCTCGATGATCAATGTGTTTAAGTCAATTGGTCATTAAAACATCGTCAGAAAAACCCAGAGGGATAAAACCTGAAATAGTGAAAAATAGTACAATATTAAGAAAATTTAAAACATATTTGGACTCGTATATGTTGCCTCGTTAAAACCTTGACAAGAGAAAAACCCAATGGGACAAAACCTTGACAAGGGAAAAAGAGCACAACGTTATAAGTCCAGAATGATGCCTTTATTGAATAACCATACATGGGTGATTAATGAAAATCCAGTGTTGAAACGCAATAGTAGTATATATACTGCTAGTTTACTTGTGCAAAAAACTGTTGTGATACAATTTTTGCTCATTTCTGAAAGTTGTTTCACTTGTCATATTATCATGATTCATTTCTTTGATTCTGATGTTGTTCAGTAATATCAACACGGTCTCCATGTCTTTAACATTCAACGTACACCTGGTGTGTTGTCTCGCTTAAAACCTTATCGAGTAACAAAAACCCCGTGGAAAAAATAAACTCGATCGAAGGGAAAAAGAGTACAATACACCTTCACATTTCAAAGTAAAATATATCGACATCATATGCTTGGATTCTCCAGCTGATGTCGGCATCTCCCCCTAATTCTATTCAGGAGAGTTACCAGAAAGTTTCTTTAGTCGTGTGCTTTCAAAAAAGTGAATATAGGTAATGACTTACTAAATAAGTCTACCATGTCTCCCCTTGATTACTTTCGTGAGAGAAAAGATTATTGTTCCTTAACAATCAGTAACTTTTAGATTGCACTTCTATTAGCAATAGTTTTTATGTCTTTGCAGGGATAAAACAAACTTATGTTAATGGAATTCCTTTTAAGTATACGATTATATTCATTATACCTTTCCAATAACGCTGCGTTGGCGCTGAGCTATATCTAGCTAACAAGTTCACTGAAGATGAAATTTTTTTGGCCGAGTATATTATGCTAAGTACAACAATGCGTCTATTGCACTTATTTAAGGGAATTTTATCTCCCTAAACATCTTCGGCATCTTCCTGCAGACGAAATAATCATTTACTTACATTTGACATTAACTAATCATGAGATTGATAGAAGGATGCACGTCATTGTTTGAATTTCCTCGCAATTTTGGACATATGTAAACTGGTGGAATAAATTACCACAAGCTCGATGTTCGATCGAGCTTTCCCAGATTTTTCATCCCAAATTCAGATTTCGAGCAGCTTGTAAAATCTCTTATTTTATCAAGAGTACATATAATGTCCATACCATCGACATAGATAGCTACAATTCCAAATTCTGAACTTTTCTTTGTGAGTACGCAGGACACAATACCTTACTTGTTTATCCATTCTCAATCAAATAATCACTTAGACGGGTATACCAAATCTGCCTAATTGTTTCAATCTATAAGTGAAAGTTCCAATCTGATTGCAAACACACTCTGTGGTTTAGAGTAATTTGATTTGGGCAACAAAAGGCTATCAAACACTTTTGTATATATCTTTATCCCTTAATCCTTATAGAGATATGTAATAATTAACCACACATAAATGCTGCATTTCAAGTCCTTTTGAAACTACCAAGCTAACTAAGTAGAAGAATGTTGTAACGTTCATTACAAGAAAGTAAACAATTCTAGGGCTTTGTGAGAAACTTCACGCCACAAGGCGAGTCTTTATACTTTGATACTTCATTCTTTTCACTATGCTTTGTGAAAAATAATCATATATGTCCACAGGCTTTACACTTGGTTGGATAGCACTACCACACCAGATACCTGTATATTTGTCAAAGAACCAAGTTCTACCTAGATTGTGTAGACCAAATATGCTCTTGTGGAAATTAAGTAACAAGGATCATGGTTCGATCTCATCGTGCTCTTTTTCCTTGAGCAACTGTATATGAAAACAATAAGCATCAATATGCTCGCATGGTCTTTCCATTGAATCGTGTGCATTCTCATAATCCATTGGGATTTCATTGTTCTGTTGAATCATTAAGCTTCGGAGCGTCCTCCTATTTCGATTCATGGACATAATCAGAGACAATCTAATGAGTTGATTTTATTGATGATATGAATTAGGTTGTGCCTGACTCACCTACTTCCATATTCCTTTATGGATCCACGGCCTCAACTACACTTCCACCTAGTGTAATTGCAATATTTTAGTGAATATCTCTTACTGGGGATTTTTAACCTTGCAGGCATATTTGCAGATGGTATGTGTGATCTTGTCACTTTACCGATATCAGTGCACATTCTGAAAATCAATTATTCTTTTTCACTTCATGTTTATATTTGTAGGGTACTAGAATCAATATTAGATAGAGTGGAAACACACCACGAAAGGTCTTGTTGTTCCCTTTGAAATTCCTTTTTCTATGATCTCCCCCTAACACTGTCTCATCAAGTGACAACCCATAATTTTAGCGGTTGAGAGATCGTCTGCCAAAGGTTTCAAAGTGCGGATAATTGTCGGGACTCCATATCCAACATAACTACTTAATCGTTGTGATAACCCATCATATTACGATGTGGGTTCGTAATGGCACATATACAGTACAACCAAAAATACGTAAGAATACAAATGTCAGGCTTACGTCCAGTTACCAACTGGTTCGCAGAAGTGGTTGACCAATAGTGGGTTCTAAAGCGAATAAGTAAAGCTGCATGCAGTATGGCGTATCCCAAAGCAGTAATAGGAAGGTTGGTATGCATAACCACTTCTCTAGCTATCATCTGTAATCTTTTGATGGTAGCTTCTGTGAAACTATTTTGAGTGTGAATATGAGGTAGGGGATGCTCTACGTTTATTCCATTAGACATAAAATAACCATCAAATCCTTTTGATGTGAATTCGCCAGCATTGTCAAGTCTGATAGACTTGATTAGGTAATCAGGGTGGTGAGCCCTTAAACGTATAATTTGTGCTAGGAGCTTCGCAAATGCAGCTTTTCTTGTGGACAATAATGCAACATGTAACCAACGGGTCGAAGCATCAACCAAAACCATAAGATACTTGAATGGTCCGTACTCTGGTGTATAGGTCCACAATTATCATTTTGTATCCTCTGAAAAAATTGGCTGTTTTGTTTGGTATCTTTAGTGTAGGATGATCTCGATCCTGCTTTTGCTAAAGAAGAGACTTTGCAGAATAAATGATGTGCTTTTGACATAATCACGAAGTAGAATAGAAAATAGTTTGCTCACTTTTTTGAGAAGGAAAATGTTGTGTTAGTGTTAGAATAACACTTTGACTCATTAGGAAGGTACGAACCCACTATATTGATTCACTAGTTTCTCTAAAATGTGTTTTCTTCCACATTTGTTAGAGATAACATTGATATATTCAATGTCATTTTAGAACAATGCTCTGATGGAGCTGTCTGAAATCCACAACCATGCTCTTAAATGAGCTGACCCATTCAAAACTATGCTCAAAAAGCTTTGTATTTACTTATTGCTTTCAAGTAGCCATAATGAGATACAAGCTAACACTCTTGAGGAGTCGTTGTACATTCAATTCATACTCTCAAGGAGCTTTGATATTCAGGATAATGATCTTAAAAAGCTTATTTATACTCTCAGAGAGTTAACAGACCCAAATTATGCTCTTAAAGAGCTTTAACATTCAAAATGATGCTCTTAAAAAGCTGTTTAACCTTGTTTATACTCTTTAAGAGCTAATAGGCTTCGACAGTTGCGCTCGACGAACTGTTATCAACTATAATTTATTCAGCTTACTGTGGTTCAAAGTCCATCTTAGCTTGCAGGTGTTGGTACCTTGCATAGAGACTTAACCATGGGTCTCCCACCTTTTCTGGTGCTTTGAAGATTTCTGACTTGCCATCATGTAGCTTGCTCCATGTTAGAGTTTCTGGTACAGTTGTAGGTACCTGTCACTCATATTCAGAGATTAAGACTATTTCCCATTCAACATGCATCAAGTGCATATAAATTTAGGATACAATTGTCTACTATTAGTAGATTTATTTAGCATGTGCTGCAGGGAAAAGTTTTTCTAGGTTCAGTTGGAACTCATTCTCAACAAGCTGTTGCAGTTGTTGATCTTTTCAATCTGAACTACAGATGGCACCACTTAGCTTCTACAGCTGGTGACAAGATACGATACACTACTCAGATAGCAACAAGTAAGTATAATATGCTAATCACATTTACAACAACATACATCTTTCAACTACAATTGGGGCTCAAAAGCCTGGTAACCAAATGTAATTCAAAATTTCTGAATGAAGATGCATAATTCAGGTTAGAACTTAGCTAATTGCTAGCAATGCAACTGTAGATAGCTACTCATGGCAGCAAGCATTAAGAGAATTGCACCTAGCTTTGTGTGCAGATTGTGAACTTGTAGTTAAATTCTATCTGTTTGCGGAAGAATAGTTCCTTGATAGCAGCATATGTTCAGTCATTTCACAAGAGCCTCTACTAGGTCCTGCAAGAAACTAATAATGTTAAGTTCTGCAGCTATTAGTCTAAAAGCTCGTGTATTAAGATCACAGATCAATAGCGTTATAGGACAGATTCAAAAATCTGTGAGAGTTCATGACTGTCCATAACTGTCCAAAACTAACAGGATTTCTGTCCCTGTGAGATAGATTAGCACATGCAAGAGCTTACTCTAGCTACACACAACATGATATGTTAACTTTCAAGAGCTAAAGGTAACATGATGAAATTCCAGAATGCCCAAGCATGATCAACACTGAAATGTAGCATAAAAATTATTCAAGCTCTCAGCAACTAGTTATTGATCATTCAACTTATTAGCTGAGTTAAAATCTATGATTATGAGCTAATAGTATCTCTTTAACAAAGATCAAATTCATAGTTCAAATATAAAAATGGAATGTGATAACTTTAATAGCTGTTGCACTTTAGGTCTCTGAAGTTAAGACCATAAAACTTGATTTTTTTGAGATAAATTTAAGCAAGATTAGGTGAGCCCGTATCTTCTTGTGCCGCCTGCAAGTCAACAGCCATTCAAAGCCGCTCAAAATTGCTTGAGCTGCAGGGTATATTAGTGCTTGCAACAGTATGCGCTTAACTGTTCAGAAATTTAGCTACAACATTTTGAAATTACAAAAAACTCATCATGGTTAAGGCTCAAGAGATTGAGGTAAGACTAATTATTGAATCGATGAGGTTACATCCATACCTTAAGAAGCATCAGATAAACATCTTGCCACAAATATGATTATGAACAGTCGTATAAGATTTGCAAGATAGTAGCATGAGATCTGGTTTAATAAGCTAAAGCTCATAAGACCTGAAACATTCATTCTAAAATGAACCTAATGCATCAGCTATTGTTGAGATATATTAATTAAACCATGAGTTGCTCTGTGGTTTCACTTCTTATTCGCTTTGAGTTAACGACAGCGTCACCATTAATGTATGCTCTGTGGGAGCTATGAGCTGATAATGAAATTGAGATATTTTTTTTTTGATTAGATATACAATCCAAGTCTTGAAATCATATTGTAACTGTTGTTAAACTGTAAACTTATTGAACTTAAAGTAATCTGTTAAGAACAAACAAAGATCATTAGGAGTAAAATACTTATCTTACTATTGTTTGCGTTCATGAATCACTCGATTCAGTTGTTGATGATGAGAACTTCTTCTCCACCGATACAAATTTGTTCTTCAGGGAACATGCTTCTAGCTCGTCTGCATGGTTTTCTCTCATAATCGAATTTCAGTTGAAGAACATATAGACTAGGGTTTTAATCAGTGAAAGTTCTTTTCAGATCAAGAACTTTGGGGGTTTTTGAGATTTGGTTTTTCCCGTACCATCCTTTTTTTTATTTTTCTGTTTCTCCGAGGGATGGTGAATCAAGGGTAGTTTAGGAGGTGTCTGAAAGTGTTACCTTTTCTATCGTTAATAAGTAAAAAAAAAATTGTGGTAGAACTTTTACGAGCTGATAACGTGTTTAAATGGAAATACACGTAGAAGAAAGAGTGACGGAGTTCTCATTAATAATAATCAGTAGTATTACACCGTTACGGTTAGAGCTGTATATGGTAGCGGTTATCTGTAAAAATTGGATCGAACATATTAGGATGAAACCGAACCGAACCATTTATTAATGGTTTGATTTTGGTTTATAAACTTAAAAACCGATAGTAATGATTTTGGTTTTGGTTTGACCAAAAACCGTACCGAACTACCAATGGTTAAACCGGAAATTAGAGACCGTTGATATAAATTTTAGTATCCTTGATAGATTGAATCTACACCTTCCAAACCCTATATACAAGCATCACCTAAACCTAATTCTCATTTCTTCTTCTTCTTCACTTCCACATCAGTCACAGCACTACACCACCTTCTGACCTTCCTCCATGGTTGCTCCTGTATCAGTAGAAGACTAGCACATCGAACCAAATTTCTCCATTAAAAGGTATGTGATATTTGCAGTCTCTGGTTCTTCCTGTTCAGAGCGAACTTCTTGTAATAAAGCATCAACCTCTCTGACAAAGTCTATCCTCAGTAAAAGGTCATCAGAATCTCCTGGCGGCGGTCTGAATGGACCTTGATGCTGACAAACAACGGAAGATTGTCTGACTTAAACTTTCTTTGGTACTTTAAGTTGATGGTGATTATGGTTTTGATGATATAGTAAAATCGTTTTTGCATGATTAATTTTGTAGCCATCTGTGTTGTCCCTTCTTTTTGATTCAATCATGGAAGATTTAGATTCTCAATCAACACCAGTAAGTAACTGTTTCTCAACTATTACTTAGAATTTGAAAATTAGGGTTCATCTGAAATTTGGGAATTTTTTGTACTATCAGTCTATCATGAAATTGGTTTAAAATATGAATAAGGTTTGCATCAACTAGGGATTTATTGAATAGGGTTTGCTGCAATTAGGGATTTTGCTGAATAGAGTTGTTGTCTGCTGCTTGTTTGAACAACTAGATAACTTAATAGTTAATACCCATTGTTGTATCTGTTAATTGACTAAAGTTGTTATTACTTATACGGTTAATGCACAAAAAGCGTACCAATTTAGTAGTTAAAGAAGAGATTATTAATGTTCAAAAAAAGGTTCTGTTCTAATTCAACACTAGTAAGTTCCTTTTGTTGATTTTGAGTTCATCTTTTTTTGTGTATAAACATGTTTTCACATTTTTGTAGTTACCTGTTTTAATTATGAAAATAAAATTGATATGGGATTTTGGTAAGCATGTTTGTGTTTTATTGATAATTCACTAGAGATGTATATGATCTTGAACAGTTAGGGAAAAATATGTTAAGTAGTTGTGACATCTTGCTTGTATATTTGAACAAGGTTGAATCAATGAACTTCTAATGCAGGCTTCTGTTAATTCCACTGCGATGTTGCCACCGCAATATTGTCCTCAAAGACCTTCTATTGCAAGTCAAGAAGTTAGTTCAGTTGGAAAAGTACCATCTGCAGCTGAACCATCTGCACCAGCTGCTAATGTTTCTGATGTTGTCAATGTCACTGCACCAGCTGCTAAAAAGCGTAAACAAATTTCATGGGTATGGGAACACCTTGAAAAAGACCCTAAACCTTCGGTATGGGCAACGTGTAAAAAATGTAAACTGAGACTTAAGGCTGACACGGCAAAGAACGGGACTAGCTCATTGAGTAACCATTTGAAGAGGTGTCTGAATCTGAAGACTACTCCTGGTCAGTCTACTCTTACTTTTGAACCTTGTAAGCTAGGAGAAAATGAAAAACTAGTTGTTGTAATTTTTTTATCAGGAAGCATGTAGAAAAGAATTGGTTATATTCATCATAGTAGATGAGCATCCTTTTAGAATGGTAGAGGGTGAAGGTTTTAGGGAACTTTGTAGGGTACTTGAGAGTAGATTCAAGGTACCCTCTCGTGCCACTATACGACGAGATGTTATGGAACTGTTTGCATATGAGAAGGAAAGATTGAAGAACTATTTTAAGGTTAATAAAGTGAGAGTTTGCCTCACCACTGACACATGGAGCTCACTCCAAAAGTTGGGATATATGGTTGTTAATGCACATTTCATAGATGCTGATTGGAAGTTACACAAGAAAATAATTAGTTTTATCCAAATTATATATCATAGTGGTAAGACTATTGGTAGGATGTTACAGCATGCTTGTTGGATTGGGATATTGAAAATGTGTTTATTATAACTCTAGATAATGTTTTTGCCAACAATGTAGCTATCAAGTATCTTCAAGAGCGAGTGCTGAGAAAGAATTCAGACTTAGTCAAAGGTTTCTTACAAGTCAGATGTGCTTCTTAGGTCCTTGCCCTTGTTGTGAAGTATGGAATGACGGAGTATGACATGGCAATTAAGAGAATAAGGGCAGTAGTCAAATATTGTATGAGTTCTCCTGCCAGATTGCATAAATTCATGAAGTATGCCGCTTTTGAAAGGATCGAATGCAAGAAGGGTTTGGTATTTAATGTAGACACCCATTGGAATTCGACATACACAATGTTAGACGCAGCTGAGAAGTATGAACCAGCTTTTCAGAGGTTAGAATTTGATGAAAAGGTATTCAAGAAAAGGTTCTATTTTAATGAAACTCAAATTCCTTCAATTACTTCTACTTCTAATTCGGTTACTCCTACTTCTGTTGATAGTCAACCTGACTGAGATGTGTATGAAGAACAAGCTGCAGATTTAAGTTATGATAAAGAAGTTATTGCTACTGCAAAAAGAGGAAAGAAACGCAAGAAAACAAGTTCTGATAAGTACCCACCACCACCTCATTTGCACGCGCCTTACCCAGCAGATTGGTCGTATGCCAGATCCTTCGCTAAGTTCTTGAAGGTATTTTTTGATTTTATTGTCAAGTTCTCTGCTTCTCCTCATGTTACTGCACATGAATTCTTGTTTCATTTGAGTGTTATTTATTGAACATTGAGCACATGGGTGAATCATAAAGATCTATTTCTCTCTAGCATGGGTCTTAAAATGCAATGTAAATATAATGAATATTGGGGACATTATGAAAAGATGAATACTCTTATGTTCATTGTTGTACTGTTGAATCCACAAGATAAAGAAAAGAGATTAGATTTTCTTCTTGACAACTTAGGTATTTCGGGTGGTTATTTAAGAACAGAATTGATGGAACTTGTATTGAGGGATTTTAAGGCTCTTTTCAAAGAGTAATGGGCTGTCCAATTGAGTGCTGGAAATGTTTCAAGTGTTACAGATAGTAGTGATGGTAGTACTAGTGGCACTCAATCAAATGAAGGTGATGAAGCAGATTGTGCTCTAGCTGCTCTTATAGCAGAAAGAGCAAGAGATGATGAGGAAGGCATTACTGGTGAAGGGAAATCATAGGTGGAGGCTTATTTGAGAGAGAAACGAGAACCGAGAAACGAAAAAAATTTCTTTTGATATTTTAGGTTGGTGGAAAACAAATTCTACTAGGTATCCTACTTTGGCACTAATGGCAAGAGATATATTGTTTATGCCTATCTTTTCAGTGGCATCCGAATCTGCCTTTAGCACTGGGAGACATATTCTCTATCCATATCGAAGTTCTCTTCCCACGACAGTTGAGGCATTGATTTGTACTCAAAATTGGTTGAAGACGCCGATTGATCTTGATATTTCTTCCTTGGAATCAGAAGAAGAATTTAATTCAGTATTATTTCATTTGTTTATTTATTTGTAGAATTTTTGGACATTCACTGTATACTCTAACTAATTGTTCATGTGTTCATTTGTTTGTAGAATGTTTGGACACTCTTTCTAAATCCAAGTTCACACATATAATAGTGGAGGATGAGGATGAGGATTAATCAGTACCAAGGTAATTCATTTCACCAATAACATATCCTCCAAACATCTTCACTCTTTTTTCTTTCTTATTTTTCACTGTTAACATTTTCATGCATTGCTTGATGGAAATTAGAGACTACATAGTTAGCATGTAAAGTCATCATGTAAACCAAGCCTTTATGGAAGATTGTTATAACTTCTTTGAAGTCTTAGGAACTGAAAATAACAGAGTCATTTTCACGTCTCCCTTAGGCTGTTGTTCCTTGATTTTAACTTCTAAGTCTTTAAGATATATTCAAAACTATATTGCCATGTATGCTCAGTAAGATAATAGTTCTGCATTTCTTACAACTATAACAATTTTCTCATTATAAGGCATTGATACAAGTGTATGCTTTTCTCATATGCAGTCCCTGACTCTCTTTTATGCACCATTTCTGACATGTGAGTCTCTGCAGTGTTTACCCTTCATGGAAGATTGTTATAACCTTTAATGCTTTGTTTGATTTGTGAACTGCAGAGGAAATTGGAAAGCAAGTCTGAAAATTTTAGTGATGTTGTTTCTCTTCTATGGAGACAATGTGGATGCTTAGGTGACACTGGCTTTCTCCAATAGGCCATGTTTTGCTGATACACAAATCAAACATGGAGTCTAGTATAGTAATATGATTAGTTTTTTTTTTTAATTTTTTGGTGAAACTGAATGAAGATGTAATTTTTATGTTTGAATTGTGTTTCAGAATGTTTATGAATTTAGAATGTGTAAGAAATATGAATGTCTGCAGGTAGGTTTAAAAAACTTTGAACTGTGATCTATTTTTTTTTTTTTAAGATTTGAACTGTCAGTTTCATAAAACTGACATAATAGTCGGTTAACAGAAACCCAATGGAATAAACCAAAACCGGTTAGAAACCGAGCCGATGGTTAATGGCTCGATTATGGTAAGATTTTTAGAAACTGAAAGTAATGGTTTCGATTTAGGTTTGGCTTGAAACCGAGCCAAAACCAACCATGTAAAACCGTAGTTACGGTATCCTTTATATATACAGAATGGGAAACCCCTAACTTTTTAATTGGATCGTATATATACGGGCTCAAAGCCCTACAATATAAATAAAAAATTTCGATTTTAAAAAAAAAATTATTTTAATATTTTTTATATTAATCTAAAAATAAGTTAAAATAAAAAAATGATAATATCTTTTTTTTTTTATGACAATGGGACGTAGGGAATATACAATTTTAGGTGATACTCAACAATGCTACTCAATATATGAATAAACGTCTTTCATAAATTCTATCAAAACCGTGATAAAAGCGTCGTAGAAACCGATATTATTAGTTACGCATCTTATCAAGCTAGAATAACATTTTAATTTTTTGCTCATAGTAGCCATTCAACGAAGAAAACATTTCTAACGGACCTATAGTGAATGGAGAATTCCCGACAGAAAAATCATCCTCTGAATAAGAAGATCATCCATCCAGGAGCAAACATATATCTTCAGCCAGGGTAGAGTTAGGATCGAAGATAAAAATGAGTAAAATAAAAAAAAAATCTCGTCGTACAGATATAATACATGAATGAAAGATCTAATTTAGGAGTGTTTGTGTGAAAACTCATGAATTTGCACATTATTTTTGTTGTATACATTTCTTTTGTGCAATCACAAAAACTGTCATTTTTCATGTAATTTTTGTGTGTGAGTAACATTTAGTAAAATTTACTATTTAAGTGTTGCTTTAGGGTCTAGCCTCACGATGAAAAAAGAATCGTAAAAAATACTAAGGTTAAACAAAAATATGTATTCGAAGCAACAAATTTATGAGAAGTGGGAGGAAATTGAAATGGATTTAGGAAAAACAAGTGTTGGGCATCAAAATATAAGATAAATAAACTTGTTGGAAAATTAATGCTGAAGGTTATAAAATCAAAGTTAGAAACTATAGGCGGTATCATTCAGTACATGTTTTTGAAAGAATTTAGCCATTAAGTGCAATGAGCAACAGAGTAATCCATTAACAAACTTATTTTTATTTTAAGATTCTGTCTAATGACATTCATCATGTATTCATCAACTTAAAATTCTACAGCTCTAATTTTTAACGGAGAAAAACATAGTAATTAAATTGTAAGAAATAATAATTATTAGCTATGAATTGGGCATTTATGCAAACAGCTTCTAACAAAAAGATTTAAATTATATATTATCTGCAGTATGATTAACAACTCTCAATTTATGATCAAATAAATTTTCTTACTGTCAAGAATTAATCATCAAAACAGCTGCTGTCTAGCTTGATTAGGTTTAAAATACAAATTAAACTCTCATTATTCCCCATATTAATTCTCTTCAATATCTTTGTTGTTCTGGCTAGTTCCTTCCAAGCAATAATAACTCAATTCATAATAAATTCCAATAATTTCAATCAATCAAAATTAATTCACATTCCATGTGAAGAAAGATTGTTATATCTAACATTTGGCTGTCTATATTAATTATATGATCTCTCATTTCACCCTGGACACGTGGGGGAGCAATCAAAGCCCCTTAACACAACTCTTCACTTACTAAAATTTGAAAAATAAAATAATAAAATTTATTTAAATTGGTATTAAAATTTTGAAATAAATTTGTGTAAGAACACGAGTGAGTGTGTAAGTGACGGTGTGTGCTTGCAAGGAAACTGCACAAAGTCTGAACAGAGAATTTATGAGAGACATTGATGATCATCATATTATTTGATTTCTAGTTATAGAGATGATGATATGACATTATGCCGAATAAATGGCCACATTATCAAGTCTCAACTCTTAATGGAAATTTCTTTGTTTAATGACCTAAAAGTGTGAAAGCCCCACATCCTTATCTTGCAAGGGGCAATCGCCTCATACTCCATCCCATGCTAGTTCTGTCACTGTACGTAATTTTTCTATAAGAATTACGGAATGCAACAGTTACATCGTGTTTGTTTTCTATTGATTCGGTGTCTGAATCTTACTTGATTTCTGATTGGGTATAAATCAGGTCTTTTGTTTTTAATTTGAATCAGACATAATCTCTGATTTAGATTCGTTTAAGTCAGAAAATAAAATATCCCTAATTCATAGGTCCAAATCATCAACTCATATATTTTTGTGTCAGAGTCAGATCTAACTCAAAAAATAAACATATTGAGTCAGATCTACACGAGTCAGATGATTTCAGTTGAATACAAATGAATCAGATCCATATGAGTCTTTTTTTAATAATAAAACTTAGTCAAAGCCCAAGAGCAGACAACCATTACATCTCCGGTGTTCATGTTGATAACGAGACTACCAATCATGTTCTGATCCGAGTTCTTACAAAATAAAACAAGATTAAAAGTCCCCATGTTAATAGTTCTATGAATAATATAAAGTTTTTTAAGAACCAAAGTGATGGGGCTAACATTCTCCTGATCACTTCTAATAGTAGCTAGTAATTTAAGTTGAATCTTCCTTGAACAGTTTGTCGATGAAGCAAATTGAAACGAACCAAGACTTCCACATTCACAGCTTGAATTTCCACATTGTCGCACTGTAAGTCTTTGGTCCATTACAAAGTTAGTTCTGCTCCTCCAGCTGCATTCCATTTTTTATTATATCATGGATGTCCTCTAGCCCCATAGTAGATACTTGAGAGATCATAAATAATTAGACCAATAATTATTTTTTTCAATCAAAGGATTTTTTAGAATGCAGATTTTTATCAAGACTCCAAAACATTCAGAAGCTTCAAATCAAGGGAAATTATGTGGCTCTTAATTGTTGTCAACATAATAAAACACATTTTTAAGAATGTGGTTTTGCATATTCATAAACTATTAATTTGGTTTATTAATTGTGAATTATACATAAACTGTTTTTTAATGTGAATCGTATATTTCTTTTAGAAAACTGCTTACAAATACACTTTCAAATACACCACTTTAGGACTATGAAAACCCATTAATCCACAACAAGTGTCATGGTACTTGAGAATTTACGTGGTTTCGACATCAATTTCATAATCTCTTGATGAAGAAAGAAAAGTGCAAAAAGAAAGATGCATATGCTTATTCACATTCCTAATCCTTTAGCTCGAAAACTTTGGACCGGTGAAGTAAATATCCTTAAGGGCCACTCGTTTCATTTCTCGATCTAATTCCCCACCAAAACTAAATGTAAAACACAGTACAAATCCTTTTCTTTACCTGTCCTTTCCTTCTTTAACTAAAAATCCTATTCCTAATCCTTCTTTTCATTCACTTTTGCTTTCCTCTTAACACCTTTGATTCTTGAGTTTTAACCTTACATTTTGTAGTACTGATTGTGTGAATTGTAGGAAGTTCTCAATCAAGGTGTCGCATGCATGTTTCAGAAAGAAAAAGTATCTAAACATATCTAACGTGTTTAAGATTATATCCGAAAAATATATGTTATTGTATAAGTTTGCTTTGTAATTCAAGAATATATGCTTTTTTAATGTTGTATTTATGATGGACTTGTTTATGGTGTACTTTCCTTGTAAATGTATACCTTGGGATTATTGTTAAGCAATATGGTACATGTTTTAAGGAATAATGAGCTAGCTAATTTTGCTAATAAGGCGGAACAAATTCTTTGATTAGAACATCAAATGTATTTAAAGTTTTTATTCTTTTAATCTCAAACACCTATACTTAATATAAAGAGCTTGATTTGAGAATATTGTTTGATTAATGAATGATGATGTTAGCATAAAAATTCCCTCTAGAAAGGCCTTTACGTGTCCCAAATGTAAAAACAACTCACTTAATGTAGGTTTAACAAGTGCCGCAAAGAATAAGAAGGGGGCTAGAGTCAATTGTACATGCACTTGGTGTGTAAGATTAGTGGAAAAATATACTATTCCGTCCCGGAAAAAGTACTATCATTACTTTTTTATTTAGATTCGTATTAGAAAAAAAATACTATCACTTTTTTATTTAAACTAAAATAAAAAAGTGATAATAAATATTTTTAAACACATTAGAAAGATGATTAATAATTTAAATATTTATTTAAACTAACAATAAGGTATAAATAATTTTTCATCTAACTATAAGAAATCTAAATATAATCCCACAAAATAAATCCTATAAATATTATATTACTTCCGTTTCAGCAAAGTATTACTATTTTTTTTTATTTTAAACTAAAATAAAAAAATGATAATAACTCTTTTCTGTAAACGAAAGGAGTATAAATTAATTTGGTTCTATATGATTCGTAAGCTGAATCTAGATAATTCTACGTATGTCTCGGTAATACAACAGTAAAATAATATTTGCTAGACAAATATATCAAACAAAGTTACATCCAAAGTAATTTTATTTAGTGTTAGCTTAATCAGTAAATTATCTCATTTCTGTATGTATGTTAGATCGGTTAATAATTTGGTGCTGACACAGTTTCAAATTGAGATCATTCGTATTATCAGTTTGCTGTAATGAGTTTCAACCACCGAAAAAATGGAATAAACACCACCAGAGTTGTACTGTAAAACAACCTATAGCCTTCATTTATTACCCTATCCACCGACCCTGCTAGTATTAGCCTGCAGGTAAATGTCAAAAGTAGCCCACATGACTCTGTTTTTTTTTCCTTTTCTCTTTCAACCGTTTTTGGCCCCTCACAAAATTAATACCCCCCAAAAAATAAAATAAAATAATTTCTTTGTATTCAATTTTTTTGTTTTTAGATTAATAAAAAATAAAAATAAATAAAAAATTCGTTCACTCTCAAAACTTCCATATATAGAGGGTCATAAGCTCCTCATTTTCCTCCAATCTCTTCTTCTTTCTCAAAAAACAAACACTACTTTCTCTGTTTCCTACTCTGTTTCATTCTTTGGTTGGTTTCCTCAGACGTTTTAACTGATAAAACCATACCAACATTGCCCCATTCATTCAAATAATTAGCCCTTGGATCTCTGTTTCTACTCTGTTTTTCTTTTTGCTCTGTTTCTAAGCTCAAAAATCGTTTGTAATGGAGAAACTACAGAAACCCATTTTGATAGTTTTAATGTTTTTACATGTTCTGAGTCCTATTCTGGTTAGTGCTGGTCATGATTATGGAGAAGCTTTAAGTAAGAGCATTCTATTTTTTGAAGCTCAAAGGTCTGGTGTTCTTCCTAATAACCAACGAGTTAAATGGAGAGGTGATTCTGGTCTTAATGATGGAAAAGCCAGTGGGGTAAGATCAAATAAAAACTATCTCTTTCTCAACTCTCTAAACCTCTAAAAACTAAGGGTCAATTAAATTTTGATTTTTGAATGAGAAACTCTAAAAAAAAGTTTTGATTTTTGTAGGTGAATCTTGTGGGAGGGTATCATGATGCAGGAGATAATGTGAAGTTTGGATTACCAATGGCATTCACAGTAACAATGATGTCATGGAGTATAATTGAATATGGTTCTCAAATGTCTAAAAGTGGTGAATTAGGACATGCCATGGAAGCTGTTAAATGGGGTACTGATTATTTCATTAAAGCTCATCCTGAACCTAATGTCTTCTACGGAGAGGTAATAACCAGAAACTAAAAAAAACCCATTTTTTTTTTAAAATTTACCATAGATCTGTAAATTTGGGTTTCTCTGATCTAAAGTGCAAAATCTCGGTTTTTTAATAGGTTGGAGATGGAAATACAGACCATTACTGTTGGCAAAGACCAGAAGACATGACTACTGATCGTCAAGCTTATCGGATTGATGCAAGCAGACCTGGTTCTGACCTTGCCGGTGAAACTGCGGCAGCAATGGCAGCTGCATCAATTGTTTTCCGGCATTCTAATCCAGCTTACTCAAAGCTGCTCATTACTCATGCTAAACAGGTATAATTAATCTCACTAATTACAGTCATTAATCTCACTAATTATTACACTCATTATCACTCTCACTGGAGGAGTAGGGTTTTACTTTTTACTTTTTTTTACTTTACCTTTCTGATTTCACATGGGATGCGCATGTTAGCATGAGTTTGAAAAAGCGTGATTGTAGGTCTAACATGCGCCTGTTATCGGTGGAATTAGTATTAGCCGTTTGATTTTGTTGACTTTTAATCTTGATTTGGATTGCAAAATGTTTGATGCATTATCAGCCGTCGATGTGTATGACTTTAAGTTTTTGAGAATATTTTCAAAAGTTTGAAACTGCTTTTTTTGAAATAGTGTCGGTGCCTTTACTAAAATGTCAAAATTACCCCCTAATGCCCTACAATTTAAGGGTCTATTAACATGGGGCAGGGTTTGGGTTATAATGTATGGGCCTAACAATTGGACCTCCATAGGGTCCATGTATTATTTGACAGTTTCATTTTCGTCGTTGTGTGCTAAGACAAATTGGGATTAACATTCTACTTTGCTTTTTGATTTTTCAGCTGTTCGATTTTGCCGACAAATACAGGGGTAAATACGATAGCAGTATTTCCGTTGCTCGTAAATACTACCAGTCTTTCAGTGGCTACGGAGTAAGTAAATTCATCGGTGCTGCGCAGCATTATGTGTTTTATATGGATCCCCTTTGTGGTGTCCTGACATATGTTGGTGATGCTTTTTGCAGGATGAGTTGTTATGGGCTGCTGGATGGATGTATCAAGCAACTAATGAAGATACATACTTGAACTATTTCGCTAGTAATGCTGATAACTTGGGAGGAACTGGTTGGGCGATGACCGAGTTCGGATGGGATGTTAAGTACCCTGGAGCTCAAGTTCTTGGTGCCAAGGTATAATTTCTCAAATCAAATTTGCCACTACTATGCATTACGATATTTCCCAAGTCTATTTCATTGGATCTAAATACTTGATTTTGCTTTGTATGCAGTTTTTATTGCAAGGGAAAGCAAAAGGCAATTCAGAAGTGTTTGAACAACTCCAAGAAAAGGCAGATTATTTCATGTGTGCCTGCCTTGGAAAGGGAAGCCGAAATGTTCAGAAAACCCCTGGAGGCCTTCTCTTCCACCAGAGATGGAACAATTTACAGTTTGTTACAAGTGCGGCTTTCTTAATGACTGTCTACGCTGACTATCTTACTACTGCTGGGAAAAATGTTCAGTGTCCTCGTGGTACTGCCACTCCAGATGAGCTTCACGCCATGGCTAAGTCTCAGGTAAAATTTTGATTTAAAGTTCAGTTAGATTTGGTGAATTAAACTCATGAAAAGAACTATGATCTGACTGTGCTTTGAATGAATTATAATGAATCTTTGATTTTATCTTCATCTCAGGTGGACTATATTCTTGGAAACAACCCTAGAGCAACCAGTTACATGGTTGGTTACGGAAACAACTTCCCACAGCAAACTCACCACCGAGCTTCCTCAATTGTTTCCTACAAGGTTGACAAATCGTTTGTTACTTGCCGTGGAGGTTATGCTACTTGGTACAGCCGTAAAGCTAGTGACCCAAATGTGCTTACTGGTGCTATTGTTGGTGGACCTGATGCATATGATAACTTTGCTGATGAACGAGACAACTACGAGCAAACAGAACCAGCTACATACAACAATGCTCCACTTCTTGGTGTATTGGCTAGACTCAATGGTGGTAATGGAGGATATAGTCAGGGTGCATTGGCAGTTCCATCACCTAAACCAGTTGTCACCGAACCAATTCCAACTCCAGCCCCTAAACCAAAACCAAAGCCCACCCCAGTTCAAAAGCCTAAACCAACTCCAGTCAAAGGTATTCTTTCTGACATTTCTATCAATTCATAGATTTGTCTGGTCCTGCGTTGTCGATTTAGTTAACTCATAATTTTTTTCTTGTTTGCAGCTTCTTCGTCAAAGATCAGCATTATGCAAAAGGCAACAACTACATGGAACGCAAAAGGAAGAACATACCACAGATACTCAACTACGGTAACTAACAATTCCGGGAAAACATTGAAAGAACTAAAACTGTACATAGACAACCTCTACGGTCCAGTTTGGGGACTTACAAAGTCCGGCAATGCATATACATTCCCATCCTGGCTCACATCCTTACCTACTGGTAAAAGCATGGAATTCGTTTACATTCACGCAAACACTCCAGCTGCAGTATCCGTCTCAAGCTACACTCTGGCTTGAAAAACACAGATAAACAGAACTCGACGAGTAAGAAAGAAGAAGTTTTACTACATTGCTTATTTTTCTTGGGTTTGTAGTGTAAGAATTGTTCAGTTATACAACAGTCCAGGGAGGTCTCCTTTTTTTTTTTTTTTTTTTTTTTTGTGAAGTATTTTGAGTGATTATGGTGAGGGGAAAGAGGAGGGAGGGGGTTAAGTAAACAAGACAGACAACAAGAGTGGAAACTTAGGGACAGAAAAGAGTGAAGAGACGGTATCAATATTCGAGTGCTCATCCTCTTTCTAAACCCTTCCCACTTTATTTTGTTATATACCAAGAATGTGAGAGAGAGAGATACAGAGAGACAGAAAGGGAGAGATAGAGAGAGTTGAGGGGTGCATATATTAAGGTGCCTCTCAATTGCAATTTCATGGAGTCTTTTAGGTTAGTTTTTCTTTGTATCTAAACAGTTTTTTTCTTTTTTTCTGCTTTTGATGTTGTAAGCTCTACAACATTCTTGTTTACTCATACTAGATTACAGTTTGTGAAATGGAAGTATGGTTAATTTTCTCTTTTGAAATCATGTTTATGGTGTTTTTCTTTTTTCTCTGACTGCAAAAATGAAATATAGTGCTCATTTAGTCCTGTTCTCCTTTTTTTCTTTTATCATAAGCTTCATTCTTGTGCCATCTCTGCTTTGATAGGGCTGTTGGGTCTTTGGTTCTTTTGGCTGCTCTTAAAACTATAATAGGTGTTGAGCAATGCATGTGAGTCCATTCTAGAACCACATTCATTTCACATACCAGTAGTTTGCTTTACTCATTTTATGTGCAAATGTGCTTTCATGTAAGTTTGATGTGTTATAAACATGGATTACTTTTAGGTTCCTACAGTATTATTTAAGTGATGGTCGAAGTCAAAGATGAGAGAGAAAAAGGAAAAAAAAGAAAATTTAAAACCAAACTAATAGGGCGTTTGGTTCAAGTTATTGGATTCTTAAGAATTGGATTACAAGGTAATCCAATTCCTGGAATTGAATTCTTAAGAATCAGATTCTAGATTCAAAATTTTATTGTTTGGTTGACATAATTCAATTATATGGTAATTGATATGTCCCAAATCACTTTAATACCCTTCTTCCTTTTTAAAATTATAATATATAAAAACATACCAATTTCAAAATTTTAAATTTCAAATTTCTGAACCAAGATATTGTTTGTTATTGTTCAAAATGCAAAATTAAAAATTTATGATGATAAAGGATTACTAACAGAAAATTCTGCATCACTTTAAGAATCATGTTCAAAATGCAAAGTTGAAAATCCTATTCAATGTTGCAAAATTCAAAATGCATAGAGCCATGAAAGCTTAATTAACTGCATCACTTAAGAATCATGTTCTTCACATAGTTTGCTCGTTTTTCTGCATCCATGCCGAAAAAAACCTTTGTTTTTGTAGATGAATCGAGTATAATAGATGCAACATCTATCACATCATCTTACCATCTATCTTTTTCAACTCCTCGAACAATTGTTTATTTACATCGGCTTCTTGAGTTAGTGACCCACGAACCATTTTCAAAGTGTTGAAGTGTACCTGTCACAAATTTGTCGAATGAAGAAGCCATCAAACTAAGGCCATTTAGGTGTCAAAATAAATAAAATCTTGTCATTTTATGAAACCTGTTTTAGTAGACATCAAACAGAAAACTTTTAGGCCATGTAGTTTTGAATACTTTACATAGAAGGCCTGAAACTTTGAAATAAAGAGTAAAAAATATTGTATTGCAACTGTATGCGAGAAAAATTAGATTCTTGGACCTCAACACGTGAAATTTATCAAATTCAATACCTAATGATAATGATATGCAATATCCTATAGAATAAGTTCAAGATTAAATCAAATAAAAACAATGATCATTTAGTAAATATTGCACCTTGAAAACCAAGTATCAAGAACATCTGGATCTTGATATATTTTGAAACCTCTTCCATATTTCTCACTACTTTTAACTAGGACTTCTTCCTGGCTCCTAACAATAAATGTTTATAATAATTCTCCCTATAATGCTATATCAAGACCAAAAATATAGCAAGAAAATTTACAGAAAGTATCAATTTATCATAGTATACATAGATTCGAAGATTGAACGTGATTCATGCAAGATATTATATGAAAAAGGGTAATAATTCAGTTTCGAAATTACCTTAGCCCATTCATCAAATAAACTCTTTTCACACACAATCTTGTTGTTGTTATAATCCCATTCAAAACCGCTGCCAATGGTAAGTATTTCGTTGATTTCCATTGCATGCTTCTTCAATGTTTTTATTCTAGAATCAATGTTGGTGGTTGTTAACCCAACAGTAGGTAGCTTTTCCACAAGTTTTTGCTCTATGACTTTCAAGTATCCCAATTTGAAACCCGTGTCACTCTTCCACTTACCGTCAAGATTTCCACCAAAGTATCATCTTCAGATTGAAACCAATTCTGATGAGGAGGCATATCAAACCTACATAGAAGTCCAATTAGTTGCAAAGTCTTAATTTAATAACAATCAACATGTATTTTGTAACACAATCAACAAAAGTACAAATAACTATATACATATAAGCAACAAGCTAGTGGTAGTAGCTACCTAACCTATCTAGTGTAGTGATAGATATTTAGAAGTCATGTGGGTCATCAGGTAGTAGAACACCATGAAAGAAAACCGAAACCACTAGAAATGTAAGGGTGAATTGCTAAACTCTGCAGGCTGCGTAAACAGAAAGTAGTTCTGTCTGGCTAGCTCAGAGACAAAATCATATAAAAATTGTGCTGGTCTCTATTGTTTTAGAAATATTAACTGTGGAAATTCACATATTGCAGCAAAAGTGTACACCAATCACATAGGCACCTCTACAACAACATATATTCTCGCTAAGGGGTTTCATGTCCTTCAATGATGTCAGATCCTTTCAAAGCTCAAGTCAATATAACATGTTACATAGATTACAAACAACTATTTATTCTGAAGCAAAAAGGTAAATTACACATTATATTATTAAAGAGATTATGAAACACATGACAGGTATGTACATCATTATTCCTTTTCCTTGTCTACATACGAAATGCAACTAAGGTTCTATTGTCTGCTGACTACATATCAACTCATCATATATAATGCATGCAAACATGTCTTAAGTTCTCAAAGTAAAGTGCTACTGACCAACAACACACAAAGAAAAAAATTCAGTGTATCTATATTACATTACCTATACTTTTTTCATCTCATATCAACAACAAACTAGACATCTTAATTAACACGTCACAAATGAAAAACTAGCACAACAGTTTATGCACTATTTATTGCATATCTTGTGAACCAGCTAAAACTTGCAAATAAAAGACAAGAAAAGTACAAATAACTATATACAATATTAGCTCAATCAAATTCTCATATAAGCCCCCCAATCAAGCTCTTATCTTAGACCCAAACACTCTAAAAAAAGACCAGGAATCTGGAAAAAGAATGCTTTAATCACAGGCATTTCCATTTATAAAGGTAGACAACAAAAATTTAAAAAGAATGCTTTAATCGCCAAGATTAATTGAGATTAATACAATCCACAAAAAATATAAACAATGTAGACTAATACAGGAAAAGGATAAATCATTTTTAACTAACTAAACATCTACGTCTAAGTCTATGCACAGTCCATCTTTCCCATATTTGATCAGCTAACTCCTTCCTCTGAACAACCCAATAATCCGAGGAATCAGTATATTCTATCATTCAACTTTCTTGAGGAGAAACCAGATTAATCAGTCCATCTTCGTAGTTATCTTCCGGTAAGAATTCATCCATAGGCATTTCTCTCCTGATGAGGTTATGAATCAAATAACATGCCATGATAAAACGACAATGTATGTTTATCGGATACCATGATGTGCTCCTATGTATTGCCCATCTCATTTTCAATAGTCCGAAAATTTGTTCAATCACATTCCTAGCCCTACAATGTTTCATATTGAATAATTCTTCAATTGTCCTGGGTTCTAGACCTTGCTGCCATTCCTTCAAATGATAAAGTTGACCTCTAAAAGGAGCAAGAAATCCTCCACTATTTGGATAACCGGTATCGACAAGGTAATAGTAACCTAAACAAGTCAGCATGTAAACAACCATCATTATTTTAATAAAGAACACGAGAATCACCCACTAATTCACGAATTTGTAATCCAATACAATAATGAACTTACCATGTGGAACTTTTAAGCCATTCTTTTTGTATATTGCTTCCCTAAGAATACGAGAATCGACAGCTGAACCTTCCCATCCAGGATACACATATATAACCTCCAAGTTTTGGGAACATACACATAAGACATTGGTAGCAATTGAACTCTTCCTTGTACGATACCTAGGCTTGTCTGCAGTAGCAACATGGATACTAATATGTGTTCCATCTAATGCTCCTAAACAATTCTAAAGGTAAACAAGGGGTTAATGATTCATCACAAATGAAAATTATATGTTTTAAAGAGATTAAATATCTAAATTCAAGTTCATACCTTAGAGCAATTTCATCTCTGGTCAACATAACTTGTAGCCACTGCTACTGGTTCTTTAAGCAACTCCCCTTGAATCCTAATAACTCCTTTCAAAACCGTGTTCACATGTCTACTAATGGTTTCTCCGTATCGCTTGAATGCAAACCCTACAACTCTATTCTTATGGTGATGTGCAATTACATACAGAAAGATCTCGACCATTTCCACAACATCACAGTTCCTATTATTTTCTAGTCCGCTAATAGTGTGCAACTTATGACAAAGAATTCGAAAAGTACTTATATTGAGACGAACCTGTGATTTACATGTTGTGTCACTTTTGTAAACAAGATCTTGCATCACCCACAATCGTACAATAATCATTTCAAAACGATCATTGGATCTCAATACAGAACTTTGGCGACACAATACAGATGAATAAAAGTAGACATAAAACAAAGTTACAACATCCATTGTTGTCCTAAGATTATCGGTCATCATCTTAAGTTTTCTTTTCTTTGTCAGCATTAGAGGAGCCATACTGGAAAAGACAGCAACTCATTCTCAGTAAAAAAACCAAGAGACACAAAATTCAGTTGTTATATAATAAACTACATATTTCTGCTACATAGACTACATTAAGAATCATTTACTAACACTTTATAAAGCAAATTAAATCAATAATTTGCTTAGCTATTTAAACATTGAATTTATGTTTTTCAAATGAAAAAGAATATTTAATTCCATAATAGTTCAGCTACAGATACAGTCTAGGTTCTAAAATCACACACACACACACACACAGTTTTTCACTCAGGTTTTGTAAAATTGGCTCTAACAAACAAAACATATAAGTAATTCCTTACCTTAGACTTTAATTACACACACAAGGAACTGACAAGGTAACTTTCAGCAAAATTCAACAAGCATCAACAAAGTAACAAAAGAAAAATTACTTGCATATTAAGAAAATCCTAAGGTTGAAAATTCATGGTTTGCATATTTTACAAGTCATGATACACAAAATTGGCAAACGAAGAGAAAGAGGAAAAGAATAGTACTTGATAATGAATTACGACGGGGGATCATTCTTAATACTATGGAATCACTCGTATAGAGGTTTAAGTCATAAGGAGATGACATAGGCAGAAGTTTCCATAGCTCAAAAACATGAAAGCATACAAAATGGAAGTAAAACGGTGAACCAATGATGAATTTTAATAGTATCAACCAATGATAGTAAAATCTGAACACATCGGAAGTATTAATCAAAACTATTCAAGCACTCGGACCATTTCAGTTCTAGAGCCAAATCTAAAATGAACTATAGTATCTACATAGCATAAATATAATTAGTATAGTATGCTCGAGGAGGAAAGCACAAGCCTCAACCAAGCTACCACAGAACGAAGAACCCATCCGACAGAAAAGAGAGATTCGCCCCGGTAGATGATAGACACATTTTTGTGTCTGATTTGTCTTAATTCTTTATATTGATAGTGCTCGATTGTGTACTAATTGTGTTTGTAGGTATTTTTTGGAAATAAACATCATTGGAAAAATTGGCTCGAAAAAGTGTTAAAGGCACTCGGGAAATTTACTAAAGACACCCAACAAGAAATGATAAAGGCACCTGTACTTTGGATATGGACACCTCAAGCACCCATTATTTTTAAATTCAAAAGAGAAACTTGGCGGGAAAGTCCTATCTTACAAAATATCGAATATGAGATGAGATTTTTGGGTTTATTCTCTCGATCCGTGAATACAAGAATATATTCTTTCCTTGTACACGTTTGGGAAGGTTAAAACAAATCAAATAAAATCTCGAGAAAAATTCTCACGAGATTTTCTTCCCTGACTTATCTGATTTTTATTTTTATTTTTATTTATCGTGTAAGAATATTGGACAAGGAGACACTGTATTAATCTTGTGTTTAAACAAAGAAACAAAATCAGTTAGAAGAAGAAACAAAATCAACGAGACTTAAACAACCGAGAGAGGAAAAAAATATTCCCGGGATTTTCTTTTACTGTCAAGAGATTTGGAGGAGGAATTGAAGATATTAGGGGTTGTAGTATATAAAGAGGTGACGAGAGATCAACTAGAGGGAGGCTGTTAGAGGCCATAGGCACGAGAAAAAATCCAGAATTTTTTTTTTGTTGTTGCTGCTGCTGAAGAAGACGAAGAACAGAGGCTACGACAACGGTTTCTTCAACCTCTCGGCCATGGTTTCTTCATCCATTTGCAACGGTTTCTTCAACAATCTGCAACAGATATCTTAACATCTACAACGTTTATATTCAAGTTCTATTGCAACAATTATTCTATAACGTCCATAAAACGTTGCCTATTTCCTGTTACATTACTTTTAGCTTCTTTTCATCTTTCAAGCACTTTTTGAGCTATGTACCAATCTTTTGAGGGTGTTTTGAGCAAGATGAGATAAACCCCATCACTGAGACAAGGAGGAAGCTATTTTTCCATGATTAATTGATAACTTTTAATAATTCTTTTATGACTTTTGCATTTATTTTTAATTGAAATTATGATTTTTCTTAATTGATTGTGATTTTATTTGATGGTTTATGCTGGGACCTAGAGCTTTTGATGAGCCATGCTTGTGATTTACAATTGATATTTTAAAAATCTACCTTTGGCAAAAATTAGAATCACTTATTTGAGCTAGAATTGTATAAAATTATTATTTTTGGAACCAATTAAAAGTGGTTAATGGTGAAATACATAACCTCAGTATTTGTGAATATTATTTTCATATTTTGTGTATATTTTCTATTTTAAAATTAGTTTTAAATCTAAAATAAATCTTCACAAGTTCGAGAGTTTAAAACCCTTTTCTTACCACTATTACAATCTTTACTTGTTAAAATTGCATAGTTTCGAAATAGAAAAACGGTTTTCATTCAGTAGTGGTGTTTTTGTTTGATGGGTCATGCTGGGTTGACAACCTCTGATGTTCCATGCTTGTGATTTACCTCTGCTTGTTTGCATAAAAACCTATTTTGGCAATATTTAAGCTTAATTTATTTAAAAGAATTGCATGATTAATCACATAAATTGTTGGAAATAACTGATTCCTGATTCCTGGTTTTCTCCATATTTTCTAAAAATCATCTCTAGTTTATTTTCCTGATTTTTATTTAATTAGATTAAGTCCATTATTTTCTAAAATCATTACCTTCACAAGTTCGAGAATCGAACAATTTATTTACCACTTTTAAAACTACATCAATTTTTGGCGCCGCCGACGCGGACTTGTTTTTAGGTTTAGGGTTTTAGATTTATTTTTAGGTTTTTATTTTTAGTTTTATTATTTTACTTTGTTCTATTTTACGTTTCTTTTGGTATTTCTCTTTTTGCTACAGGTTGAATTTTGGATCGAAAGGGAGTAAGCCAAAGTTTCGGAATTAAAGCTAAAGACTTGGAGTTAAAGGGAAAAGCTTAAAGAACGAAAAAGAAGATCGAAGATTTTATTTTTCTTAATTAGATTTTTAGTTTATTTTAATTAGTTTTAATTCGTTTAGAAAATTGTATTAGGGTTTTTTATTATTTCTGTAATTTTTCTTTTATTTTCGGACACTTTTGGACTTTCTTTTGGACATTTTATTGCTTTTAAACCCTACGGAAGGGTAGTTTTAAATATCAGACTGTGTGCAGGGAAGGACGACAATTACGATATTGTCTCGGCCCCTCGGGTTCGCACACTATTGAAAAGGATATTAGTGGCCCGAGTCGACTTCAACGGTTCATCGCCCGTCTGGTACGGGAGGTAAACTTCGACCAACCCACGAATCTCCTGTCAGTGAGTTTTCTGGACGCCTTTGTATGCATATATGCTGAGGACTGAATACGGACTTTAATTTTTGCATAGTAAAGGGCAAGGCCTGGCCATACAAGATAAGGTTTCGGATTTCATCACCGTCTCCTTCTTGCCCGCTTTAGGAAAACGAAACCTACGCGAACCTAAGCCTAAAATCTTGACTAGAAAGAGACCTATAGGGTATCGAGCTTATTGGAAAATCGTTCAAAAGGACTGTACTAGTTACTTTATTAGCCTAACTCGAAGTTCAGGAAGATTATTTTAAGTTGATTAGAGCCGCCTTGTAACCCAGGGAAAAGTGCCAAAGAGACAGGGTTATCAAAGCTCCTTAGAGCTTATCCTGTTTCTCTTCGGCTTAATCTAATTCAGATCGTTCTAAGAGGTTTGCTAAAATTGTAACCAGTTGCCTTTTGAAAGAATAGAAGCTGGTCTAGAAAGAATCTAAGTGGAACCATCATGCTTGTTGTTTGCTAGATTTAGGTTTGATTTGGTTGAGTCAGGGCACGATTGTGTTTGATTAATTGCTTGTTAGGATTTAATTTTTGCATGCCAAGAACGCCCTTAAGGAGAACTTGGGATAGAGACCCTCAAGGTAGATTAATTAGTGGAAGACTGGTAGTTCACCTTAACCTTGAGAAGCCAACTGAGAGTGAACTAGTCACTCCCGAGACCGGGTCAGCAATGACATCTCTGAAGGATTTGTTGAATCCGACCCGGACCTCACGTCCATCTTGCATCAAGTTAGCCGCTACTGAAGCGAGCTACGAACTGAAACCCGGAATCATCCAGATTCTTCCATTATTCTTAGGAAAAGAAAACGAAAATCCCTATTTTCATGTTAGGGAATTCGAGGAAATATGTAGCACAATCAGGATTAGAGACTTGAATGACGAGTCTATTAAACTCAGACTATTTACCTTTTCACTAAGAGACAAAGCCAAGTCGTGGATATACCTCTTGGCTCCTCAGTCAATTGAATCCTATGCCCAACTTACTTCAGCTTTTATTCAGAAGTTCTTCCCTAGGAACAAAATTTCATCTGTTAGGCAGAAAATATGCACGTTTTCCCAGCTAGAGGGAGAGTCTCTGTATGTGTATGTAGAAAGGTTCAATGACTTATTGTCCCAATGCCCAGACCACGGAATATGGGCAGCTTATCTCTCATTGGATTTCCTTTTCTAACTGGATTTTATTCCAAAGATGTGATCTTAGAGCTCGCTTACACTAAGTATACCATCAGTGGGAGGAGTTAAGGCTAGTTCAGATCCTCTAAGAGGGTTTGGACTATGCATCTATAACCTTGGTCGAGTCTTTGTCAACCGGAGGATTCGACAGTAAGACTCTTGCTGAGGCGATGAAACTTCTACGTGACATCGCCGAAAAGACCCAACAGTGGGAGAGCATTAAGGAGCCAAAAAGAATAATTCTTCTAGGAAGAGGAAATGTTAATAGGGTAGAAGGATCTTTTGATCCAAAGGTCCAAATAGAAGCCTTATCTAGAAGGCTAGAACTGGTCGAAATGAATCAAGCTAGTAATTCAGAGCCCAACCAATTCGAAGAGCAGGCTTTTTCTCTTTATGATAACACTAGATTTGATAACCATAGAAAGTTCGACCCGTATTCGGAATCTTATAACCCTGGCTGGAGAAACCACCCGAACCTTTCCTGGTCGAAAGGCCAGGCTCAAGGTCAGTTTAGTAATGCTAAAGGTCCTCCAGGCTTCAGTTATAAGAATTCGGCTGGTCCAACTCATCCAAGCAATGACGATAAGTATGAGCAGAGATTCCAGAGCATAGAAAGAGCTATTTCTAGTTTACAAACCTCAGTCAGTGATATTGCTGCGGCTCTGAGAGAGCGAGAACCTGGTAGGTTCCCTAGTCAACCCGAACCCAATCCTAGAGGAGTCAATGAAATGTCGACTGGGGAGAAATCATCCATTCACGTGAATGCAATTACGACCCTCAGGAATGGTAAGGTAGTGGATAACAAGCTAACTAGGCCCGTTAGTGAACAAACTGTAGTTCATCCTAACCCAATAGTTGAAGAGACTGATAAAGTCTCTGACGAGCCTGAGGCAACCCCTCAGAGAACTGATTTTATGCCTAGAGCCCCATACCCAAGGTTGTTAGCACCTACTAGGAAGGAATCCAATTTTAATGAAATAATGGAAGTTTTTAAGAAAGTCACGGTCAACCTTCCATTATTAGATGCAATTAGGCAGATTCCTGCTTATTCCAAGTTTCTTAAGGACATGTGTACGCGAAAGCGAAAACTTAGCGTACATAAGAAAGCTTTTCTAGCTAGTCATATAAGTTCAATTATACAGAGTAGTACGGCCCTTAAGTACAAAGACCCAGGTTCCCCAACCATAGCTTGCACAATAGGAAACTACCGGTTAGAAAGAGCCTTACTCGATTTAGGAGCCAGTGTGAACTTACGTCCGTACCATGTGTACCTCCAGCTAGGACTAGGCGATTTGAAACCGATTCAGATGACTTTGCAGTTAGCTGATAGGTCTGTGAAAATTCCTCGTGGTGTCATAGAGGATGTTTTGATTGAAGTGGATAAATTTATTTATCCAGTGGACTTTGTTGTGCTTGATACCAGACCTGTGCCTGATCCAGAGAATCATATACCGGTTATACTAGGTCGCCCATTCTTAGCAACATCTAATGCGATCATTAACTGTCGTAACGGTGTTATGAACTTGTCTTTTGGTAACATGACTATTGAGCTGAATATCTTCAACATTAGTAATCAACCACCTGAGCTAGATGACCCCACCTTAGAAACCGTCAACATGATAGAGACCCCAGTTCAGGAGTCATTACCAAACACTTTGATAGAAGACCCGTTAGAAAAATGTCTAGCCCACTTTGGATTAGAGTTTGATGAGTTAGGCCCATCAGAGACCTTACATGTGGTTGTAGCTTCAGATTTGGATAGTGACCAAGAGAATAGGCTAGTCACCGTGCTTCAGGACAATAAGAAATATTTAGGATGGACCATAGCAGATATTAAGGGAATTAGCCCAACAGTTTGTATGCACCAGATCCATTCAGAGGAGGAATCCAAACCGTCTAGGGAGATGCAGCGTAGGCTCGACCCATTAGAAGATCCATTAGAGAAATGCCTAGCCAACTATAGAATTGATGGCGATAATGATAGTGTTATTAATGAAGTGAGCACTTTGTTAGGTTCTGCACCACCAGATTGTAATTTAGAAGAAGCAATTGACTATTTTCGAGAATCTGACGATCCGGAAATGAGGGAAATTGTTATTAGTCTATCTAGAGACACTGAAAACTCTAAGTTTGGGGGTGACTATCATTCTCCATGTGATATACCATTAACTCTTAGGAAGGTCCCTAGCTTGGGACCTGACATATGCACGTCTTCCATTGTACAAGATCATCTTCGAGCTAGATCCACTGATCCTCCTGTTCAGAAAGAAGTTCAGTTGCCAAAAACCAATCCTCTGGTCGATGTGGTTTACCTAAATAGGGATCAAAGTGTGTTCAGATTGTTTATCTTCGTAGCTTGCTGCTGTTTCCTTCTATTGTGGATTACACTATTTGATTCAGATGATCCACAGTTGTTCCGATTATTGCTATATGATTTAAGGAGGTAACTTATGCTTATGCTCATGCGACACGGTAATATCTTTCCCTAATTCCTTTTCGTGCAGTGTTTAGAAACATTGAGGACACTGTTTATTTTAAGTTAGGGGGTATTGGGAGACTTTTTTAGGATTAATAAGATTTGGAATTTAGAAGCATGTGAACAATTCAGGGTGACACTAACCACTCTAGGTAGATGGAAACTTAGTCATTTTGCTATAAGGATTGGTGTGCCCAGCTAGATGGTCTATTCATAAAGGAGACAGAGTTCAGGTGTTAGAAATAACATGATAGTTGTCACCACCACATCACGTTCTGTTTTATTATTTGCAATTTCGTGTTTCTCTGAGAGTATTGGTGGGTCCTAGCATCGACATGTTAATTATCGCTGGAATGACATTTAATGTGTTGAGATCATGCCCCACATGAATAATACGTTAGTGTTTTAGAGTTATGTGTGTGGTCCCCCTGTCTCCGTCGCCTAAGCAAGCGTGGAATGCAGGATCCATGGGAACACACATGTATTAGGTGTCAGAGAAAAAAAAAAAGAAAAAAAATCGAAAAAAAAAAAGAAAAAAAAAAATCGAAAGAAGTTAGAAAAAATTGAGAAAAAATAGTATTTGGTATTTTAAAGTTCTCCCTGTCTCCGTCGCCTAAGCAAGCGTGGAACGCAGGATCCATGGGAACTTGTAAATATTTTAGTTAGTAGTAACCGTTGAAAATAAATGGGGAGTATCTCGACACACTAGGTTTCATCTTGGTACTGACCTTCAGACAGATATGGGACACATCGTTCGCCTCAGTCAACATTTGCGACCTTCTACAGTCTACGTTCATCTTCTAAGTCTTTTCATGTGATGGGTGGTTAAATAACTGTCTGAGTAGAACTCTGTTGTCTTAGATATGAATTTTAGTATGCTTGAGTTAACACTCGTGTACAGTGATTGGATCCATAAAGGGTAATGGTCCCTATAGCCGAATATCTGAGTAGCCAACTAACTAGCTTGTTTAGTGTCTATCCTTAATCGTTCACGAGTTGCTAAAATCTAGAGTAAAGGTTTTATGGGTATACCTCTTGTAAACCCTCACGAGACAAAACTCGTCCACTAGGGATACCTAGGGGTTTAACGGCTTGCTGCATATGCTAAATGTGGTCGCGATTCCTGCGAAAGTGAGTTAGGATTTTTACTTTATTTTTTAGAGTAGTTTGCTCGAGGACTAGAAAAATAGTAAGTTTGGGGGTATTTGATAGACACATTTTAGTGTCTAATTTGCACCTTAATTTCTAGTGAGTTAGTATTCGATTTTACGTTTATTACGTGTTTTTATGCTTTTGTAGGTACATATACTGCTGCACCGGCCGGTGTGTTCTTCATTCAGTCATCACCGGGGAAGACGACTCAGCAATATCTACATCTGTTGCTGATTCAAACTGTTATGTTGCCTATTCTTTCTTCTCCTTTGTTGCTTAGAACTTTCTGTAACAGCGGAACCATCTCTGGATACACTTATAAACGTTTCTATTCAGCTGTTGCACCATTATTCAACCTTGTAATCAATATTTTGAGCAATGAAGAGATCTTTTGAGAAAATTTTCTCCGCCATGAGCTAAGTATATTTACTGGGATGATGGAGGAGGTTTTTTTTTCTCTCAATTTTATGTGGTAAGTCTATTTTTAATTAATTATTTACAATTCTTTACTTGTTAAAATTGCATAGTTTCGAAATAGAAAAACGGTTTTCATTCAGTAGTGGTGTTTTTGTTTGATGGGTCATGCTTGGTTGACAACCTCTGATGTTCCATGCTTGTGATTTACCTCTGCTTGTTTGCATAAAAACCTATTTTGGCATATTTGAGCTTAATTTATTTAAAAGAATTGCATGATTAATCACATAAATTGTTGGAAATAACTGATTCCCGATTCCTGGTTTTCTCCATACTTTCTAAAAATCATCTCTAGTTTATTTTCCTGATTTTTATTTAATTAGATTAAGTCCATTATTTCTAAAATCATTACCTTCACAAGTTCGAGAATCGAACACTTTATTTACCACTTTTAAAACTACATCATTATCCACATGATATACCACCAAATGTGCATGCCACACTTATATAATTTTGGGAGCCGATATACTTGTTTTTCTCCAGAAATTTTGAATAAAAGATTGTTGAATCAAAGACTAGCTAGTGCTGACCAGAATTAATATTTCATGGATAAATTGTTAAAACAATGTGACAGAGAATCAGTGAGAACAACAATGCTTAAGCAAGAAGAGATCTTTAAAGAACATGTAAACATCCACTGTTAACTTACAACACAAATCTCCAAATTGAAATTACACAAATTGATAGTGAATAACCCTCCATGATGCAGGTACATGAACTTCACCGTCTTTACGTAGTTCAGAAAATGCTTATGATCGAGTTTAAAATGAACAAATCCAGGGGTCACTCAAAAAATAGTCCAAATCCGCGAACACCGGTAAATCCAGATCACCAACCAAGAGTATGGGATACAAGGACAGTATTCGAGACTAACAACTGCTCTTTTACTAACACTAACAATTCTGGGCATAATTTTCATCAATTGTTTAGTGTAAGAACTGAACCTATTAACTCACCAGAACAGAGTGGTACTAGTTGTTCAAGATATAATGTCAAAATGCACAAGGATTTTGATCTTGAAAGTCCTGCGAAAGAATTTTCTAGGGATATCGGGAGAGATCAAATATGTTCAAGTTCTACTACATCTTCAAAAGGAAAAATGAAAGTCAAAAGCTTAAATGAGCAACATTTGTATACAGAGGGAGAAGCTGAAGTTTAATTGTCATTAAGCATTGGTGATTTGGGAATTCAACTGATAATAATAAGAAGAAGCAAAAGAATTATCAATCAATTTCACCGGTATTTACACACTAGTCACAAACACAACATGAAAATGGATTCTTCTTTGTAAATCAAAGATCTAGGAGCAGAAGATAGTACAAGCGGAAATACAAATGCAACATTCAGTCAGGAAACTTTAGAAAAACCACCTTGGTACTTTCGAACTTTAGATTACAACTGAAAAAAAAAAACACCAACCCATACCAAGGCCAGAAGAACATCAAAACATTCATCAAATTATAAACACCAATATCTTCCATCACAAGCAAAAACGAAACATAATGCTGCCACCCCACCAAAACTTTTTCATTCTGGTCCCTAATCGAAGGCCTAAATCACAATGTTCCATTTGACCTTAACAAACCCATAATCAAACATTTTAACTTAATCTAATTCAAAAAAAAAAAAAAAAAAATCTCTGACAGATTTGATTAGATACCAAATTCCATTAAAAAAAGACATACAGAGAGTCACAGACACAGAGGATTCCAATCTTTCATATACTAACTAGTTTTCCAGCAAGGACAATAACCCACCTAATAGTATGATTACTGCATCTAGAAACAACTCTAAAATAATATGGAAATCAAGCAATAAAAGTATGTATGCATTTGAAATAAAAGAAGATCAATTGGAAACCCTAGAAGTAAGAATCAGAACGAATATTAGGGCAATTATATCAATCAGTGCTAGATCATACATGTATATAAATATGAGCAGGAAATCAAGCAATGAAAGTATGCATATATAAAGAAGAACCTAGAAGTAAGAATGATAACAAAAAAAAAAAAAGGAACTACACTACAGGATGTTAACAAAGAATCATATCATAGTACCTAATCCTCAAGATGATCAGAAGAGAAATCTGATCTTATGTGTCTCGCGTCGTCTCAATCTCTTCTATCTTCTTTTTTTTCTCCATCGCTTCTCGCAGGTCGAATAGCCACTGAAAATGAAAATGATTCGATCCACCCTTTTGATTTGAAAGGGATAATTTAGTCACTTTGCTAATAATTCCATATTTTCCTTCAGAATTAGATTACATTCCATTCACTTCCGGGTAGGATTCAAGGGAATTGGATTCCTTAGGAATTGGATTCTAACTTTGGATGGACTGTTTGGTTGGGGGAAATTGGGCCCTTGGAATCCAATTCTTGGACTCCCAATTACCCAAACCAAACGCCCTATAAGATCAATGTCCAGAAAATTATAATAAAATGTTCGAGGAAATTGGAATAAAACTAAATCGGAATACGACAGTGAAACTGTGGTGGGCTCATAACCCACATGTCCCAGGATCAAAACACGAATTCTGATAAAGAGTGGTTTCGTAATGGAAGAACCTTTCAGTTATTGGGCTAGACATGCTTTTGCAATCGCTTGACATCCCCGTTTCTTCGACTATCTAGTAGACAAAAACGAACATCATCAAATCTCATTATCACCTCTCAATTTATCCTTAAACATGTAATGGATATTTTAAAAATTTCAACAAAATAAATTTCGAAATGAAGTATGGCATAAAGATCATATAATCTCATTATATCCTAATCAAAAACATTAAGTATTCGAAGTTGCCATTAATTCAGAGTAGACGGAAAAAGATACCATGATACAACGGCTAATCGTACGGGTGAAGACCTCTCCGGTAAACATGTCTAAGTAATTGACATACCATACTTTATCATCAATGAATTTTTTCACTTAAATTGTCTTTTTGCTTAACTAATTTTCTAAAAACTACAATCGAACAGTGCACTACCTAAGCTTTGATCCACTGAAAACTGTGCAGTATAAGAATAAGTATACGTAAATTTTTTAATTATACCCTTAACATATAAAACACATTTTTATGCATAAGTTAATATTAATGTATATAATAAATATATTAAAATAACATAAACACATTAATACGAACGAATTTTTTTATGATAATTTATTGTTTTGATAATATTTATATATTAATGAAATACACTATTAATAAATATTTTTTTAGGGGCCAATAAGGTTTGTTTAAAACTATAAATCTTCATAGGTCTACTTTAAGTTACCCCATTGTCCTACGCCAATGGCTCAGAAGTGTTTGTAGTCTATACTTGTAGTATGAAGCTTATTCGAATCAAATTCTAAGTTCAAGATCTGTCCCTGCATTATCTGTAGCCACTTTTGCACTTGCAACCGATGAGAATGTGGTAAATTTCTGTATAACATCGAGATTCACTTTGTTATCTGTGCACTAGATATGCTATCCTGATTACCTGGCTCTAACAGACTTATCGCATGTATTATCATCATGTTGTAGTCTACCATAAGTGGTAGTGCTCCTGCTTCGGGTACTCTTAATCCTCGACCTGCTCCTCCTGCTAGGAATGTCTTGTGAAGCTTGCCAGTGTGTACAACCAAATACGTATCAGTTACTGGTCTGACTAAACATCTCCTTCTAGCCATATTTCTGAGCTCCAGTGCCACATGTGCTGCATGGGTAGCTTCATCTTGTAAATGAGTATTATATAAGAGCCTGACTCGATTTTGAACTTGTGCCCTAATAAATCCAGTTATAACCGGATTCTGATTTGCATCCAGAATTGGATTCTGCTGAAGTTCTCGCTCTATGTGAAGTAAAGCATGAATAACCATCATGTTATTATCTACCCCGACCATTATTTGGTAAAGAACAAGATTCCACATCCCACTACACCAGAAACCTTATGGCAATGTGTCTATGTCATACCCCTTATCCTAGAACTGCATGCTCTTTAGTATCATGCTTAGGTTAGTTAATTGTGGGCTAGTGACTCCCACAAACAGTTAGAGTCGTGAGATAGTTTAGGACTACATGGGAGGGAAGTCCGAGTAATTTTAGGAAGACTAGTTAAGAGTTTTGAGAAGTTAGGGTTGTGTTCGTTGGGAGAAAAAGGGAACTGATAAGAAAATATCCGAAAAAAATAATATATACTTTTGGGAAAAATCTGGTAGCTGTCACAAGGGAAGTTAGGAGAAGAAGGGAGGCAAAGTTAGGAAAGACATAATTGAAGTTTATAGGAAAATCTTCGTAACGTCGAACAAATAGGTTCTCTAATCCTTATTCCCATTATGATTGGTCTGTTAACTGTAAGTAGTTTCTTATTAACATGAAGGATTTAAAGGGTTTTCTTTTATTATTTTTTGAAGTATTTAATTAAATGCCTTATAAATATGTCTTGTGTTCGATGTGGTTTAAAAACATCTAGATCCAGACGTCTGCAATGGAATTTTCATCTTACTGTTAACTTGATTTGAAGTAGTTATATGGGGTGTTTTCATAATGGCTTATTTGTCATACATAAATATATGCCGTAGCATACATAGGAGTCTCCATGTTAAGTTAAGTTTGAGTGGATAGTTGAAGTTTTGTTCCTGTGAACTTCTTCTCTAAAAAGGAATACCATGGATCCACTAAATTAATTAGTGCTACTTGATTTTTGTTAGGATTTGGCATTTTAGAATTCATACTGTGTGATGGACTTTGGAAGTTTAGATCACATTTTTACTTGTTACTGAATGCTATTGTCTACTGCTAGATTATATTTACGGGAAAGAGTAGACGTCTAAAAGGACAATGGTGTGTATGGCTACGGTAACGATGGAGGTTAGACTGCCATTGTGAACGAATTTATATTAAGAACACCTTTGGATACATCTAGGTGGAGATGAGTATAGTCTTTTTGTTTTAACGATACCATTTATAGTTTATTCGTAAAGGGCAGAAGGGTGTGAGAGCCTACTTTAAGTTGGGGTCTGACCCAACTTACTATTATTTTTCAGGGAACGATGGCCGCGGAGCAAACTAACTAGTAGAACGACTTTTTGTTCCGGAAAGCTACATCATCTTTGTCTTCAAGGTGCTTAAACAACCAAATGTTTTATAATTTGTTTTTAAGTCTAGACTTCTTTATTTTAAGTAAGATTCTTATCGTTTAACTTAAATAACCGACCTGCGTGTCGAAGATAGACTTTTGTTTTAAAGATTTTTTACCAGATTTTTTATAACTCTCGTCATTTTTTTTTTAAATAAGACTCTTTGTTTTTTTAAACCTATTATTTTCAAGAGCCCCACACGATAGCCGGATCTCCATTTGCTAGCTTGAAGGTTTGAGTGTGTAAAGTGTTTCATGAGTATGCCACACTTCTATTTTTAGGGCGGCCGACCTAGAATTATGAGGTGGGGCGTTACAAAGTGGTATCAGAGCAATTGGTTATGGAAAATCCTTGGGAGAAGGTGTAGGGTCTTGTTGTTTCACATAGGCACAAGTTATTTCTAGGAGCACAATGATTTCTTTTTCTTTGATGAAACTGTGTGTTGATTGTTCCTTGTTTTATTTTTCTTCAAGAGTATGGACGGAGATGGGAACAATGGATTTCGAGGTCGCAGTAGACCTAGAGGTACTATTGGTCGAGGTCGTGAACGAGGCCGTGGTAAAGATGAGAACCTAACTGAGACTTCAGTTGGGGAGACTGTTGAGTATCCTCATTATGGGGGAAACCATAGTTCTAGGGATGATACGAGGTCTGGTAGTAGGACTAGGTCCACTGGTAGTTCTAGGACGATTCAGGTTGACGGAGGTGAAGCCGAACCTCAGGTTATAACTCTAGAGAATTTCCAGACGATGATGAATAATGCGATTATAGCAGCGTTAGATCAGAGGCTTGGACCACGTGAAGGCAGGGAGAATGTAGAGGCTGCAGCAAGGAATGAACCACTCCGTCATGAGAGACAACAAAATGGGAAGTCTTGGTTTCAGTATTACCAAGAGTTTCTGAAGATGAAACCACCTATGTTAAGAGGAAATGGAGGTGCAATCGAAGCACAACAATGGTGAAACAAAATAGACAAGATACTATCTCAATTTAACTGCTCAGGAGCATTTAAGCAGAGAATGATTGCGTTCCAACTGGAAGAAAATGCAGCAACCTGGTGGGAGTCCATGAGTAGGACAGTTGAGCCTATGGAATGCTAGTGGATAGTTTCAAACAGTTTTTCCTTGAGCATTATTTCCCTCCCGTCGAGCGCCAGGAGATGATCATACAATTCGAGAGCCTACGACAGAGAGAGGATCAGACGGTTGTAAAGTATGAGTGTGAGTTTGACCGACTTTCATTATTTTCTGCTCACCTCATCCCTACATAAGCAGATCGAATTGCGAGGTTTTTGAATGGTTTGAACGGTGAGATTGCTCGTCATATCATTGCAAACCCTAGTTTTGATACGTATGCCAAGGTTGTGAATTGTGCTAGGGCACATTGCTTGAGGATTCAAGAGGCAAAGAAGAGCAAAATCAGCAAAGTGGATACTAGGGGTACGGAGAAAAGGGAGAATAAGGATGGGAATGCTAGTAGACAGAAACGTCATTTCCACCAAGTTAATCAGGGTTGGAAGAAAGCACGAGCAGACGATGGGAATAGTAATACTGATGCCATAGTCCGAACCCCTCAACCAATGAGAACAAAGGGATACGTATTTAAGGGACCATGTTATCACTGCCAAGAACAAGGACACAAGACTCGTGATTGTACAAAAAAGGGCAAAACTCTAGCAGAAAATGAACGACGTCAACGACAGAACCAATCTCAGGGACAAGGGCCTCAGCCTCGGTTGAAAGTTATCATGCCTCAGAATGGTGAGGGAGCGGTGGTAATGTTGGAAGGTACCTTCTTTATTCACACTCGTCATGGTAGAGTATTTTTGGATACTGAAGCTACTCATTCTTTTATATATGTTATATTTGTGAAAACTTTGCATGTTGTGTTAGAGCAGTGTTTTTATGTTGTTTCATCACCGATGGGTGGTTCAGCGTCTATCGATCACATGTTTAGGTCGTACATTATTCGTATGGGCACAATAGATTTTGACACAGACCTCTTTGTTATGAATTTAGATGTGTATGATGTGTCTTAGGCATGGACTGGCTTGCTGGTCATCATGCTAAGTTAGACTGTTATGCTAAGACAGTCACATTTATTATTCCTGAGGAGGGTGAGATTGTCGTGTCCGATTTGATGGGGAGTTCACAACAGACTAGTAAGTTGTGTAGTGCTTTACTAGAGGGGTCATCGGCAGAGACTACGCCTTTGGAGTCTATTGAAGTGGTATATTTGTACGCAGAGGTGTTTGGGGATATACCTGGTTTGCCACCACATAGGGAGGTAGACTTTTGCATTGAGCTGGAACCAGGCATTGCACCTATAGCCAAAGCCCCATACCGTATGGCACAGGTAGATATGAGTGAGATGAAGAAACAAGTAAAGGAATTGCTAATTCAAGGCTTCATTAAACGAAACAGTTCTCCATGGGGTGCACCAGTGTTGTTTGTTGCGAAGAAGGACGAGTCATTGAGAATGTGTATTGACTATCGAAAGTTAAATGAAGTTACAGTAAAGAACAAGTATCCTTTACCAAGGATAGACGATTTGTTCGATCAATTAAATGGTGCAAAGTGGTTTTCCAAGATTGATCTGAGGTCTGGGTATCATCAGGTAAGAGTTCTTGAAAGTGATGTTCCCAAGACAGCTTTCGTGACTCGTTATGGCTCATTTGAATATTTGGTGCTTCCTTTTGGTTTGACAAATGCACCGGCGGTATTCATGGATTTGATGAACCGTGTGTTTCGTAAATTTCTGGACAGCTTCGTGATTTTGTTTATAGATGATATACTGATTTACTCTAAGACTTCCGAAGATCACGAAAATCATCTTCATCAAGTACTTAAGACTTTGAAAGTGCATCACTTGTATGCCAAGTTCGAGAAGTGTGAGTTCTGGTAGCAAGAAGTGAAATTTTTGGGTCATGTCGTATCAGGTTCTGGCATATCCGTTGATCCTTTTAAAGTCCAGGTTATATCAGACTTGAAGAAACCCAGAACGGTGACTGAAATCCGTAGTTTCTTGGGGTTGGCTGGTTATTATCGTAGATTTATTCAGGGATTTTCGTTTCTGGATGGTCCCTTGACGAACCTGACGAAGAAGGATGTTCCTTTAAAGTGGAGTGTTGAGTGTGAGCGGGATTTTATGAACTTAAAAGCAAGCTGAATTCTGCACCGGTTTTGATCATTCCGGAGAGTGGAGTGAAGAAGGTATTTTTTACTGATGCTTCGATTCAGGGGTTGTGATGTGTGTTGATGCAGGATGACAGGGTAATTGCCTACGCTTCACGACAGTTGAGACCTCATGAGCGAAACTACCTACACATGACCTTGAGTTGGCCGCTGTGGTGGTTGCGTTTAAGATTTGGAGACATTATTTGTATGGTGAGAAGTTTGAGATCTTTACTGACCACAAGAGTATCAAGTACCTATTCTCTCAGAAAGAGTTAAATATGCGTCAGAGGAGATGGATGAAGTTAATTAAAGATTACAACTTCAAGTTGGAATATCATCCAGGGAAAGCTAACATGGTGGATGACGCTCTGAGCCGACAACCAATAGGAATAGTAGCTTCGTTGACGGTACAACAATGAAGTATGTTAGAAGAGGTTGCTTGTTTTGATTTCGACATGGGTACGACTAAAGGTCAAGACTTTTTCTTTGGTAGTATGGTTATCGGTCCATCTCTATTGCGCCGTATTTTGGAAGTTCAATATGAGGATGAGTGGTGTAAGAGTCAGCTAGAGAAAATACAGGAAATAACGGATAAGAGCTTTACTGTTGGCCAAGATGGTGGGTTGAGGTATCGTGAAAGATTATACGTACCAGATGTTAAGGATTTAAGGCGAAAAATTTTAGATGAAGCACACCGAAGCAAGTATACTATACATCCTGGTGGTAAAAAGATGTATAAGGATTTGAAGCAGCAATATTGGTGGTCTGGGATGAAGCGTGATGTAGCAGACCACGTCCGAAAGTGTCTGACTTGTCAGCAAGTAAAGATCGAACACCAAAACCCAGCTGGTAAGTTGCAGCCTTTACCTATTCCAGAGTGGAAGTGGGAAAACATATCCATGGATTTTATTATTGGGTTACCGCGATCGAGTAAGGGTCACGACGCAATCTGGGTGACATTAGATAGATTGACGAAATCAACACATTTCTTACCGATCAAGATAAATGATTGTACATGGGTGAGATAGTTAAGCTTCATGGTGTCCCAGTATCTATCGTTTCTGACAGAGATTCATCTTTTACATCACGGTTCTGGAGGAGCTTTCAGACATCTTTGGGGTCTTCATTGAACTTTAGCAAGGCTTTTTATCCTCAAACGGATGGACAAACTGAACGTGTGAATCAGGTACTTGAGGATATGTTAAGGTGCACAATTATTGATCTTGGAGGTAGTTGGATGAATCACTTACCCTTAGTGGAGTTTGCATAGAACAATAACTACCATTATAGCATTGGCATGGCTCCGTTTGAGGCGTTGTATGGCAGACCATGTCGTTCACCTTTAAGTTGGACAGAAGTTGGAGATTCCAAACTCATGGGTCTAGAAATTATTCGTGAAACGTCCGAAAAGATTGCACTGATTAGAGAAAGGTTGAGTACAACACAAAGTAGACAAAAGAGTTATGTGGACAAGAAACGTCAAGATCGGGAATATGATGTTGGAGACCTAGTACTTCTCAAAGTATCCCCCATGAAGGGTGTGTTACGTTTTGGTAAAAAGGGAAAACTTGCTCCTCGGCTTATAGGACCATTTCCTATTGTGGAAAGGATTGGGAAGGTGGCTTACCGTCTTGCTCTACCAGAAGTGTTAGCTGGGGTTCATAATGTATTTCACGTATCTATGCTTCGAAAGAATGTGCAGGACGCAGATCAACACTCGGTAATAGACTACCAGGATCTGAAATTACAGAAAGATGTATCTTATGAAGAAAATTCGTATAGAATCATTGATCGCAGAGAGCATGTCCTCCGAAGGAAGACCATACCTATGGTTAAGGTTCAGTGGCACCGTCACAATGACAAGGAAGTCACCTGGGAACACGAAGAGGACATTGTGACTCGTTACCCTGATCTCTTCGACAATATGGTGAATACAATTTCATTTCGAGGACGAAAAATTTTCTTTTTAGGGGGGGAGATTGTCATACCCCTTATCCTAGAACTGCATGCTCTCTAGTATCAGGCTTAACTTAGTTGTTTGTGGGCTAGTGACTCCCACAAGCAGTTAGAGTCGTGAGATAGTTTAGGACTACGTTGGGGGGGGGGGGAGGGGGAGGGGGGATTCTGAGTAATTTTAGGAAGACTAGTTAAGAGTTTTGAGAAGTTAGGGTTGTGTTCGGTGGGAGAAAAAGGGACCTGATAATAAAATAGACGAAAAATAATAATATATACTTTTGGGCAAAATCTGGTAGCTGCCTCAGGGGAAGTAGGAGAAGAAGGGAGGAAAAGTTAGGAAAAACATAATTGAAGTTTATAGGAAAATCTTCGTAACATCGAAACAGGTAGGTTCTCTAATCCTTATTCCCATTATGGTTGGTCTGTTAACTGTAAGTAGTTTCTTATTAACATGAAGGATTTAAAGGGTTTTCTTTTATTATTTTTTGAAGTAGTTAATTAAATGCCTTATAAATATGTCTTGTGTTCGATGTGGTTTAAAAACATCTAGATCCAGACGTCTGCAATGGAATTTTCATCTTATTGTTAACTTGATTTGAAGTAGTTATATGCGGTGTTCTCATAATGGCTTATTTGTCATACATAAATATATGCCGTAGCATACATAGGAGTCTCTATAGTAAGTTAAGTTTGAGTGGATAGTTGAAGTTTAGTTACAGTGAATTTCTTCTCTAAAAAAGGATACCATAGATCCACTAAATTAATTAGTGCTACTTGATTTTTGTTAGGATTTAGCATTTTAGAATTCATACTTTGTGATGGACTTCGGAAGTTTAGATCACATTTTTACTTGCTACTGAATGATATTGTCTACTGTTAGATTATATTTACGGGAAACAGTAGACGTCTAAAAGGACAATGGTGTGTATGGCTACAGTAACGATGGAGGTTAGACTGCCATTCTGAACGAATTTATATTAAGAACACCTTTGGATACATCTAGGTGGAGATGAGTACAGTCTTTTTGTTTGAACGATACCATTTATAGGCTTCGTCGTGACAGTTAGCAGGATTTCCTACAGATCAGTGTAGGTATAATAGCATTTGCTCTGACAGTGTTCTGTAGGCTTCTGTTCAGGTGCATCGAGAGTGCATTTACTTACCTGATACAATTGATGTTATATAGTGAGTAAATAACAGTCAACAGGTTGGTATTGGTAGGTAAAAAAATAATAATATTGGTATGTGTGTACATCTGTTTGAGACTGCAGTTGGCTCGACTCCCAAAAGCTGTTGGGCGATGACCGAAGGGTCGGCTAGAAAATATGGATCCATGAGTATGTAACACTTCTATTTTTAGGACGACCGACCTAGAATTATGAGGTGGGACGTTACAGTCTAGCACCTAATTTAACACTATCATTTGATTGGTTTATACCAATTAAAAAAATAATCATTTGATTAGTAAATTATTTTTTATTTAATTGAGCCTAATTTTATAATTTAACATATTCATTTGATTTGTTGATTATTTAATGAATTGCCCGTTATATTATGAACTGTGTGGTAGAATTTGGCTCATGATGCGGAATCTGCTACTGTGACCCAAAATTGACGCGTCGTAAAAATATCTTGCATGTAATCTAAATTTCGTTTAGAGATCCTAAATAGGCCCAAGGTTCCAAATTGATATGATATCATTACAAATCCATGCCAGGCCCATGTACCTCTCCTTCAGCAGAAACCTTGTCATGTATGATGTATCATTGGACTAAGACATAGCAAGAAGCTGGATATTTCTGCTATGGAAGTTATTGGAGCATCATCCATCACTCGACTAACTCATTTTACTGCAATAAAAACATGCTCATTTGGCTTTACAATATCAACTATTCATCTGATATACATTCAGCTTCAGATTTCTTTTTTTCTTTTTTTTTTTTTTTAATGGTTAAGATAGATATTAAAAAGTTGCCGAGGAGGTACAAAGGGAACAATTACATTATAAAAAGAAAGATAGAACGAAGAGTTTCCTAGTTGTAAAGGCTAAAAAACTCTCAAAAAAAACCTAGGAGCAACACAAAGACCAAGGCTTAAAAATTATTTTTGTAATTTTTTTTCTTTCCAGCAACACACTAATTCATAAAAAGAAGCTCTAAATTCATTATTAGGAAAACCTCATTAATATAGCAAAACTTTTACCGTTATAATTGTTTTAGCTTTATTTTATGTCTTATTATGGAACATCCTTCTATTCTTCTCCGGCCAAATTTCCCATTAAATTGCTTGAGATAAGTGATTCCATATATATTGGTGTCTCTCATTATCTAATTTCCTTTTCAGCTTCTTATTACACTCGACTATGTGTAAAAAAAACACTTGATTATGTGTAAAAAAACAAAAGGGGAATCAGAAAACACTTGACTATGTGTAAAAAAACAAAAGGGGAATCAGTTGAATGCGCTTCTTTTACTCCCCATACAATATCAGCTATATATTTTGCTGTGTTTCGATCGTACTTATATTAATAAGATTACTGATACTTAGCTCAGAATATCTATAAAACACAGATTATTTTTTGCGGTGGCTGAATATGGGGGCGTAGAATATCCACCTCCCTCGTCACAAACGATGGCATGGCAAAGGCAGCTGTATGCATCTGGAAGGGGAAACAAAATGACATGTTCAGATTTAGAGGCAGACTCGATCGACATTTATACTGCAATGTTAAGAGAGTAAGAGAGGTGTTGCAGCTGTTTACATCTGAGTTATAGAACCTGAGTTCCCTTGGGAAGTCGAGGGCTCCTTCTATTTTCTCAATAGGATTGATAGGGTTCAAGAAATCAACTGGTGGTCCTTCAGTCGAGCATAATAGAAAACCTATCACACCACTGCATACCAAAAACAGAAAGCATAACATTGCGGTCGCATCACATTTCTTAATTTCGTGAGTGTTCGCAAAATATGGACAGATTAAATGCAAGATATGAAAGAAACATACCTCGGGTATGTAGGAACACTTGTCCAAGCATAGTGGACAGAACCCTTAAATGTTATGTGGCAGATAGAGATCAATTCTTGAATAAGATGAGTATGGAGCCACATACTTTCCGCCATGTTACAGAGAACACCACCAGGCCTCAACGCCCTTGCTGCCGCCTCAAAAAAGGGTCTCTCAACAAGTTCCTGAGCAGGTCCTAGATTAAAACAGAGGAAAAAAAATGTACTATTAGATATTACAGACATTGCACTTAACACTGTACAGACTACAGATCAAAGTGTCTAAAGGATGTATAAGACGGAACCAGAAGCATACCAACAGGGTCAGATGAATCCACAATGATGGCATCATACTTTCCTTCAGTTGAATTACGTAAAAACTCCGCGCCTATTGAAGCAAAAGATAGAATTAATACATACCAGCAGCAGTAAATATTAAAACTTGGAAATGGTAAGGAACTATTGTTGCATTGTGGCATTACCATCACCAACATGGAGTCGAACACGAGGATCCTCGAAGCCAATAGATAACTCAGGGAAGAACTTCTTACTAACCTATAATACGATGATTATTTACATTACGAATGGCAGTGAATAAACGCAATCTGAACTCATAGAACCATCCAAAAAATAAAAATGGAGAACATACTTCTATGACCATATCATCTATCTCACAAATGTCAATGTTCTCTACGGATTTGTGACGAGAAATCTCTCTTAGAACACCACCATCTCCGCCACCAATAACCAAAACCTACATTAATCATACCCCGAAATGGAATTAGCAACAAAACTTGAAAAAACCGAAACAACGTAAAAGGAAGAGATGCTGCTGGAATTACATTTTTTGGGGATGGAATAGAACAAAGTGGAAGGTGGGATATCATCTCTTGATAAGCACATTCGTCTTTCTCCGTCAATTGCACGATACCATCAAGCACAAGAATTTTTCCATATTTTAATGACTGCACGCCGATAAACAAAAACAAAAACAAAAACAGTTCTTGGTCACTACGAAAACAAAAAAATAATGTTTTCAGAACATAGGTAGGGAATAAGTGAACCTCGAAAACTAATATCTCTTGGTACTTCGACTTGCCCTTGAATAAGATCTTTTCTACTTTTAACGAATGTGCTTCTCCTACAGACATGAAACCACAAGTAATGAATATGGGCAACAAAAAAGTAAGTTGAATTATGAATTGCGACTGAAGCTAGCACTTGATATTTACCAGGCCACATAGGGTTGTTATAGTACACGTCTCGAATGCCTTCTGCATTACAAACCGAACGACGAAAAATCAAATCATGCAGCTCAGAATAACTTACAAATGACAAAAAATATACATAAAGAGAATGAACGCTAGTCTTGCCAGAATAAGATGGAGCCTCAGAGAACCAGCCAGAGACCACTGTGTCGTGACATATTGCGTCGTATTCGGCAGCTGAAGATTTAGCTTTCAGACAACAAGACGGAATTGATTTATCTGTACAGCTCCTGCAATCATCCTTGATTACATCCATATTTTCAATTTCTAAATCACCAAGAAAAAAAATAATCAGTAAGAAGTTGCCTTTGAGTCAGATCAGTAGCTCGTATGTCTGACTCAAATCGAGTCAGACAGTACAAATCTGACTCAAATCGAGTCAGGCATTGTTAGTATTTAGTAATCCTCTATTTGATAAAAAATAAAAAATAAAATAAATTCTTTCAAAAATCAATATAAATGGATTTCTTAAGATTCAATTTCAATATTCTCTTGGTATAGACTTTGTTTCATCCATTTGTTTGACTGAAAACCATGATCGTAAAAGAAGAGATAGAGATGTATATAGAAAGGACAGAGAGATCATGCCTGGTATAGTAATGGCGTTTCTTCTTCTTCTTCTTCTTTGTAAGAACAGAACAGAACAGAGCAGGACCAGTTTTTTTAATGAGCAGAGAGTAATGAAGATCAGTCTAAACACACAACTAAACGTATTTATAGATTTTTCCTACTTTTTTTTTTAAATTGATTGGTTGGTATCCCCCAATGGCACAAAAGTTCAAAGAGAATGAGCGTTGAAAAATGTGCGGGCATGTAATCTTCATGTATGCTGCTGGTAGTTCTCACAGTGTGGATCACTAGACTTTGCTAATCCAACACTCTTTACTCTTCTCAAAGTCCGAAGTTTTTACTGTGAATCGTGTTATCATGTGCACCAGTGCATACCAACACAATGCTAGTCGTGTTATCATGCATTTCTAAGACATCCGATTTTTACATGGACGATAATTTAAAAATGCTTCTCTATGGTGCACTCATGCAAGTGATATAACACTCGTCTTTGACTGACCCATCCTTTTTTATGTTGCACTACAAGTGTGGTATGTCAAAATTTGGACAACTAATTAGAGTTTTACCTTTAAGTTTGAATTGCAGTTGCGCCAATGAGAGAAATGACACCGCATTGGAGAGGTTGGTATGGGTCTTATTCCCAACATTTATAGTAAAGTAGAGGTGATTATGGTAGTTAGTTTATAGTTTGGTCCACCGTAGAAATGAATTTGCAATACTTTTGTTGATCTCCAAAAGTATATGAATGGAGAAACAAGTGGTGTTCTCTCAAAGGTCGAGCATTTTTGAGTAGGAATTAGATAAGGCTAGTCTTAGATATTCTAGAGATGGTTACCTTTAAGAAACAGATGTGTGGTTGGTAATGGTTGTTGCTTGCTTCCCAATAAGAAAGGGTTTATATGGTGAAGAACTAATATAATTGGTATAAAACTTATGGGGTGGAAAAGATATCATTGTACATGTCTCTACTTTTTCTGAATTGTCATGAAGGGTCCATTTGATTCGTGGCCGGTGACCATACTTTCTTCAATTATTATCAGAATCAATACGGACGATTTGGTTGGTGCAATTGTATTGTAATTTCTCAAGAAATTGACACCATATATGTTATGTGTTAGTAAATTTCATACAGTTGGATAGTTACATTGCAACTTTTTCTCTGTATTTTATATTTACCAGATTTGTTTATGTGCTACGCAACGGCATAGTTGTTAGTATTTTTTAAATTTGTTATACTTAAAAATTGTTCGTATTTTTTTATAATACCTTCTAACCAAGTTTTTATGATTTCATCATGAGGAATTTCACAATTTTCCAAAGCTAGCCTCGCCAAACATAGTTCTTTGGTATGAAATGAAGTTTAAGTTCCGAAAGAATGTTTTAAAATTAATTTTACCCGTACAAATAAAAAATATATTTAAAATGAAACAAATAACGATGATGAAATTAATAGTTATCCGTACCCATATCTGTTGGATTTACCTCTTTTACAAAAACTGGTTAGTTAGAAATCACAATGAATATACATATTTAGTTTTTTTTTTTAATCTTATTTAAGAATATAAATTTAACGGTATCCGTTTATCAAATATGATTAATCGTAGATCGTCAATTTGCGGTGTTGTTCACCCACTGTAGCTGACGTTGACCCGGTACAATTATATAATGGGTGTAAACAAAGTGTAATAATTTTAAAACAAAATAGCCAATAGGATAGTGGGTTTCTTCAAGTCCTAAATATTTGCACCTATCAAATTAAGCCAAGTATCCTTACCAAAACTCCCATTTCACAAAAGCCACAAAAGTTTTATTTCGGCTAATAGGAAGCAAGGGTTTCTTCACCATTTAAAGTAGGAGCTTTATTTATCTAGGCCTTTAAGTCTTTAGATATACAAGATTTGCACCCGTGCTACGCACCAGACATATTTAAATTCTCATAATAGTTACCCTTCCTACCAAGTTCAATTAAATTTTTTGATTTGGTGTGACGAGGCTTCGTCTCGTCCGTCATGACGGCTGGTTGAAAAGTTCACCAACCGTTAATGGTGGTTTGGTTATTTAATTTTACAATAAATGTTAATATTACATAAGAATCAGTCATAGAACTCATCACCAGAATCATGGACACGTTGAGAATGATGAATCATGGCATCTGATTTGTTCTGTAACTCTCTCTTTGCATGACCTCTCTGTTTCAAATATAGGGGGACCATTACATTGTTTTTTAATTTGGTTATTAGTTTTGAATTGCATGACAGACCCAAACTTACTACTTAGAGCACCTCCAATAAAAGTTGCAAATTTAATTAAAATAAATTCGTCTCCAATAATAGATTCTACAAAGTAGGAGGGATGACATACTAAATACAAAAGTTTCAAAGAAATTCTTAACTAGACCTCCGGAATGATCTCCGTGTCATATTTTTCACAATTTTTTCTTTTTAATAATTATTTAAAATAAAATTAAACGGTTAAAATTTTATTACATAAAATATTTTAAAAATAAATCCTATGATATTAAAGATAGTTTATAAGTTATGAGGTCCTGTATTTGCTACATGTATGAACTTTCCTAAATAAAGATCTTAATAAGATTTCCACATATGATTTTTCATACCCGCTATTTGAGATGCTCTTACAATAATAAGGTAATAGAAGTTAAACAAACAACCAGTAGAGACATATACATGTCTATAACAAAAAAAGAAACTAAAACATAACATATCAGGTGGAGTGGTGGTGTAAGAAAACTTAACCACTATCATTCTTAGGACAGGGAAACAAACTTTTGAAACGCATTACACGTACAAACATGAAATGAACATTTTCTCAGGTATCTGTTGATCAGTTATTCAACCACTCATAAAAAAATATTGAAGAATGCTTAGAGAATGAGAGATTTTATATTCGAAGGATCGATAAGCATATCCAAAGAGTATACAATCTTGTGAAGGTAATGATTCACTTCGTCATCTTAGTTCATTTTTGTCCAAGGTGAAATCATTCCAAAGACTATATGTGAAGGGAACGATCTACCTCGTCATTTTTATGGATTTTGTCTAATTTAAAATTATTCTTATCTCTGAACAAGAACCACTCAAAAGAATTTCCCACTGCATTACGAATTTATATTTTACTTAGTTTTCTCCGATATCATTAAAATTCAAGGTAATGCTTTTATAGTATAAAATCTCGATGTTTTATTTTGGATTTGTGTACCACACATTGAGACAACCGAGAAAACTAGACATATTTATAGCCAATGTAATTAAACAAAATTACATTGTTATGAAATAAAATATATGCTACCAACAATAGAATTGGATGCGATATATTCAACGGTTGGTTGTGTGTGGATCTGTATTTTCATTTGATGTCATAATGCATGTGATTATCTTGTCCAACCAAAATTAGTTGAGGTGTTTGGACGTGACTATTGTATTTTCTGATGAAATTGTCATGAATAATGAAACGTGATTTGGCGTACCAATGATAGATAGTTGCGTATCTTATGCAACAATGTCTCTAATGTCGTTGGTAACTTTTATAGGTGGGTTACCCTATCTCATTTTTGTCCTCCGGGCTCCTGCGGCTAGATGTGTAAACTGGGTCATGCCACCACGAACATACCCCTCTCAGCACGTTAAATTTAAACCCAACCCAGTCCAGCATGTGACTTAATCCAATATGGCACAACACAATAATTTTGTATGTTGTATTATGTCAGACTAATCGACATGGTGATATAGCATAACACACGGTACGGATAAGCAGTTGGCACAACACAACACAACACAACACAACACAACATGTTAAAAAAACACGTCATAACATATATAAAACATTACATAACATTGTACAATACATCACATTTCACGTATATTCCACAAAAGAAAAGAGTCTTTATTCTAGGTAATTTTTTTGACATTTTATATTCGTTATATTAACTTATTTATGTAACAATACGTATAATATATAAATATCTTGAAAATATTTTTTTTGGAAAACATAAAATAAATGTACCAGGCACGGTACAACACGATTATTTTTCTGACACAACACAACACATAACACAACACGTATAAATTTCTGGCACAACACAACACAACACGATACACAGTACACTAAACATGTGACTTTGTAGGCTGTGTTGTGCTGGGACGACACATTTTACACCTTTACCTGCGGCATTGCTTGAACATGGCGATGGCCTCATAACTCAAAAGGATGTGTGGTTCCTCCGGGAAGGATGGGTGCACATTTTGAAAGGGTCCATACTCCATAGTCCATACGATGACCTGATCCATGACTATCGATTCTGATTTTTTCAATTATTAGGTGTAATCAAAATCAGTACGGATGTTTGGTTGGTGCTGTGCCAGTGGCGGAGCCGATATATAGCAAGGGTATGCACTTGCTACCCCTGTTTACTGGGGTTTTAAGCCTAACTTTTCAAACAATTTGGAATTCTAAGTCAAATCTTACATTTTTTTCTATCCCTAAAAAAACAATTTTGCTTCTCCTTAGTCTGGTTTCTGGCTCCGCCACAGCTGTGCTATTGTGTCCACAATTTGGAATTCGGTAGTTGACAGTTGCAACATCCTGTCCGTCTGCTTTTATACGTTTTTTTTAGACTCTTGCTATTTCCAATCCATTATTATTATTAATACAATCCAATAAGAAATTAACCAGAATTCTATTATTTTTTAGAAACCAAATCAAAGTAAAATTTATGAATCCAATCCAATTCAATCTATTTTCCTTTTCCTTTACCTTTTATATTTCTAATTTCTTATATCTAACTATAAATAACATGTTCTTCCATGGCCTTCTTTCTGGTACGAATATAACATTGTTTTCATTCCTTTTTTCAGATAGAAAATCATCTCTTCTCGATCTCTTCCTAGCTAGTTTTGGGTGATGCCTGATTTGTGTCTCAATTTCATCTCTTTGTTTGTACTTTCGGTGAAGATCTTTCTCAGAGGAACCACATATTTCCTTTTGAGCTTCAAGTCTTGCCATGAGAGTACTAGTTCCTACGCTTAATCAGAACTGAATCTAAATCCTAAAGAGCAACTCGTCCTTCTTCATTCTTCTTCTTCAGATCATCCAATTCATCGTCCAGCTTCCTTATCTCCACTTGAGTCTCATCTTTTCGCCTCAAAGAATCTCTAGCCATGGCAATGGTCAAATACGGGTTAGTGTTATCGTTTTCTTTTGTAGGTTATCTTATTCTACTGTCGGTTGGTGGAATCAGCGAATTTCATTGATATGGTTTTCCATATCAGGATATACAAAAAAGAAAGTAGATCCTAAATAGTTTGCCGACATCGACATTATTGGGCCTTGTTCCCGCAGATTCAGTTCTGTCATTAGTAATAGTATGCATTGCCTTGTATATGAGCAAGGGTTTCCAATAATCATGAACTCTTATGAAGCTTAATTACAGAGTTAAAAATTATGTTCTCTACAAAAATTTTAAGTACAGTAAACACGTTTATACTATAGAAAGATTATATAAAAAAACAAGAAAAAGACGGGTGCAAAGTAAAAAATTCTCTAAAGAAAGTAACCAGACAATGCTATGAGTAAAGAACATAAACGGGAGAGTCTTTGATTTCAACATTTATGTTGTGACTAATAAATAAACAAGACCTTTGAGGTATTCAACTATTTCTGATCCTCCCAGCTTTGAACTCCCATATACTCTATCAACAAAGGTTATGGGTACCTGAAGACAGATATTGATAACGACCGTAGAATGTTAAAATAAAAAACTTGAGCAGCTTAAAAAGAAGAATGAAACATGGCATGGATAATAGTACACACATCTACAAGAAGGGGACTAGTCTTAGACATAATTTGAAACACTAGAAAGTAAGTCCTATTTCTCTCTTTGTTGAATCTTGATGACAGCAATGCAAAATCTAACTGTTCTCGGTTATGTTGACTGGTATTTACATGGATACCAAGTCACATCCTCACAGGAAAATAACTAGTCCAAGCAGAGCGACTGCCACCACTTGTCCACATCTACAGATTTCTGCACAATCTATTAGGCGACTCATGAACCAAAAAACAATCAGTAGCCCTGTTATTTTGAGGTGTCCCATAATATACATTTTTTCCTAAGACTTCTCAAGTTAATATGCATATCTGGAATTGTGACGATGGTTTGTACGAAAATGATGGTTTTTGATGTTAAATTAAATTCCCAAGTCTAATGTGCCCACCCTAGATTCTAGAGGTCGTTACTAAAAAAATGGATTCAAGTTAAGTTTTCTGGAACATATCAATAAGCTAGACCCATGCTGCGAGTTGTCTCATGCCATAAATAAACTCGAACACTCAAGAACTCTGAGATATACCTCTTCAATATGGTAGCCTTTTCGGGAAGCTCGGACAATCATTTCCATCTGAAAGACATATCCCTTGCTGACGCAGGAATTAATAACATCCTCAAGGACAGATCTCTTGTAGAGCCTTGAAGACACAAAAGAAATGTTAGCCTTTGAAGTTCCCTAAATTAAGATTGAAAAAAGGTTATGTTAGCAACAGAATGTGTACCTAAAAGACCCAGTTAAATCTGATACTCCAGGCCATAGAAATGTTTGAGAAACCACATTGGCTCCCCTACTTGTCAGTTTACACATGAGATTCCATCCATGTACACCATCACCATGAACATATCGAGTCCCAGTAACAATGCTGGCACCAGTCTCCGCTTGTTTCCTAAAGCATGTGATACATTAAAATGCATTTAGATTCCTAGAGAAGTCGCTAAAACAACTGACTTTTTCCTTACTTTTCTGAGTTTTGGGTTGGTGCTCTTGCTTTTTACAAACATTCTTTTCATAGTTTAGCATTTGTTTCCTAGTTTAGCCAATACCAAAATTCATAACTAATGTAGGGAGATGATTAGGAGGATTTGCATTAGCTGAACATTTGACTTTAAGCTAAAGGAAAGCAGATCAATGGGGAGTTTTTACCTGATGAAATTTGGCAAATACTTCGGCTGCAAAGTAAGAGTCAAAGTAAATTAGAATAAATAAGGATTCAAGAAACGAACAATTAGTCAAAATCACAATAAGAACTTACATGATGAGATAGATCAGCATCCATGATTACAACAAAATTACCAGATGCATGTTTCAACCCATGAATGTAAGCAGTACCTTAAATTATATTTATATCACAATCTATGTTGGAATTTGTACATTACACAGAAAAGAAGAAATACATACCTAAACCAAGCTTCCTCGGTCTAGCTCTTAATAGCTGAACTACGAAAAGACAAGTATCTGTAAGCTATCTGAAGCATAATAACGCCTAAAAAGACTATACATACAAAAGAGCTAGAATATGATTCTAAATCCTGAAGAACAACTCGTCCTTCTTCATTCTTCTGCTTCAGATCATCCAATCCATCCTCCAGCTTTCATATCTCCACTTGAGTCTCATCTTTTTGCCTCAAAGAATCTCTAGCCATGGCAATGGTCAAATACAGGTTGGTGTTATCGTTTTCTTTTGAGTAACTTGGTCTATGACTTGACTTGGCTGTACAATGAGATGAAAAGATAAGAAAACTCATGAAATCCCAAGCTCAAAACACAGGTGAATTTGTTGTACTTCTACTAACCAGTTGCAGGAGAACTAGGCCTCAATAATCTATTAAGATCAACATTTCTTAAAACAGATGATGTATCTGAGCCCTCTTTTCGACATGAAACAATGGCGGCAGGCGCGAGACCTACTTTCTGTTTCATCTCACAAAAATGTGTTGGAAAGGCATGTGACTCCACAGTTTGCATAGAACCCAATTCCTCATTTCCACCATCAGCGAACAACAAAGAGAAAGCTCTATTTCTGTAACATTGTGAAATCCCAAATCAATGGTTTATTTTTCCCTGCTTTAAGAGTTCAAAGTTTCTAAATCAACAGAAGAAAAAAAATCACCTGAAATTTGAATTCGAAGAAGCAAATATTGAGAGGAACTGATTGACAGAGATACCCACTTGAAGATCCCACCATGGAACAAGAAATTCCAGTTTACTTTGCTTCTTTTGACATACTTGCCACTGCAATAGCCTTAGGTTGTCAAGTTAAACTTTTGATTGGATTCATTTACGTCTCTCCTACCGCTGATAATAAGAGTGCGTATTAAAGGATTGAATGTGGTGAAAGGGATTGAATGTAGTGTTGCTGTGTTGAAGAAGATGAAAAAGTTAGATTATATGTGTTTTTAAAAGTTATAAAAACTAAATCCAATCCATAGGATTGTATTAATAAAAATGTTAAAAAAATTAGATTGGTTTAAATATATGGATTGGTTAATAAGAATAGTGGATTGTAAATAACAAAAGTTTTTTTTTATCATTAAATATACTAGTAGTACCTCATCTGGACATAGAGGGACATGTTTCCATATCATTTTTATTTTGGAACACACTGAGCAATGGTAGTAAATCTAATAAAATGGTGGTGTATGCATTTTCTATTAGGTCTAACACATTTATGAAAAAGAAGAAAAAATAATTTACCCAACCTAAATATTTTTCTAAACCAAAGTGTTTTTTCGCATAGATACTGGAAAGTCTCTCGTCAATCTTTTAATCTACATACTAGTTCTCGACTGATTCAAAAATCAACTTTGGCATTGGCTTCCAATCCACTTTAGTTAGTTTTGGTGCGTCTAAAATAATTCGACATCTAAACAACCTCATATAAGCCTATATACCTTCAAGGAATCTCAAGTTCAGGTCTCTATATATCTCATTTGATGTCATAATGAATCCATGTCAGTTAGGGTATGTGTTTGGTCGTCGGTGGTGCTTCGGATGTTTGGCCGTTGTTGCTCTCACGAAATTGAGATGCACGACTGAAACGTGATTTGGCTTATCGGTGATAAAACGTTGCGTATTCTATCCAACCACAACGTCTTATCGACTATGATGTTGCCATTGTTTGATATAGGTGACTAAAAGGTGCATTCCTATATCAAAATCAGTTCGGTCGGTTCGGGTGTTTGGTCGGGGTTACTGTATTTTCTCATGAATTTGACATGCATGAAACTTGATTTGGCGGAAAGATGATATTAAAAAGATAGGCATCTTATCCAACCACCACAAATTATTAGTGACTATTAATGTTTTTGATAACTCATAAAGTTTGATACGTACATTATTGCTAATCTGGTTGGTGCTCTGCTATCGTATTGTATTTTCTCGCAATTGTCACGAATGAAATGTATCTATAATAATGAAACGTTATGTTTACTTGTAGTGTAGTGTGTTAGAAAATTCATGAAGTTGGATAGTTACATTGCATCATCTTATCTGCTTTTTCTACCCGAATTCATTATGAATTGTATCTCCTCTGAACGTAGACAGGACACGTCTTCCGTACCATTTATTTCAACAAACAACAATTTACAATTATTTTTTTTCTAATTAAATTTTAGCATAGAAACTTGAAAGACTCAATTTATAGTTTACAAAATAGTTCTTGACAAGAAGATCTCACTGCATTACAAATTTATTTATTGTTTAGTTTCCTCCGATGTCTCGTAAAAATTCAAGTTAATGTTTTTATCATGACTAGGAAATTTCAATGTTTTAAGCTGGATGTGTATCACACGTAGGGACAACGAGGAAACTAGACATATTTATAGCCAATGTAACGAAACAAAATTACATTGGTATGAAATGAAATATATGCTAGCCTACATATATATACGATATATATATTCAACGGTTGGTTGGGTGTGGATCCTGTATTTTAATTTGATGTCATAATGCATATGATTATCTTGGTCCAACCAAAATTAGTTGAGGTGTTTGGCCGTGAATTTTGTATTTTCTGATGACGTTGACATGAATGAAACGTAATTTGGCGTATCAATGTTAGACACAGTTGCGTATCTTATCCAACAACCTTAAATTAGTGACTCTAAGGTCTTTGATAACTCATAGAGTTTGATAGATGCGTTCCAATATCCCATCTTATTTTATCGAAATCATTAACACGTCTTTCATCTTATCTCATTTAGGCTGTGTCCTACGAGGAAACGATTTTCCCTCAAAATCCTATGAGGAAGAAGGTAACTGGTTTCTCGTTCAGAAGCATCAACGAGAAGAAAGAAAGAAAGAAAGAAATGTACCACCCTCGGTTTGGATGCCTAATCCCAAGCCCAAGCCCAAGCCCAAGCCCAGAATAAAACAAAAAGTTATTGTATCATGTTTATTTTGTTGCTGACTCGATATCTGGATTTGATTCGGTTCCTGACTCAGCACAAGTCAAACGTTAGGCCATTTATTTTTAGTTGAAGTAAGATCTGACTCGTTATTTAATTTAGACATAATCCTTGACTCGGATCTATTTGAGTCAGGAAATAAAATGTACCTGACTCATAGAACCAAGTCACTGATTCGCATATTTTTAAGTCAGTTGAGTTAGATCTTACTCAAAAAAATAAATATATTAAGTTGGATCCAGATGAGTCGGGTAATTTCAGTCGGATCCAGAAAAAAATAATAAAAAAAAACATGATGTTAGGAGGGAAGTAGAATTGGACTGTTTTTATCCTCCTGGCTCTTGCGGCGTAGCTTGAACATGCAATGGCCTCAAAACTCAAAATGATGTGTGGTTCTTCCGTGAAGGATGGGTGCACATTACAAAAAGGTTCATGCTCTGTATGATGATTTGATCCATGTCTATCGACTCTGATTTCTTCAATTATTTAGGTGTAATCAAAATCAAATACGGATGTTTGGTAGGTGTAATGCTATTATATCGTAATTTTTCAAGAAATTGACACGAATGAAATGTGCCTTTTCCGTATCAATAATGTTAATAATGTGATGTCTTTTTTGCAGTGTAATGTGCTACCAATTCATAAAGTTCGGTAGTGGCAACATCTTGTCCCTTTGCTTTTACGCAACTTTTTTAATCATAATCCATTATGAATGGTAGTAAGTCAATGAACATAGACAGGACACATCTTTCACACCATTTATATTTTGGAACACAACAAGAAACTATAGTAAATCTAATAAAATGGTGATGTATCGCATATATTTACTCGTCTAAGAGCATCTGAATCGTCGAGTAAACCGACGATCAAAGATTAAATACAGTCGATAGTCGTTGAAAATCACCCACGGACGTTGATTATATTTGGTATTTGATCGATAAAAATCACTGTTCTAGATTAAATCTCGTCGTTGATCGACGACTATAAATTATATTCGTGCGTTATTTTATGGTATCGCCTGTTTCCGAGCGATTGTACAGAATCTCGTTTAAAAATAAGGGCGTAGAGTTGGCATTCCGCCAGTTCAAACGAGAGACTAAAAGTCCACTCCTCAACACGAAAATCTGGAAGCTCGCCCTACTCATAAGCGAGGTTCCGAGTTACCGCTCGCCTGTGTTATTTTTTTGGGGGGCGGGAGGCTACAATTTCGCTTGTACCAGGCGATGGGTTATTGTCTCGTCCGTTTTTTCAAGCGAGATTATAGTACCTCGTTTGCCACCAAACGTCGTGCTAGAAACTCGCCTGATCATCTCCCGCTGTTCTTACCCCTGATCAAAGATCAAATTTTTTGATCTTTGATCGATGGGTTTGATCGTCCCATTGTAGATGCCCTAAAGACTCTCAGAAGTTAGAAATTTTTCTATTGGGGAAGCAACGTCTTATTAGGGGTAGTAACTAAACAAAAAAAGTTTGGAAGTCTAATTTTTTTTAAAAAATTAGGCTTGGTAGCCAGTTTGATGGAGATAATAACTGCACACCCTTGTTATACATTGGTTCCGCCTCTGTCTCTCAGACCAAGTGATCATTTAGAGTGCCATTGTTGGACCATTAAACTAGCAATGGAGTATCATCATATTTCTATTTCTGTTATCATTTACCACGAGTTATCCAAAATAAAGTCGCAATTAGTTATTTCCTGTGTCCTAAATTACTAGTCCTATATTCTATTTTGGTATGTCATAGAAGATTTATCTCCTTCTATTTATAGTGGAGTTTTTTCATTAGACTCTTGAATATACCTTTGAATTTTTTATAATTATAAAATCAAAAGATATATAAACAAAATCTAAAAATTAAATAGTATCTCCAGAAATAAGAAACAATATATTTAAGGGTTAATTGTACTTTGGTACTTGGGTTTTGTCAAACATTAGGGTTTGGTCTAACTTTTGACCAACTTAGAGTTTGGTACCTGGAAAAGACATTGATCCGCGTTGACTAAGTTATCTCTTGACTTCTATTTAATAATTATGAAAAATATATAATAAAATAAAGTTGTTAAAGAAGTTTACGATCATACCCTTAACTTTCCTAACAATTACATAAGATCCAACGACTTTAATTCGGATACAAATAAACAAATAGCATTATCCATTTCTAACGCCTTCCTATTTACCAGACACTTCCTATAAAGTAAAATAGTCGGGTAATATTTCCTCTCGGAGACTTCAAATCCCTGTTTGTCTACTACTTACTAAAGATTCTTCTCAGTTCTCATTGTTAACACACCATTATCATAATCACCATAGTATGTAGTTAGTCATTGTTGGTCTTACAGGTTTTCATAAAAACATGTGTCCTGTCTTTGTAATGGTTAACAAACTTAATACAATTCATTTACATTTTCTCTGTTACTCATCTTATAAGGTATCAGACTATGTTAGGATCTTTTTTTTTCTTCAAACTATTACCGATTTTAAGATCATTTTCGTAACAATTTCATATCTCAGGTTCAATTCTTTAAATTGAAATATTGCAAATCTTAGATTCTTTGTAGACGTTTCATAAAATTCCATCTACTCGGATCTTGTTCTTGAATCTTCATCAAGAATTGTTGTTTCTTAGATATCTAAAAGTTAGTTTAGGATTTGGTATCACTTTGGGTTCTTCTAGTTTATCTACTCTACAAGCTTACTCTGATTCTGATTGGGATGGATGCCCAAATACAAGGAGGAGTACTTCTGGTTATTCTATTTTCTGGGGATCCTCTCTTATTTCTTGGACTTCTAAGAAGCATCCTATAGTTTCAAGATCATCAACAAAGGATGAGTATAAGTCTTTGGCTAATATTGTTGTTGAGTTGTTATGGGTGTCTTATCTTCTTAAAGAGCTCAGTATTACTTTTATTTCTGCATGCACTTTACTTTTTAATAATATGAATGCAAGTAGTCTAGCATGTAATCTAGTTTTTCATGCTAGGACTAGTCATATTGAGATAGATTATCATTTTCTTAGGGATTTAGTGCAGTCCAAGTTCTTGGAAATCTTTGTTCCATCTTCTCTGCATTGGCAAATTTTTTCACTGTTTAAGCCAAAAAATCCTTTCAGCTAAACAACCAATCAAACTCTTGGATTCAAGTTAAATAAATGTAAACTTACAATAGAGAAACATTCTTTTATGTAATAAAGAATCATACTTTTCCAAATTTTCTAAACTCAATACAATTAATCATCCAGGTTTTGTAATTTCTGGGTTTATAAAATTGGTTACAAAAAATTCCTTTTAATACAGAAATTCATACACTATATCATTATTTCCCATAGGATCGTACCTAAAAATTTCTTTCCTCCTTTTCTCTGGAATTTCTCTCTTTCTCTTTTCCGTCCCTCTCCTTGTTGTTTGATCTCT
>JAJJMC010033322.1:0-87331 GCA_023531435.1 Papaver californicum | reverse complement strand
TTAACTTGATCTTCTTCCACGTGTCATGCTTCTTTAATTTACTAACATTCACTAAGGGACTTTCTCAAGATTTATTCTTTACTCTTATCTCCAAGCTTATGTATTTCAAACATACTAAGCTTGCGAGAGACTATGAGAGTAACTGATGTATGTAAGGTGTAAACATTAGCTGTTCTTCTATTTCTTTTGTTTGTCTATTAAGGTAGACCTTATCTAGTATAGTATGTAGTTAGTAATTGTTGGTCTTACATGTTTCCATAAATACATGTGTCCTGTCTTTGTATTGGTTAACAAACTTAATACAATTCATTTACATTTTCTCTGTTACTCATCTTATAATTCCAGTGGGAGTTGGTATATTTGTTAGTTTGCCTTTCCACGTGGATGACCAAACTTAATTCTCCACAATGGTATACTAGCAAATGGATGGGTATATTGGCTAATTTTTCAAATGAGACCCGTTTTTATATAAACATTTTTTTTAGTTTAGTGGGACCTATTTTTATTTTAAAATTAGAATATATATTAAAATAACTAACTTAACTAACAGTTTAAAAGAAAGAAAAAAGACTAATTTCTCTCGTCCCAACTTGAGCCGATCGACTCTACTTGGACTGATCGTCCTAGGTTGAATCGATCGATTCAACCTAGGCGTTCCATTTCAATTGGTCACAAACCCAAAAAGTAAAAATAAAATGGAAAAAAGTAAAGTTTGAAACTCATTTAATTTGTTATGATCTAAATTTCTTGGAAGACAAAGAGGTGTGATAAAGATGGATTCGGGTAAAAAAAAAGGGGTGGGGGGTGTGGGGGGTGTGTATGTGTGGGGGGAGGTGGGGCAAATAAAATGGAAAAAAGTAAAGTTTGAAACTCATTTAATTTGTTATGATCTAAATTTCTTGGAAGACAAAGAGGTGTGATAAAGATGAATTCTGGTAAAAAAAAAAGGGGGTGGGGGGAGGAGGGGGCGCACTGCTTTACTCTGACATTGGCTTGGCTTCAGATCCACCATGTATATACTCTCTCGAATGGGTTACCTTTTTTCCGTAGCCAGCTACATAAGATGGCCAATCCACTAGGAAATCATTTACAGGGACGAGTTACATATATGTTAGGATCCATAACATATATAGGCAAATAGCCAGAATGCCCTGATATCAGAGGTCTGGTTGGGGAAACGCCCCAACTTCTTGAGATTAGTTAGAATGACACATTCTATTAGTTTAGGCGTTACGATCAGTTAAATGGTTAAATGGGGCATCTTGACCGGTCAAGGACCGAGTTCGCTTCTATGGGGCCCTTCAGACAAGCGCATGATCTCTGTGGATGGATAATGGCTTTGTTGCAAGAACTTGCATAACTCAGGTGTAGGGGTGGACGTGCATGAATACCTTTGAGTGTCTCGTATGTCGAGATTGGGGAGTGAACATGACCAGTGAGTCTCGTGGGGACGTACTAGGATCTAGTCGTGAGTTTGAGGTTTGGACATAACCACTGAGTCTCGTGGGGACGTACTATAAGTTAGCCATGAGAACCACATAAATTAAACTCAGTTGAGTGAGGCTCTTGTGGGTTTACAGGATTGGATACTTTGTGGACCAGAGCGTCAGTTATGCTCTGGTAGAGCAAGACTAGTCGAGTCCTAGAACTAAGCTGAACTAGTCGTGTTTTAAAGCAAAGCTGAGATAGTCACGACAGAGTTCATCTGTTTGACTAATAGTCTAGGCCTAGTAGTCGTGGTCTAGTAGTCAAGGCCTACTAGTTGCGGCTAGGCTAGAGTTAGCTTAATTTACCCAAGTTTCCAAGTAGAACCTCGAGAATGAATCTTTTTTCATTAATCGGAAAATTATCATCTACTGCTCATGCTAACATAATTATGTATACTCCCAAGGTTTTTGATAAGACCATGTCAAAGGTGTTGACCCAATACATCACTCAAACATATCTGGCATATATGGTCCATTGTATGGGTTAAGTCTCTCAAGATTATAGAAACCACCAGGGCTAGCAAGTGTAGGACGCAACGAGTACACAAGTTTATTGGAGGCACAATGCATTGGATAAGCGTAATTTCTTTATTTTTAAAAAGAATAGTTATTCATGTATTTATTTTGTTGAGAGTTTATATTTATTAGGAGTAACATTGTTTTCTTATTTTTCAAGTAATGTAGCCTATTTACAGGACTTATCAATTCATTAATGAATATCATAAAAATATTAAAAAAATTACTACCGTTTGGTTTATTAATTCTTCAAATCATGAGCTTTTGAGCTTGAATATGATGTCCGTTGAATAAGAAACTAATTGTTTCTTATCGGTTTCCCACCAAAAATATAAGGTTTTGCTAGGTTATTGGATCTTAGAGGCATGTGTTATTGTTATTGATTGGAGTTGTTAATTTATTTTTTTACTCTTTTTGTGTTGTTAAGGGTTCGATTTTATGTTCTCTTTTTAATAAACTTATATGAGTCTGCCTCATCCCATAGAATAAATTTTTGATGTGAATCAATTTTTAATGTAAATATGTACAACCAATTATGACTTAATATGTGTTATAATGGATTTAATAAAATATTAAATAAGGTATCTTAATACTTACCAAAAATTTAAATTTTTATTAGATTTTGACTAACTTTAATGCATTATGATTGATTCCTCACTTTCGTTTGTCCACGTCAAAAATTAACCCACAAAAGAAAATAAATTATCCTCAAGCAACAAATGCCTTCGGTAGGCAATAGCTTTCAACAAAAGTTTTATATCTCATTTATCCGAGCAACAGAAAAAAATTAAATATTATTAATGAAAATGTAATGCGCTTTTCTTTTTTATTATTTCAGATTTTGAGAAGAATTCTTTAATCTAATTAGTACGTTTAGCCTTAGTTCTCGTAGGAAAATCCCTGTCACACATACAAACCTTAGATAGATATTTTCTCTAACATCATGATTAAATATTCAATTAATCTTATAGGACCTAGATATATGCTTAGGAGGTGAGAGATTCGGCAATCGGAAGATTAATTAATATATTTAAAGAGTGTACCATCTAGTGAAAGTAATATTTTCTTTGTCGTTTTTATTGATCTTCTCTAGTATGAAATTATTCTTATCTCTGACCAAGAGTTAACCAACATTTTTATTGATCTTCTCTAGTATGAAATCATTCTTATCTCTAAGCAAGAGTTGACCAATCACGCACAATTCCCCACTTATTACATATTTATGTATTGCTTTGTGTTGCTTAGTTTTCTCTAAGATCTCATACAAATTCACCGTAATGTTTTCATTGCATTCATTATCGGCAATGAAGTGTCGACGTTTTAATCTAGATTTGCGCATCACATAGAGACAACGAATAAACTAGACATATTTAGAGCCAATGTTATGAAACAAAATTACATTGGTGTGAACCAACGTTAGAATTGTATGTCATATACTCACCGGTTGGTTTGTGTACTGTGAATCTCATGTAAATATTATTTGATTTGATTTGATGCATAATGCATGTGTTGATCATTTAGGTGCAATCCAATTAAATCAGTTTGAGGTGTATCTGCATCAATGAGAGGAAGAAGCTCATGCTTGCTAGATGTCGAAAGAAAACAATGACCGGTGACCGGCCCAGCGCTAAACTTATAAAGAAATCAACTAAGGATGCGGATCTCATAATTAAGTCTGAATTTCAAGATATGATTCTCATGGCTTGCCAGAATCATCCACCTTTTTGCGTTGTTTTTGTTGAATTTTAACTCGTAATATGTAGCTTTCCAGGTGATTTTCATTGGACTCGGAATGATATCAAGTACGACGACTTTGCCACGTTCTTTGGCTTGGGAGAATAGGCCGATCACAGAACAAAATCAACAATGCCAAATGTAAATTTCACTGTACATTCGTTCGTTTTAATACATTTAGAGAAAAACTTAGCAAGAAAAGGGAAAAAGCAGATGACATTGAACTATAGGGAAAGAAAACTCCAAACTATATATAATCCTACGCTAAACATAACTAGTACTAGATTTGCTATATATATATATATATATATAGTTATCTGTTTAGTTTCTTCAGCTCGATTACCACTACGCTGATATTATCTTTACTTCCCTTAGCCATAGCAAGTTCAGCAAGAACTGCCGCAGCAAGTGCAGCATTACTTGTATGATCAGAAGACGACGATGTTGAAGGCGATGATCCAAACTTTCTTGCTATCCTACCTTCAAGACATCTCCTTACTATGTTGCAAGCCATACCATTTGACATCACATCCCATAAACCATCACTAGCCAATATCACAAACTCATCGCTTCCTGTTCTTGAGGTTATCGTGACTTCTGGGACGGATATGACATATGGTTTGAGGTAGTGATCACCTGCACATAAAGAAACCGTTTTGAGTATCCAAATAACATATCAAAGAATCGGACAATGGTTGTTTATACAAACATATAACGAAATGGCAGGGTTCCAAAACACGAGTGATCAGCTGAGCAGATGCATTACTGATCTACACACCAAAAATGTTGAACATCCTTACAAAATCGCTCTAAAAATTAATACGCTAATGAAAGGTGAAATGAATCAGATTGTTTCTATAAAAACACTTGACAAATGACAATTGAATCCGTCATACACGTCATTTGACTCATTTCGAAATCCAACTCTAGCACAACAAGAACATGCACAACCTGGTACTATGATTATATATGGTTATCAAAATATTATGTAATTACGTACCTATAGATCTAGAAGTAGCAAGTACGCCGAGAACACGATAACCATTCCAATTGATAACCCTTCCTCCAGCTGCTTCTACTCTCTCCATCTCATCAGTCCTGTCAGGCTGCATATGACCATTAAAAATTAACACCAACACCCTTATATACTGGCCGGAGTTGATCAAAATTGACCAATTTTTTTTCATAGTACCCTAACATTAATCTCTTAAACCGACATTAATTCTAATTCTACGGACAGACAGACCAATCAAAAACATAAAACATGTTAAATCTACATTTTTTTCACTAAACCGCCTTCAAAATTGGTACACGAATATTGAAATCAAAGCTAAATTATGCATCAGGACATTAAAATTTATATATGCATGCTCGTGTGACATAAAATAAACGTAAAAAAAAAAAAAAAAAAAAAAATACAAAGAGATAAGTTTACCCTGTGATCTTGGGACAGAGGAATAGCTGTACCAGCACGAGACAACACAGCTCTAGAATCACCACAATTAGCAACAATAATTTGATCATTACTAATCAAAGCAACCACAGCCGTTGATCCAATTGACTTCATCTCTTCACTTTCAACTCCTTTACCACTTATTTCATCATCCATCTTCAAGAAGCAACTCACCATAACATTCTCCCAATCAATCTCATCATCATGATCACAATCACATGATTCAATCTCATTCACAAGTATTCTATGTAACTTATCTCTACATACGTTAGCTACTCCCGACCCTCCATGTCCATCATACACCGCATAAAAATCATACTTCATCTCCTCAACCCCATCATCAACGTTAATTCCATAATCACGATTATTTCGACGGTTAATGTTTAACGAAGATATTAATCCTGGTATCAGAGTCACAGTATCTTCCATCTCTCTTCTTCTACCACATACAGATACAGAACCATGTGAGTTACACCTTAAACTATCTCTTACTAAATCATCACCTCTGATTGTATTTTCACTTGATACTAATATCCCAACCGTTGGTTTAGTCGGTCCATCGTTTTTTGATGTACCAAATAATGAAATCGACGGTAGGCTCAATCCATCCCTTTTATCATGATCATGATCATGATCAGTTTGTGTTGTTTGATCAATACTAGTTACAACATCACAAGCTGGTACTACCTTGTTGTAGTAATTGCTACCACCACCACCACAAAACCCTAGTTTCATCTTCATATTTCTCTTCATCATCCCCATCCCACAACTTGTTGTATCTTCAATATGATGAAGATCATGATCATCAGAAGGAAAAGATGATTTCAAATGTTTGATTTCTAATCTTTTTCTACGAGCATGTCTTGATTTCTTTAAACAAATATCTCCCACTTTCACTGAATGATCTATTTCCATTTCATTTCCTGTTATCATGGTTTTGAACCCTGAATTTTCAAAGTAACTTCAATCACAAAATATCTTTTTTGGTGTGATTAATTGTTAGGTAAGTTGGGAGGACCTAAAAGCATTGATTGATTGATTGATAGACAGTAGTATTCAAAATTTTGAATGAAAAAAAATCTAAAAAGAAAAATCTCTGTATATCTAGTAACGTTGGATGATTGTATACCGTTGGATTGGAAAAAGTGATTATTGATGGATTCGACATCTGTGACAAAAGTGTGGCGAAGATTGACTGGTAGCCGATTTCGATGATTCTCTGTCTGAGACGTGGACGGGTTAAGGATTGAATCTGGTAGACACGTGTTTTGATATTTTTTTCTGCTGATATTTTGGCGGGAGATATGATGTAATTTTTTATTTTATTTTTGTGGGGTCCATGTAAACTCATAACGTGGCGATTGATTTAAATAATTGTGTCGTGGAGGTTAGAGATAGATAGGGCTGCACAACGGGCGGGCGGGCGGGAAGGTTTTGGGTAAAACCAACTACTAACCCGTCTAGAGGCGGGTTTTGATATTCAAAACCGTATATCAACCCGTCTATATGCGGGTCGGATCGGTTTCAACCCGATACGGGTCGGTCGGGTTCGGTTTATTTCGCGGGTTAACCCGTGGCAGATAGAAAAAAACTGGCAGCAAAAAACACTAAAAACAGAAGAAAAAAAAAAAAAAAACAGGAAAGAAAAGGCAGATAGAGATTGAGTTGATGAATCACCCATTAAGCCTCCTAAGAAACAGCAAAAAACACCAAACATCGTCAAAATATAATAACAAATACAATTATACAAGGGATATACACTAGCAACAAAAATAAGGATTAATTTATTTTCTTTGCTTTCTTATCATTTGTATGGAGTTGAATCTATATCGTTATCTTAGAAGTTCATGTGGCAATTATAGAACTTGAAATGGTAAGGTTTTTAAATGATTTTTGAAAATTTTATTTTGGAATAGTCTGTCTTCGGAAATTTGTGTAGGCTTCGTTACACAATGAAAATGAGTGATTTTTGGCTCATTTGAAACTAGAAAGAATAAGCTAGCACAATAAAATTGTAAGAAAATACAGTAAAGTTTATAGCTATGTTAAAAAGACTCATCAAAAACAGAACATGAATCCCGTATTCAGAAAATGCAGTTTCGGCAGTTTGAAGTCAAAAATTTGTACAAAAATCATTTCTTAATGGAATTCAGAAATTTTGATCTTGTTTGAAAGCTGAGAGAGTCCTGTTTGACATAAAAATAATAGGGAAGGGTATTGAAGTACAGGTCAGTGTGAAAAAATCTTGACAAAACAGTACAACAACACAGGTTCAGAATAAACGGGTTAAACGGGCGGGTTCGGGCGGGTGCTATATTAAACCCGTAAACCGACCCGTGGTGACCGGGTTTTAAATTTTCAAAACCGTATACCAACCCGTAGCGGGTCGGTTCGGTTGTAAAACCCACGGTTTTGTCGGGTTCGGACGGTTACGGTTTTTCGGGTCGGTTCCTGTGCAGCCCTAGAGATAGATGGGGGTGGACGATTCTTCCATTTTTGGTAAATACATTGACTAAAGCGGTTTGCATGGTGACTCTTGATATAGACACTTCTCACGTACCCAAGGCTTGTAGTGTGCACAAACTTTTACTGGAAGGTCCTCAGGAAGTGTAACCAGAGACAGACTAATTTGGTCGGTCAACAAATAATGATATAATTTATTTGGATACTATTTTAAATTTTTTTGTAAATTCTGAATTCTAAAAATAAAATTGTTAAATTTGTTTAAATACTAGAAGTAATAGTATTTCTGTTTTTTTAGAAATAGAAGTCAGAAGTAAAATTATTTTACTTTATAAATTTTTTTTAGATATTTTGAAACAATTTTATCAAACTAACTTTTTATTTTTTAACTTATAAAAGTTGAGAAACTACTTCTCAGTGTACATCCAAACACCCTATAAAAAATAAAAACCTTTTGCTTCTGTTTTTAGTATCTAAACAGACTAACAGACTAATCGAATTGGTGGTCAGGGGGAGCCAGTTGAAAGTATGAATATGTAGACAAGTTTAAAATTTCTAAAATACTAGACTTCCAAACCTATTTTACCTTTCTGGCCTTCCCTAGGAAACTTTTTGCTTCCTCTTAATCAGATATATCTAGCTTCATCTCTGTCGGTGACTCGGTGGTGCAAATTTTTTTTATTCAAAGTAATTTAGGAGGCGACTAGAGACGGACCAATTTTGGTCCCAACGACCAAACGATGAGTCTGATGATAAAAACAACTGACATGGTAGGATACTGAAGTTAAATTAGGGATCCAACCATTGCCGCAAACTGATTTGGATAAGAGCGTGTGGGAAAACAACGAGGACAAATGTGGCATTCAAAATCAACTTATTTCGAGAAAATTTATGTCAACTTTTGCTGTGAATAGTGTGGGCTCATACCGGAGAAATCAAGTAATTGTGGGCCCATACTGGAGAAATCAAGTATCTCGAACAAAAACACTAAAAGCGGACTATTGTCGTAACCTAGCTCGAAATTGCTTCAAAAAAAAGTATCCCAACATACTAGAAATATCCAAATAAATAGACAACAGTAGGTTCACGACCAATTCGAACCACCTTGATACTACATAAGTAAATTTTTTGGATTCAATTATGTTAAAAAATTCAAAATTAACTTCAAAATAAAACAAAAATACATTGAATATGACTCTATATTGATCCTGAATGCCAAAAGGTTAGAAGCGTTTTAACATTGAAAACATCATGGTTTGAAGAAACTGCTACGTACCCTCGTTTTCTTCCCTATTTTTTCCCCCATGATTTGACATCAATCTAAACTCTTCATCTGGAAATGATGACTCTTTATGAATCTACTAGTCTCAACCTTTACGCCACGTCATAGGGGAAAACTTGTGGGGATGAAGGCGGGATACGTAGCATTTTGGATGGTTTGAAGTGTAGCTGGCTGGTGCGTGAATTAGCCTTTATTCCTTTCTTATCTAAAGGCAAATGCATGATACTGGCACTTTAAGACAATCTGGCCGTGCCGTACGTACTATATATATGAGGTGGGGAATGGAAAATGTTGCATGGGGAAGTTGTTTTGTGACGTGTGTGTTTATCCCAGATGCAACAGCTATATAAAAGTAATGGTTTTCTTCTTGCTGTAGTATAGTATTTGGTAGACATGACTCATTTCTCTGTTCTATACCTAATCACATGTGTACATTTCTCCGAATTCTTTGTATAATTAATTTATTTTTAATATGTTTGGATATTCACCTGATCTCGATTTTTTATAGATAAATGTAACTAATATATCTCCGATCAGAAGTATTTACCCAAAAATAGAAATCAGTTTTAAAAATTAAAATAAATTTTGTTTATTTTCATAAGTATCACGTCAGATTAATTTTTGGTTCTTTTGATATAGTCGAAAAATATTTTTTCAAGGTGGTGTTTTTAAACATCCTAAATGGGTTCGTTACTATACCGGATTGTGGTTGCTCGAACAAACCAAGGAATCCCTTTATAAATCACTTTGCAGTTATTACAAAAGAATTTGATCATAGAAACCCTGGTTTTCCTCTCCTGTCACCAACTTCATTTCACTGTCAATCAAACAGATTTTGTTTTCTTATTCGTAACAAACAAACAAAATTTATTCCTTTGTTAAATTTAACTAAAAATAGCAAAAGATTTTAATAGATTTTGATAGTTGGTTAGTATTTTTTCAAGGATTTTGTAACATAGCAAGAATACGCCCCCTTATAATTTGGTACATCCCTTTAACAATCAACCAATATAGGTTTGTTGTTGTTAGGTGAACCAAAACAAACAACATTTTTTTGACCAATGTCGCACCACACGATCTTTTGTTTGTTTGTACTTAAAATAGTCAGAGACTCAAGAGTGATCTAATATCAATCACTGCATGAGAACTCAAAGTTCAGATGAGAAATGTTTGATCGAAGGATTTGTCCCGGTTTGCATGTGAGATCTCAGTACATCAGTTTCCAAGACAACCTCTACAAAGACCAAATGCAATGTCGCGTTGGAAGATTTGTTTTTTTTGAAGCATATATTACAAAGGAAAAACTAGGAATAAATTATATGAGGATACATTGTATTTGTACACCTGGAGCCGTTTATAATAATTTGGTTTAAGAAGTCCGGAACAGTATGATCTCAAATGTTCGTCGACCAGGAGCTTGTCTTATTTTTGTCCGCCGTATGATTTGCTAAACCGTCCGGCACCTGGTTATCTTCTCTGCAACTGTTATGATGGTGTGTGATTTTTATTTTATCCGAATTTTTATTTCTTTTATTATATCTGATATATAGCAAGGCGGTTCAAAATCTGTTTTTGATGAAGCGGACCAGACTTTTTGAATCAGTTTCGAAGTAGACTTTGTTCCATTGTCTATTTGCCGTCATTCTTGTCGCCATCATCACTGCTCATGTTTTCTCCATTAGAGCAATGGTGATCCCTAGAGGTGTAGTTAATACTTTAAAGATCATTTTCATAGAATCCCTGCAAATAAAACTTGCCTCGGTATGACCGGGTTCCGTCAAGCAGTTTCATCTGTGTTAATTTTCACTCAATCAAGTTTCAAAAGGATCCAACCAACTGAGATCACCGTTGTAGATCTATTCCTATGGTTTGGGTTGATAAGTGGTGGAACATCTGGTAAGTAGGGGGTAAGGATTTCATATGTCCAAGTAAATTTTTGACTCATACAAATCGCTATTTGGGTAGTAATTGTCTGTTGTTGAAGTTTTTGGCGATAAATAAATTCATTTCTAGCTATCCATAAGGATCATAAAATAAAACAAAAAGAGATTATGTGAGAAGGTCCTTTGAATTGTAGAATTTGTTGGAGTGTTGTTTGTAGGTTACTTAAGGAAGAAATAACGTGGATTGTATTTGGGTGGTTAGATAGTTGGTTGAGATAGATGTGCCAAGCTGCCCTACTTGGTACCGAATGAGAATATAGATGGTTGTTTTTGGAGCAGAATTGCATATTGGGGAAAGGTTGGAGATGGTGAGGTTGATCCTGTTGAAGATATTGAAGGTTGGCAGACCTTCATACATTATTTTCCACAAGAAAATATGTATTTTTGTTAGGCACGAAAGTGTTCAAATAAAACTTGTGTTGGGAAGAGGGTTTAGGTTAGTGTTTAATTTGGTTAAGGAAGTTGTATAGGATCTATATTTTTTACGCGGCCAAATGATCTTATCATCAGGTGGTTCATCACAAAGAATGTGAGTTTCTATAATTCTTGCTGCTGTCGGATGGGGGAGTTGAGATACTTTTTCTTGTATCTAAGAATTAACTACTGGATCAATAATATCCGCCATTTTTTGGAAATATTGGCATTGGTTTGGTTGTAGGGGGTGCAACCTGATATCCAATTTGTTGTGATCGGTGTCGTCGTTCTATTTCCAATTTTGATGAAAACTATGTTGGTTTAAGTTAGGAATGGTAGAGAATAGTTGTTTTCGTTGTGGGCTAGCTAATTGAGAAATGGGAAGGTTACGGGAGAATACAAATTCTTGTTTGAGGTACTTCTCTCTGCAAAGGCTTGCCCAAATTGAGCCTGGTTTATCATGTAAAGTCCATATTCGTTTCATTAATAGAGCCTTATTAATTATTGCATTGTTCCTGACACTAGTCCAAAACATGGAATTTGGGACGATTCGTCAATATTTAGTACGCGAGAAACAACGGTTATTATCTGTTGTTTATTTTCGTTTCTATTTCCCCCATTGTTTCAAGTTTCCACCCCTTCGGTTTTAGGATCCGTATGTGTATGAATAAGCATTTTGGTCCATTGATAAATAGGCTTGTAATTTGAAACTAGAAATTCTAAAATTTCCGCCCCTTCAATTTTAGGATCCATATGTGCCTCAGTAAAATTCATTTGGTTTATCTCAAACCAAATCGAGAAAAGAAATCACTTTCTCTTTTCTCTCTTCTTTTTCTTCTCCTTCTGCTCTTCCTTCTCTTCTTCTGTGTTTTCTTCTTAGAATGGTTTGTGAGGTGAGAGTGAGAATTAAACTGAAGAGAATCAATTAGTAAAGATGTATGAATGATGATGGAGATGATATCGTGGTGTATTTGAAGGTGAATAATTAGGGATTGAGGGAATAAAATATGAGAATAGAAATTAGGGTCTCAAATGGATTTTAAGATTTTATGGAGTCGATAGGTTTAATTAGATGTTGATGATTGAAGAACGAAAGGGTTGTGGTTGAATCAGAATTATAAAGTTGTTTTGATGATGAATCAAATAACTAGGGTTTTTCTGAAATGAAATCGAGATTAGGATTTTGAAGATTTAATTTAGAATTTGATAAGATTGGGAATGAATGGAGTTATTGAAGATTCTTCTGACTTTGGTAAAATTATTTTGATTTTGTTCGTTGATTTTTTATTTCCTTTATTATATATCATATTCCCAATTGAAGATTCTTCTTATTTATAAATCTTTGTTGTTTATTGATATGTAGAATTCATTTATAGCAGTTATTAATTGTTGGATCTTATCGTGTTTGTTATTTTAGGAAGAAGATTGAAGAAGATATACAGGAACAATAGCATAAAAGAATTTCTCCAAAGAGGTACACTACCTGTGACGATCATTTTTGGTGGTCAATCATAACCAAAAAACTTAAGTTGTTTAAAAATGACAATAGTCCAAGTGTAATTGATGCAGAAAGATTATAATACAGGGAATCATCACCCAAATATAAATGAAAACAACTCAATATATAACGTGGTTCAGCTAATAAGCATACGCCTGTAGGAAAATATAGTTTGTTATTTACCAACACATATTTTGTACACATGGTAATATAAAGAATTAAAGAAATTTAGTTCAATAGAGTTCTTAACCTAGTCTTAGCTTTTTCCCCTTCTTGAATTTCCTTCAGAGTTTTCTCTCTCTATTTTAGTTAACCTATTCTTTCTATTTTGGGGTTGGTATTTATAGTAAAAATATGATGGGTCCCTCTTCCTCACTCCTTCTTATCTTTACTTGACCTTTTTGATCTTATCTTTGACTTTGGGTGCAGCTCATCTTACTCCATTCGTAATGCTTCTTACTAGTTCCGCTTGCTGATGCGCAGCTTCCCTTTGGAATTAGTATTTGTTGGTCCTTTGTCTTTATTATGTGGAGGTTGGCATGTGTGACATGTGGAATTTGACGTGGAGCATATTTACTCTTGCATGATTAAAATTTATAGTGCGCGCGTAACAGGGCGCAGATGCCTATGGAGCGCAAGAGATAGCCAGATGATTATGGGGGCAAGAGATAACCAGATGATTATGGGGCGCAAGAGATAGCCAGAGCGTAGATGATTGTCTTGGCTATTGATGATACTTTTTCTTGTGTACTTTCCACGTGTCTTATATGCATTAATTTAGTCTGACTTTTCTTCTCCCGGTGTCAGTTGATGTGTGATAAATGTTTTATAGCTGTCTTTCTTTATTATTTATTTTGTTCTTGTACTTCTCGGTGTAACATAATATGATAATTTCTTCTTATGATGTAGAACACGTGAAACTGATGAATTTATGTCCTTACAATTTGCCCCCTTTTTGTCTTTTGGATTTCTCTCCCACGTGCCTAGAATTCAAAAAGGCAAAAAGTAATGATGACCGTTGGGTTTTGTGCCCCTAATAAATTTGAATTTCGACGGTTTCATACGTTTTCAAGAAGACACGTCGTTTGGATTCACGCCTTTTGAATTCCTTTCTACAGTCGTGTCAGTTCAGTGGTTCAGTATTTAAGAGGAAGTTTTGTCATTTTTCTCATTACTTTTCAATTTCCAAGTTTGTAGTTGATTGCATTTCTGATCTTCTCCTGTCTTCTTCTTCTTAAAGTCTTTATTCCTTAAACTTTTCCGAGATTCCTCGTTTGATCAAGGTTTTTACTTCCCAAGATCAAATTTTCGCTGATTTACTTCTTTATTTTTTTACTGGTGAGACTGTTAGACTTCTTCTGTATAAAGTTTTTGCATGTTGATTTTTCTGTTAAGTTTTGCATTATTATACTGTTCATCATTGTAACCTTGTTTCTTATTGGTATGTAGATTAATCATGTCTGGAAAAGATAGTAGCCGTGCTCCCAAACATGCTTCCCAAGGTGATCGGCATTCTGCTGGCAAGAAAAGGGATGAAGGTAGACCAGTGCATCCCAAGAGAATTCGTAGTCTTCCTCCTCCTCCTGTTAGATCTACTTCCAGAAGTGACCGGGTTCATGAGCTTCTTAGCTTCAAAAATATGGATATGGAGGAGTTAAAAAGGAACTATGTCCTTCAGGATTCGAACGTTTCCCTTTATAACTCCCCTGAAGGAGACAAGATCTCCTGAATATGATTATGAATTTTGATTATTCTCCCACAAGATTGCTGATTACTGCTGGTGCAATAGAAGCTGGGTTAAGGATGCCCTTATATGACAGTCGATGCCCCTATCATTTTGAAGTCCTAGCTGGCCGTGGTCTGGCTAAAAATAGCACCACACATTCAGTTGCGCAGTACAATGGAAACTGGTGGAGAATACTGGATGAATGCAGCATGCGTAGCGTCGGGCAAACCAACTTCACCTGATATACACCTAATCCTGCGAACCGCGTCCATTATACAATGGAGAACTTCCATTTGTCCTACTTTGATTCCTTTGTTGATGAAAATTACATGAACTGGAGTGTTGGTCCTGGACGCACGAGAGGCGATGAAATCCATTTGCTGGCTGATATTGATGCTACGAAGATAAATCTCATCCCGGGAACGGAGGAATCTTTGGTTGAAAAGCTGCGCCGGGACCATGATTACCGGTGGTATCTTACTCCATTGGTGATTGAAGGGCCCTGGATTTATGTCCAGGCTTCGGAAAATAAAGTACGGAGCCTTCATGAACGGTTCCCCTCCTATTGTTCGTGGCTATTGAACTTCGACGGATTTAACTTATCTTATGGTGATATGGTAAGCAATGATTTTTTCAGTTCTTCTGATCTTAAGTGTTGCATAAGTTGTTTTTCTTAAAAAAAATTTACGCAGCCTCCAGAAGAGAAAGAAAGTTTGAAAACTGATGTAGGCACCAAGCGTAAAGCTACTCCTCCATCTGACAAGGTACTGCTCCGTCTTGTATTGACAAGGTACTCAGAACGGTTGAACTGCGTGTTGCTAACTTACTTGAAAATGTTAACAGGGTCAGAAGAAAATAAAGGCTACCCCTCGTGCTTCTTCCAAGAAGGTGGTCCTCCTCCTAGTCATCTTATTTTGATGATAGACGGTGGCATGGTGCAGAACGTAACTCCAATAGCTTCTTGTCATGCTGCCTTGGGTGATGTTGCAACTGAAGCCCCCCAAGCAGCGGATACTGAATCTCCTCTGGATGCGAGCTCTGTCCTTTCTTATTTTCTATATCATTCTCCCCTGTTTCACGTCGATGACATCGTGCTTTCTGAGTTCTTGGATGATTTGAATGACAAGGAGCAGGCTGCGCCCCTGACAGAGTTGAACGGAGCTGTGATTGAGTATGCTCCTACCAGGCTGGAAACCATAATCGAAACGGAAGTTGAGCATGCTTCTACTGAAGAAGACATAGATGCTAACGTAGCAAATCCTTCTCCCGCCCTGGCTGCCAATGCTGCTGATTCCTCCCTTCAGGAAAACACAGTAGGTGCTATTGGGAACGCAGAAAGGTTAGTCTCCCATTCTGAGGAAGAAGTGTATTCTGCTTCAGTTTCTAGTGGAGAGAGGGCTTCTCGTAGGGAAAGGGGTAAGAGCGTCTGCGATGTTGATAATCTCGTTGGAAAATAAGAAGATGCGTTCGCTTGGTTCAAGGAAAAGGACCTGCTTCTAATTCCTAGCGATGCTCAGCCCAAGCCTACTGATTCCGCTTTTGTTGCCAAATTGCGAGCGGACATGCATTCCGTTCCTTTCGATACGGTGATGAAGGCTTGGTCAAAGGATAATGTAAGTAAAGCTTGCCCTTTCGATGTCGAGGTGCCCTCCACCCTTGCCGAGGTCATTGCAGTGGCAGATGGAGCTGTATATGCCCGTCCGCAGCAGGCTCTTATGCAGGTATGTTTCTCATAACTTGATTATTTATTGACTCTTATTTTTTTATTTCCTATTCTAATGCTTATCTTTGATTTCACAGCTTGCTTATAATGAGAGTTGATCTCTAGTTGCGTACAAGTTCTTCCAAGCTCGTTCACTGATGATGGAGGATAAACTCAGAAGTACTGAGGAAGAACTTGATGAAGTCAGAGCGGAGGCTGATTCACTTTGCCTTCGACTGTCGGAGGGTGGTGCTGCTGAGTTAAAGCAGGAGAATAAAGAGCTCCGACAACATCTATCTACTTTTCAAATCCAAGGTTACAATACTTCATTTTCTATGTTATTTTATTTTTCTTTAACACATATTTCTGAAATTTTTTATGGGATTAGAGGGGAATTCAAATCTTGTTGTTAAACAATACGTCTTTACATGGGCACGTAATGAAAGTCACCGAGGAGAATGTAAAGGTCAAGGAGAATTTCAATAAACTGGTGGATGAGAGGAATAAGATTCTCATTGCGTATAAAAAACTCTCGACGGAGTATGCATCTTCGAAAAAAGACTTTGTTAGCAAAGAGGGGGAATTTGATGCTGCTATTTTATGTAATAATGATAGCGTTGCTGAGGCCATGGTGAAAGTAAAAAAATTAGAGGAGGAAAATCGAAAGCTGTGTGTAGAGCGCAAAAATATCCTTGCTGAATTTTCCCGGTCTAGGTCGCAGCATGATTCCAGACATTCAACTTTTGTGGCGCAGCTCATCAAGGAAAGAGATAACGTAGCTGCAGATTCTCATGCTAGAGGAAAAGCTCTTTCAGAAGCTCAAAGTCAAGTCCGCAGCCTCTCAGATAAAATCCTTTATCGAGATATCGATATTCAGCGTTTACACAAAGAACTTTATAAACGCACTGAGAAGATTAATTTGTTGCGAGATAGAGGGTTAGCAGATGAAGTTGAGATTGCGCAATATAAACGAGATCTCGAGCAATCCACGAGAGATTATGCTAAACTTCTGAGTGAATTTGAGTTTCTTGACCTTTCTAATGACAAGAATGTCCAGGATTTACAAAAGTTTGAGTCTCTTGCTATAGGTAGTTTATTTTGTATCAAAAAGTTATTCTTACTTATTTTTTACACAGTCTAACAACCTTTTATTTTCTATGTAGATTTTGAAGGAAAGTTTAAGAGAGCAGCTGCCAAGGCTGAGGAGTATGATAAGGAGTTGAAGAAAGTTAAGCATTTGTCCGCTGAGGTTGAGAAGGAGCTTTCTGAAGTTAATGACAAGCTAAAGGAGGTCAATGAGCAACTTGGGGAAGCCACAGATAAATTGGTTGAGGTGCAAGACCGAGTTACTCAGATCACTTCCAAAGCGGAAGAAGCAGATGTTAATTGGAAAACTGCTGTCAAGTGCTACCCTGATGACTTGGCCGCTGCGGAGGAAAAGCTTGCGTATTGGCAGAATCAAGCTTCTTTGGCTGAAAGCAGGGCTTCATTAGTTGATGGCAAGATAAAAACGTACGAGGATGCGCTTATTGCTTCACGAGAGAAGATGAAGTACATGAAAGTTGAGACAAAACGAGGTATTGCTCTGACAATTAATAATACCCTTGATAGGGTTGCGAAGGATGGTTGGACCAAAACCTACCCACGCAGGGTAGTTCCCGAGCCTACCCCCCGTGCTACTCCTACCCGTGCTACTCCTCCCCGTGCTACTCCTGCTTCAACTTGTGATCCTGCTTCAAGTGTTGACCCAGCTCCTACCCATGATCCTGCTCCTTAAAATTCTTCTTGTAAAAAGCATATCATTTTTGTTCTTGTAAACTGTGATGACATATAAATAAAAATAATTATTTTCTGATATTCTTTTCATACCTTTGACATTTTACTTTTTTTTCCCGCTATAAAATTATAAGATAAATTGATTAATGAGTATATAATTTGGAACCTCAAGAATTTATTGTACCTTGGGCTCCTTTTGAGGGTGCGCTTCACATAGTAATTTCTCTCTGGCCAAGAGGAAATTACCTATGTGGCCCCTATTACTTGATACAATAATTAATGTCATATATGGTATCTATTCTTAGCGGATGTACCCAATAGTCAATATTTAAGACTTTTACATGGGTCTCCTATGAGATTTGCTTTTATTTTCTTTACCCCGTATGAGCACAAATTACTATACGATTGCACAGAAAATTACGGATAGTATGGTTTAAGATATTGCACATTTCAAGGATGTCGCAAAACTGCTCCATCCATATTTCAAAAATAATAGGATCCTTGTCCCGCAATGTCCTGTATGATATAAGGACCTCCCCAATTGGGTGCAAACTTTTCTGTTTTTTTATTCTTTTGATATTCCGGAATTTGTCGCAGTACGTACTGTCCTTCAACAAAATGACGCAACTTTATTTTTTTTCCATATTCGCTTGCTAACTTTCTTTGATAATTCTCCATCTTTTGTAATGCAACTTCTCTTCTTTCTTCTAGATCATCCAACTTTTCAAGAATTAAATCTTCATTTAAATTCCTTTCCTATGCCTCTGTCTTGGTAGTTGGTAATATTATCTCCGTTGGTATGACTGCTTCTGCCCCATAGGTAAGTAAGAACGGTGACTCTCCAGTGGAAGATCTTCTTGTGGTGCGATAGGCCCATAGAGTGTTATGAAGTTGCTCACACCATCGCTTGTGATGCCCTTCCAGAGTCTTCTTGAGATTAAGTGCAATTGTCTTATTTGTAGCTTCAACCTTCCTATTGCTCTGGGTGTAAAGTGGAGTTGACTTTCTGTTTTGGATATTGAAGGCTTCAAAAAGCATGTTAATATTTTTTCCCTACAGCTGCTGTCCATTGTCTGAAACTATTGCCGTTGGTATTCCAAATCTACAAATTATGTCTTCAAACAAGAATTTGAACACATCCGAGTCTCTAATGTGCGCAAGTGCCCTGGCTTCCACCCACTTGGTGAAATAATCTGTTGCTACAATTAGTTATTTCCTTTTCCGTGTTCCTTCAGGTAGGGGTCCGACAGTATCTACTCCCCACTTTGCAAATGGCCATGGACTAAGTATTAAACTTAGTTCTGTTGCCGGCGCTCTGATTTTCTTAGCAATACGTTGACATTCTTCGCATCTTTTGACCATATCTTCGGCATCCTTTTGCATTGTGACCCAATAATATCCCTGCGTTTTTTCCTTGAGGGCCAATGATCGTCTCCCGCTATGATTCCCAGCGTCACCATAATGTATATCTGTTAAAATTCGATGTCCTTCTGGACGTGATACACACCGAAATAGTGGTCCCATGAAGAGCTATCGGTACAAAATACCATCCCTTAATTGATAGTTAACAGACTTTGATTGTATTTTCCTTGCTTCCTTGGCGTTCACAGGCAATATTTGTTTTAGCAAGTAGTGATGCAGTGCAATCCTCCAATCTTCTTCTACGCACCTATCCTTTGGTTTTTGGGGTATATTTGCGTCATTCTTTGTGTCCGGATCCTCAAGATCTTTACATATTTCATCTTCCATATTCTCAACTGTCCATATTTTTTTTCCTTATTTTTATTATGTTAAAACTTTGAACTTTGATACTATGCCTCAAAAAAAAAACTTTGTTGGTTATGTATTGTCAACTTGATTAAGACTTTCAGTAGTTAAAGAACTTAAGTAGTTAAGTCTTAAGAACAATTGGTGAATGGGTCTGTATCAAAACTGTAGGTAGAATAATCAGTTGAACCATTTTTTCTATTTGTTTTTGTGCCACCAGTTTAAAACGGAGTAGAAACGGTAACAACTCTGACCAGTTTAAAATCAAACCGAAGGTTGGTCGGCTCGTTTACGGTTTTAAAATTGATCTATGGTCCGTTCGGTGGATGATTTTGGTTAAATATCGAACCGACCGACAAATATGCACCACTAGATATCCCCAATTTTTTTTTTAAGCATAAACGATGTCCCCGATTTGTTTTACATGACAAACACCTCTATCAAAATCAAAGCCCATATATCAACTTTCATATATTCTTTTTTTTTTTGTTGTTGGCCAATTGCCCACCCCGGCACAGTATACTGGACATGCAGCTACTTTGACAAGCCGTCTGACCCGGATTGGCCCGATGTACACCGTTATATTCTTCTTCTTTTCCAATACCTAATTTCTTCCCCAAATAATAAAGTTTCTAACACAGTAACTGAAAGTATAAAGCAATCAAATTTCTCATTTATCAGTTAATATTGTTTACAAATTCAAGGATCAAGATTATCAATTTTGAGAAAAATGGAAACCAAAAAAGATTTGGTCTGGTTATGTATGGAAGCAGCAACTGAAAGTAAAGAAAGCATAGAAACATGGAGAAGACAAAGAAGAACACTCGAAAATATGCCAAATCAATTATCTCAATCTCTTCTTCATCGTCTTCTTCAACGAAAACTCCTAACTCCTTCATTACTTGAGTAAGTTTGTCTCTGGGGTTTTCAATTTTTAGAATAAAGCTATATTTTTATTTTATTTTATTGAGTTTTTCAGCTGGAAATTTGAGAAATTTTGTTGAATATGATCTGGGTTTTGTATGGTTTTTCAGTAGTGTTAAAGTTCATATTTTTATTGGATTGAATTGAGTTTTGCCGCTGGAAGTTTGAGAAATTTGTTGAATTTGATCTGGTTTTTGTAGGGTTTTTCAGTATAGTGTAGAGGAGATTGATTTAAAGAATGAGAATGTGGATGCTGAATGGATGGCATACATTGGTGGATTCATGTCCCTTCGTACGTTGAATCTTGCAGATTGCCGAGCTATCAATAGTTCTGCACTCTGGCCTATTGCTGGTAATATCTGGTATTCATTTTTGTATGTCTATAGGCATTGCTAGTTTTAGTCGGGTTGGTTTCGAGTTCATGTGTTTGAAGTGCTGCATTATGATTGTAGGGATGGAGACTTTGAAGGAGGTGGACTTGTCTAGGTGTGTAAAGGTTAATGACGCTGGAATTAGGCATCTTTTATCTGTGCCGAACTTAGAGAAATTATGTATTTCGGAGACTGGTGTTACGGAAAATGGGGTGGCATTGCTCTGTACTCTTGTGAATTTGTCGAAGTTAGATTTGGGTGGGCTCCCTGTCACTGATCGTGCATTATCTTCACTCCAGGTATTCTATAATCAAACTTTTGATTTGTATTTTGTCGATGATAACGAAGTATAGTTGGAAATATTGGCTAATAAATTTTGTCATGTGGGTAATAATGCAAGGTTTAATTATGTGATAGATTTAGCCAAACATCGACTGAGTTTAATTATTGACATGTAATTGACTAATTGGAAAGATTGTCGTCGTCATAGGTGTTGACTAAGCTGGATCACTTGGATCTCTGGGGAAGTAAACTATCTAACGAAGGGGCTGCTATTCTGCAAAAGTTTCCGAATTTGAGTTTCTTAAATCTTGCTTGGACGAATGTGACAATTTTTCCAAGTCTGCCATCTATCACATGCTTGAACATGAGTAACTGCACCATCGAGTCAATTTTGGAAGGTGACTGTGGCGTTAAAACTCCTCTGAAAGAGCTTCTTATCCATGGGGCTACAATCCTATATATCCACGAAGTCTTCTCGAACATTGAAGCAAGTCAATTGTCTTTCTTGGATGTATCCAATTCTTCAATTCATGATTTTCGGTTCTTGGCTAGAATGGATGCACTTACTCACTTAAATGTCAGCTTTAGTAGAATCAAAGATGAAGCCATCGAATTGATTTCTGAAGTGGGAGCAAATTTGAGAACTCTAAATCTCAGCAACACGAAAGTTAGCTCTGCTGGGGTAGGGGCTTTAGCTGGCCTGGTTCCAAAACTCGAAACTTTGTTATTGTCTAGCACTATGGTTAATGATGTCGCTCTCTCGTATATCAGCATGATGCCTGCATTGAGGGTTATTGACTTAAGTAGCACAAATATTAAAGGTATGACTTCTGCATTGAAATGATTATGTCCTATTTACATTTGTACTTTTTCTTCTGATTGTATAGTTATGTGCATATAGAAAAACTAAGTTATTGTTTTGTTGACATATCAGGTTTCATCTACCATGCTGGACAAGAGCAAGACGAGGTGTCCTCACTTTCTGAGTTGCAAAGCCTGAATCATCTCGAAAAGTTAAATCTGGAGGAAACCCACATTAAAGATGAGGCTCTTCAATCTCTCTCTAGGTTACAGGGTTTGAAGACCTTGTGTTTGAAAAGTGATTTCCTTACACATATGTCATTGCATTCAATCTCATGTCTACCAAACCTAAGATTTCTTGGGGTTCGTGACGCTGTATTGACTAATGATGGCCTCTGTATGTTCAACCCACCTCCAATGCTCGAAACACTGGATTTGAGAGGATGTTGGCTTTTAACCGAGGATACTATTTCATTATTCTGTGAAACTCACCCTCAAATTATTTTGAAGCATGAATGTGCTCAAATCTGTTCGGCAGTTGTATTTAGTGGTGATCACTCATCTCCACAGCGATCAACTTCTAAAACTTCCCCATTGAAACTTAAGAAGAGCAAATGGTTTCCATCTCCCCCATCAATAATCCTAAAAGAGGGGTTTGTTGTAGGTATGGATCTCTCTCTCCCTTTATTCCTATACACGTGTACATGTATCTGTTTCTCAGTATTGACTCTAAGTAACTGTAATTTTTGGAATAGATCAAAGGCTGAAGTATAGAAGAGAAGAACTACTAGAGATGCAGTATTCACCCCTTTCTCAAGCCTCTCCTAGTGTAGTACTTCCACAGATGCTGATGGAGTGATAAGGGTGAATTGTTATATGCTATGTCCATAGGTCTTGTTATTCAAACAAACAATGTTGCAGAAACTATGGCTGTGAATTATGCTTTGGAGTGGGCTTGTGCTAAGGGCTAGTCTTCTATAAAGGTGGTTTCTGATTCCTTGTGCGTCTAACATAGCTTCTCTAATAATGTTGTTCTTTGGGTTATGGAGGCTAGATGGCAGAGGATCTTAAAAATCCTTCTAATCTTTCAGTTTGGTCATGTATGCCGAGAAATAAATTTTTCTGCTGACAAGATGGCTACGAGAGTGCCTGGTCTGGGTTGGGGTGTTGTTGAGGAATTTGAGAATATGCCAGTTTTCTTGGGTGTAATGGAACACCCTAATATTTGTTATCACTACGGATTTAGTTGAGGTTTTTTTCTTTGTTTTTTTTTCTTCCTTTTGGTCTATCTGTAAAGATTTTTTCTATTGTGAGAGTAACTGTTTGTAGTTACTCTCTGTTTTGTATCTTTTTTTTGCCTATAAATTAAATTTCCCAATGCTTGATCAGAATGTTACAGTGTGCAATGCATTAAATATGTTACTCTCAGTTGAACAAGGCTTATTCCTCACCGGAACGGCGAAACCACCACCAGGCCATCAAGAAAAAGGAGGGAGTCACAAATCCCCATTGAGTACACAAATCATCAATGTACTTGTTGTCTGTAACTGCTAGTGCTCCACATGAATGCATGTTCGCGTGTATTTTACCGAATATCTTCTTATGAAGAAGAACAAATTCACTTCACAAACGTACAGTTTGTATTAGCAAATGCTGTAAACAAATTTGAAAATAAATTTTACAGATGAAGCTTGTCTTCTTTGAGTTCAAGAATAATACATGAACTACTTTTTTTCGTCTAATGTTTTGATAAAGATCACCAGTAGTCATTGCAAGAACATTTCTCTATCTGTAGCGATTGATGCAAATTTCATGGCATTTCACCAATAAGATAAGCCTATCATACATAAAGGAAGCAGGAAAAAGCATTCAGATAAATGAAAATTTTCAGCATACTTAGCCATACAATCCGCAGGCCTATTTACAGACCTGTTTAAACCTCACAAAGTCGAATTAGCAAAACACCTAGAACACTGCTAAGATCGTCTAGTTAAGAACATACCAGAGTGATAAATTTACCGGCAACACAAAACAGAATAAGGTAAGACGTATGCTGCCAGTTCACATCATCTTGAATCTATCCCATTCGGCGGGTAGTATCTTGTTGTACGTCATAATCACCTTCCTCTTGTGAGAGTTATTCTGAATCATTTTTCTTCATCTTCTATTTCTGCTTGCCTCAGATAAGTACCTGAGTTGGGAGAAACTAAGCTCTCCTTATAGACAGAAAGACAAGATGAGAATGTTTTCATACCATCATAAACCTGAAGTGCTCTAGTTGTTTCATGCTCTGGATCATATAAAACCACCTTAAATGCATCATCCCTATCCATTCCAAACAGAATTTCACCGTTCTCAAAAGAGCGCAAGGGTGTCAGGTGTGCAACATGCCCGAAAAGGTTTTGTCTGTCGATGGTGAAAAGTCTGGTCCAAGAATCCTTCACTTCATAGTCCTTCAACTCCCATAACTCAACCCATAACAAAGAAATATAACCAAGTAAGCAAAGAGATTCTTTTAACACACACAAATTTGTACAGAACATAGCATTAAACAAGTTAATAGGCATTTCGATCTCTTCGAATATCTCTTTCTCCATATTAAAACAAAGGATAACTTGAGTTGTTACCTGTCCCCTTGGTTCACGATATGCTTTCCAGTGAAGAGCTCCATTAACAGGCACCCGAGAAAATTGACAGTACTAACAAGATCGCTACATGTTGATATTGAACTTGTTCATCTCGTTAGCAAGTTTAAGGTGCGTTTTAACAAACTTACAGTCTTTCAATACCTTGCACCGTGCTTTCGATACACACCTGAACCGCCCAATCGATTTCACGGGCAACCTGACAAGGATGTCTGATATGATATCCTCAGGAATGCTCACCATTACTGCTAAAAAATTATTCAGCTCTAGTTTTATGCTTTCAACAAAAATGAGCTCTTTGATGTCAGTAAGATATCACAAAAATGGGATTTGTACCAAAGCATACAGCACTACTAAGTTATCATATGAACCCTGACTATCTAATTATGAGGTTTAGAGGAAAATGTTTACTTAACACTCAAAACCACCATTCCTTTTTTCTTCAACAATAATTTTGCTCAGTCCGTCCAAAAGATCTGATTTGCTGCTGTGTCGAAATCATAACTACTCCACAAACGAATGCACGTATAGTTTGTATTCGCAAATGCTGTAATTTTTTTTTACAGATGAAGCTTATTTTCTTTGAATTCAACAATAATAACATGAAACCACTTTTTTAGTCCAATGTTTTGATAAAGATCACCAGTAGTCATTGCAAGAACATTTCCCATCCTTGATATGGTGAAACCTATTCGAGTCCCTCACTACAATTTCTCTATTTGTAGAGATTGATGCAAACTTCATGGCATTATGACAATCCCCGCAGACTCTTAGGTTCTTGAAAATCCGAATAGGTTTTGATTTAGATGTGCTTATGAGACCGAAAACTAAGGCTATTTTCTCACTGTATTGAAACAGGTACTGCTCTTTTTGTTACTCCTCTACGTCGTGAAGTACAAAATCTGTATTTGGAACATACCCCAAATCCTTTATCTTGCAACTCAAAGCATCCAACTCTGCGTAAATCTCCTCGGCTCATGGATGTGAAGTGTCTCCCACATAGAATTTGTGTACATTATTTTCAGTCTCTATCCAACTACAACCTGCTTCTTTCGTCAGCTTTTTCTGTTTCATGTTCTTCCTGATTTCCATGACATGATCCCATTTGGTTCCAGCTTTAAAATTTGCATAGCCGCCAATTTTCCAATCTCCATATTTTCACGAATTCGTGAAGCCCCCAGCAAAGTCCGCCAGACCAGAGAATCGGCCTGAAATGGCATTTTATAGATGAAATCTAGAGCTTCTTCGAGAAGACCTGACCGACCAAAAAGATCAATCATGCATGCATAATGCTCCATTCTAGGAACAATTCCGTGCTCTCTTTCCATCGATTTGAAGTGTTCCCATCCTTCTGCAACTAAACCAACATGACTACGAGCAGATAAAACTGCAACGTACGTGACTTCATTCGGTCTTATACCTGTTTGAATCATATCATGAAATGTTTCTAGAGCTTTCTTTGCAAATCCATGTTTTGCAAACCCTGTGATCATTGCAGTCAAGGAAATCACATTTTTATCATCCATCTTGCTGAAAACTTTGGAGGAAGCTTCGATGCTTCCACACCGAGAATACATTGAGATCAAAGCGTTATTGATGCATTGTTCTGAACTAAATCCTGCTTTTAGTAACTGACCATGGATTTTTTCACCACTAAGTAGACTAGCAAATGTGAAAGAACTGAGACCAATCCCAGTATCCTCAATTTGATTGACGAGTCGGAGAGCTTGATCTGAATCAAATGTCTTTGCATACCCGTCGATGAGTGTGTTATAAGAAACAAGGTTCTTCTCAAACAGAATATCAAAAGCTTTTTGAGCTTCTTCCATGGAACCGGATTTAGAATACATACTAATAACAGAGTTTTTCTTCTTCTCCATATCATTGATTTTAAGTTTTTTTTGGTGACAATCATATCAAAAAGTATAATTACAGTGGAGTAACATATGGTCAACAGTTTTAACATCAGAGTTGCAAAGCACTCAAGTGTCATGGTCTAAATTGAGATGGTGCATTGGGTCAGGCATCATCGAAAATGGATATTAGGTGGTGGCTACCACAGGTACGAGAGAAATTTAATAATTTAGTTTGCTTGAATAGTATGAAATAGAATCGTAAAAACATGGAAGTAGTTATATTGATCGAACCTGTGGTGTAATGGTAGCATAACCGACTCCACGTTAGAAGATGCGTATTCGATTTACGTCAGGTTTAATTATCCGAATATGTTAGTTTTAGTATCAACTTTGGTTGTTGACACCAGATTATGATGTCAACAATATTTTATTTTTTTCTCTCTAAATTTTCAGTTTTTGTGTCAATTTTGGCTTGTTGGCATCTGATTTTGGTGTCAACATGGTTTTGTTGATACCGGATTATGATTTCAACAACATAACATTTTTCTGAATTTTTATTTTTGGTGTTAATTTTGGCTTGTTGACACCAGATTTTGATGTCAACTTGAATTTGTATCTCCTCCTCCTTCTTCTTCATGGATCTATTCTCGAATTTTCTTCTTCACCATCACTTGCTTCTCTTATTCTCTTCCTCCATCGTAGAAATTCAATCATAGATTTGGTTCAATCAACATAACAGATGTATATGTGAGGGTGAAAGTATTTCATGTATTTAAAAAAAATACATAACAAGTCTTACACAGTTTTGGTCTTGGGAATAATATTTTTGGCCCAAAAACATATTTTTGGACTACCGATTAAACCATCTCTAATGGATGGACTAGAAATTAAATGGGTCTTTAAAAGAAGGCTGATATAGGGGCTCCCATATCAATAGAGGGGCTCCCAGTTGAGCCGAGGTGACCCAATTTTACGATAAGGGATGTTCTAGGGGGTAAAGTTAAATGTCCATTTTACCCTTATACCAATTAAAACTTAAATTCTTTAAAAAAAATCATAACTTTTAAAAACTTAAACAAAAGAAAACCTATCAAAACCCAACCGTAATCTCCTTCGATTCATCGGCGATTCGTAAAATTTATCGACGATTAAACTCAACTCAACAATTCGAGATGAAGAAGCATACTAAAGGCGTTCAAGGTAGCAGTGATGGCAATCAACCCTGCTCCTTTCAACCTAATCAAGAGATTCAACAAGAAATCGACAGTGACAAGCAAAATCAAGCACCGAAAAGTCCAACAACGGTGTATCTAAGGTATTGTAGAAAACCCATGTATTCTTAGAACTTGTAATTGATTTATTCGCATGTTTGATCATGATTTTGGGGAAAAAATGTTGCACACAGTTGATATTACGGTTGGGTCCGTGTCAAAACCCAACCGTAATATTTCATGTTCTTGAGTATTACGTTTGGGTTATTTTCAATACCCAACCTTAAATCAAAGGGAAGAAGATGAATAGTTCAGGATATTACGGTTGGGTTTCAATAGATAACCCAACCGTAACTAATTTGCGCCAATTTTTAAAAATATATTACGGTTGTGTTTGTAGAAAATCCCAACCGTAACAAAGAGCGTCCATAAAAATTTGGTTTGAATATTACGGTTGGGTTTTTTCTTAAAACCTAACCGTAACATATGGACCACCTTTTGTACTTATATTTTTACGGTTGGGTTTTGAGAAAAACCTAACCGTAATTCATATGTAGCCTGATGTGAACATCAGCTACATGTAAGTTACGGTTGGGTTTTTCTCAAAACCTAACCGTAAAATATGAGAGAAAAATTACGGTTGGGTTTTGAGAAACAACCCAACCTTAATTTTTCCTGTGTAGTGAATATTTTTTTTGTTGAAGTTGAATTGCTTTGAAATTATCTAACTTGTATTGGTTGTGTGTTGTAGGAAGAATAAGAGGGGTAATAATTTAACACCTATTTCTCACACTCCAACCCCTCGCCACGGAAAGCATTTAGGGGTTCAGAAGAGAGGCGTGAGCAAGACCCATAATCCCTCTTTTGAGGTAGGTGGTGGTAGTGTTCCTCAAATTGCACAAGAGGAATATAATGTGTTTCAATGCTTGGGTGATCTACCAACACCCAGAGGTTTTCTTGTGATTAGAGAACCACCACAAGAGCAACAACACGAAGAAGAAGAGGGGGACAGAGAACAACATGTCCCTCAAGGCAAAGGTAAAGAAATTCGAAAAGAAAAGGCAAAGAAAAGGGTTGCCAAAGAAATTCCGAAAGAAAAGGCTGAACCTCAACTGTGGCCTAAGAAGAGGAATGAAGGACTATGGGGTTAGGCCCCAGACAAATCTGCAATATTATTTGGTTATCCCCATTCATGGGATGCCAAAGTTGCGGCGACCAAGGTATTATTCTAATTACTTCTCTTATTCTGTTAATTTTTTTTTTTTAAACTTTTGTGAGTAAAACAAATTTGTTTTTATTCTTTGTAGGATCATACACATGCGATCAAGAAATTGGTTCGTCAAAGGGCTCAACATTGGCCCTTAACTGATGAATGTACGGCTGTACAAATTCTGGTAAATGGTACCGGGTTAGCTCCCGGAATTACACATTCAATGTGGGAGTATACAGTGTCGTATGGCAGCCTTCAGGGAACGTTATTGGCATGAAACCGATACGTTTCATCTCCCATTCGGCGAGATGACTATAACGCCGGATGATGTCCAATCAATTCTTGGGCTGGAGGTGGAAGGTAAATCTGTGTTTGAGGGTTTTGACAACAACATGTCCTGGAGTGATATTTATGCACTTGTCAAAGAAACACTTGGATGGGAGAAGACCGAAGCTGAATCGGAATTTAAATTGGTGAGTGGAGATAAACCGGGGATGCCAAAGAAGAAAGGTCAATCCATGAGCAAGAAAATATTGCTGTGGTCACTATGGGAGAAGTTTGGTGGGACCGCAAAGTTAAAAATGGCTGGGGTCGTCATAGATGACACCAGAGCCATTCGAACAGCCAGAGCTTATCTGCTGTATATGCTCGGCACCATCTTCTTTGGTGACAACTCGGGCAACAGGGTGAACGTCCAGTATCTACAATGGTTTCAGGGTGATCTCGGGATGACCCATCAGTACTCGTGGGGAACTGCCACCCTGGCCTACCTACTTGCTAACCTTCGAAAAGCTTCGAGGGTCAGGGGAACTGAGATTGCCGGTAATACCGGTCTGCTTCAGGTAATTTATTGTTTGAATTTGAATGTTCAATTTTAATTTATTTTTTTCTCATTTTCTTATATTAATATTAATTATCTTTATATGCATGGGTATACGATCACTTTCCCAGACTGGCTCCTCAAACAAGCGTTGATGTTAATGGACCTACGGGAAAGAAATTCGTCTTCACCGGGACGCAGGCAAAATATAAAGAAGTGCTCATAGCAAAGATGAGAACAGAAATTGATGCTTTCACGGTTGATGATGTTGTTTTCGACCCTTATGTGAAGATTAGCATAGAGGGTGATGGACATGTTGAGGATTTACGTGAATTGTCGGACGTGGCAGGCTACAACGGGCCTTTGTATCATCCGTTTGGGTACGTGATGTCCAACCCCCGCCGAACTCTCCGACAATATGGATACGTCCAAACAACGGTGACACGCGAAATGTTTAAATTGTGTGTGAATGGGTCGATGATCGAAGGGCCAAACATCGTGCTAAACTATGAGCCCACGCCTTCAGTCGCGGTTTGGAATAACCGCACTGATCCGAAATACCAAGTCCAAAGGAATGAGTTAACTCCCTCTCCGGGGACAAAAGAGGCTGCAGAAGATTACTTGGAGTGGTATCGCCATTTTGGTCATCCAACTATCATCAAAAATGATCCTGAGACTCTGGCAATCAACACAGGAGATGGTTTCTGGAAGAAGGCATATTTCAATTTGGTACGTACATTATTTTTGTTATTAATGTTTTTAAGATTTATTACTAAACACTCATCCTACTTTTATTTTCATATGTGAATAGAAATAGAAAGCCGTTGCATTGGCGGACTCTATTAATCCATGCCTAAGCAGAATTGATGTGAGGACGCCTGACCAACTCCAAGCTTTGATTAGGGAGGTTCATCATGAAGTTGAGGATGTGCATCGGACTTTAAAGAGGAGTAGACCCGGTCCAAGAGGCGCGACTAGAGATGCGAGTACTACTAGAAGAGAGCCCCAAACATCGGATGAAGAGACACATGATGAAGCCGTGGGTGCGCAACGTGGTGATCGTACTCGAGGCGGTCGTGCTGGAGCTCGTACTCGTGGCGGTGCTGCTCATCGTAATGTTATGAGCAAAAAAAGAGCTCGTCAAAGTCATCGACCTACCCCTCCTCCTTCTCCCTAACTCTATGTCTATGGTTTTGTTTTGTATGTGTGAATTAGTTGTACCTTTAATGTGAAGTTAGATTTGAAGTTTGAATTTAACTTGCACGTGAAAATTTATTTGATTAATTTTTTTAAGTTGAAAACCATGCATTGGGAAATCCCGATAAAAATACCCAGTCACATTAGTGTTACGGTTGGGTTTCTAGGCAAAACCCAACCGTAACACCTAAAAATGAAAAATATTGCAGGTTTACGGTTGGGTTTTGCCTGGAAACACAACCGTAAATCTGTCACATTTTAATACTACAGTTTTACGGTTGGGTTTTCATCCAAAACCCAACCGTAATATGAAAGAATAATTTTACGGTTGGGTTTTGGCTGAAACCCAACCGTAAATATATGACCATAACACATAATTTCCCTAGGATATTACGGTTGGGTTTTCAGCCAAAACCCAACCGTAAATTCTACTGGATAACTTTAAATATGATTCTCTAATTTGTTTGTTTTTTGTTTTTTCTTTGTTTGAATGACCCAATTTACCTTCAATCTAGTTAAAATGATTGAATAAGTTCAAATTTTTGATTTTGAAACCCTAATTTGACCTTAAAACTCAAAGCTACAAAGGTTGGTTACGGTTGGGTTTTGTCCTAAAACCCAATCGTAAATAAAGAACATCAACACATAATTTTCCTATGATATTACGGTTGGGTTTGCAGTCAAAACCCAACCGTAAATTCTACTGGATAACTTTAAATTTGTTTCTCTAATTTGTTTGTTTTTCGTTTTTTCTTTGTTTGAATGACCCAATTTACCTTCAATCAAGTTAAAATGATTGAATAAGTTCAAATTTTTGATTTTGAAACCCCAATTTGACCTTAAAACTCAAAGCTACAAAGGTTGGTTACGGTTGAGTTTTGGCTTAAAAACCAACCGTAAATATAGAACCTCAAAAAATAATTTTCTAAAGATATTACGGTTGGGTTTTAGGACAAAACCCAACCGTAAAATCTATTTTTAGGAAAGTTTTGGGTCGTTTTTGATTTTTTTTGGGGTTTTCAAATAGAGCCGTTCAAACCTTGAACGACCCATTTTTCAAAATATAGCCGTTACACTTCTGGTTTATAAGTGAAATAGTTTAGTACATATCCAACCCATCCATTTTTTTTAAAAGTTAAACCTTTATGTTACAACAATCATCTCTAACAAAACTAGTACTCTAACATAGTGGAATATGGGTCAACCTGGGATTAAAAATCCAGATTTTTCTTTGGATGAAGATTTATGTATTTGCCGCAACTATGTATTATGTTTTCCTAAAAGAGGAGAAGAAAGAAGGCAAAGTGGTATAACGAGTCCGAGTTATTGGCAAACAATCCATGAAAACTTTTGTTCTGAAACCGGCAACCCTTTTAACCGTGATCACGTCAACTTGATTTGTCGATATAACACTATACACCGATACGTAGAAGAATTTATGGCATTAGTTCGTATTATTGGTCAATTACGACTTAGGGGTGAAACCGAAGATGAGGTGTTACAGAGATCTCTTGAAGAATGGAGGAGATGGAAAATATGGCCCTTTTTATACCTACCTCATTATCACATCCTAAAGGAATTTTTGCTCACTCGCAAACCTATTTATTAGTTCTTTTGTAATGCCATTTGGGTTTGTTAGTGTTAATTTCAATTGTATCCCAGGTTACTTTAATGATTTCATGGGTTGTAATGTGGTCAAAAAATTTGACAGTTACATAAATTTTGTATTTTGACCCAATTTTGAGTGAATTGAAATTCCAAAAAAAGATTATCAATGATAATATTATGGTTGGGTTTTGAGTGCAAACCCAACCGTAAACCTTCCAGTTTAAAATTCACCCAAGTTTACGGTTGGGTTTGTACTCAAAACCCAACCGTAAAAGTGACAGTTTTGCGGTTGGGTTTTGAGTACAAACCCAACCGTAAACCTGGGTGAATTTAAACTGAAAGATTTACGGTTGGGTTTGCACTCAAAACCCAACCGTAACATTATTATTATTGTGCAGTGACTTGTTTAACGGTTAGGTTTTCAGTGAAAACCCAACCGTAACCCTAGGTGAATTTTATAGTGACACATATGATAGTACAAATTTTTCATTTCAAAAAACCAATATTCATATTATGATTCCTCCAACATACATATGATATTGTTACTACTAATATTAAATTAACTATATTATGATTCCGACTCCGAGTCAGAAACAAATGATATGAATTGAAAGGTCGGGGAGGGTTTTAATGCCTTCCAGAGTTCGAAATTTTGCTCGAACCGGTGACACCAACCCTTGGCGATGTCACCGTCGTATCCATCCTGTAACGGGGGTAATGGACTTCCTTCTTTCAACTTGAGACCGACAAAATGGCAGTTCTGCACCAGCCCAATCACACATCTTCTATTAGCCAATTGTTCAAGAAATGTTGATCTTGTTGGTGCAAATGTAAAACAATATCCATTTGAGATATAATGGTTTCTTTTGCAAATGCTCAAACGCACAAGGGTTTCTTTTCTTTGATTTTTCATGCAATTCCCTAGCTTTTTTGTGTCCCACGGCCCTCGATTCTTTGGTAGAAGGCCTACCTTTTCTCTTCCCTCTAATTGGTTCCTTGACAGCGTACCTTGTGTGCGGAAACACGAAGTAACTCAACTTCGTCAACCAAATTTGCCTTTGCGCCTTATCTAATGTATCGTATTTGTTGGCTAAAGCCTTTCCAACGTGGGTCTCGGCAAACGATGCACCAAAATCTTGCTCGACGATGGGTTCATCGAAAGACAATTGTTGCCAAAACGGATCAATATCTTGAATTGGGATCACACCGTCTTCTTCGTACTTGGGCATCATATGCCGGCAGGGAAGTCCCAAACTTGACATGTTAGGACAAACACACTCTTCTTCTTCGTGTAAGTTGCCCAATCTATAGTGCTTTACTTCGTATATTATCTTCTCAATAGCACAATGCGACACCTTATAAAAAATACTTTGGAGCAATGGTTCGTCCTTATAGCTGACGTGTTTTCTAGAAAGGATTTCTTCAAAAGATTCCTTAACTCTGTCAAGGTCACGGAGAAAATAATCGTGCATCGCTTCGAAGACCGTAACAAACCCACCATCAGAATTATGAAGCTTCTTCTTCATTCTGTTGTGAGATGACTCCACGGTACTTGTAGCTTGGTTGTCAAAGTGCCTATATTGGTTTGTGAACGCCGCTACAAACTTCTCTTTGTGGGGATTCAACCAATGGTCCATCAAATAGTTCACAACTTTTAGATAATTACTCCAATGCAAGCATAACATACGAACATTTTTTTCATAATCTTCCTTGGTGATAGACCATGTCAAAGCGTCCCATTCAGTTTGGAAACTAGCCCATTTTAGTTCCGCCAACTTGTCGTCCTCCTCGAATTTTTCTTTCGCCGTTTCTTGTTCTGATTCCAGTAATTTTTTAATTCTCTCCATCTCGCTTTTCTTTGTTGGCCGAATAATCGTTTTGCACTTGGTTTGAATATCGTTCCACAAGTGGAACGTGCAAAGAAGATGATGAGCATCTGGGAATACCCTTGCAATGGCATTCATCAAGCCTTGTTCTTTGTCGGTGATAATTACCTTAGGGGTATATCCTTCAACGAAGAATAATTTAATTTGTTCCAATGCCCACACATAGCTTTCTTCGAGCTCGTTTCTCAAGAAGCAAAAGGCAACACTAAACGGCGACTTGGTAGAAGTTTGGCCTACAATATTCAAAACCGGGAGCTCATACTTGTTAATTTTGTACGTGCAATCCATCATAAGCACTTGATGGGAGCACCGTGCTACCTTTATAAACTCGGGATGAGCCAATATAATATGCTTAATTTCTTTATTCTCATCTTCTTCATGAAACATGGTGTAGTTTTTCGTCTCCCCCAAGTACAAAAGTTGTTGGATCGGGTCCCTTTCTTCCCATTTCTCACGCTTCAACTTGGCTTTGGCGTTGTATATTGTCTCCAACGTAGACACATTATTTGAGTCTTTTTTCTTCAAGTGCCCGAGTATATCACTGGGTTTCAAACGCTTATCCGTCATATCGTCTACGATGAGCTTTTCTTCCTTGGTAAGCCGGGCCATAGAAGGATGCGTTAACAAAGTCTCTGGTGGTAGGTGGTTGTGACGACCGCATACAACTGTAGACAAGAACCACTTATTCTCGTTGTTCTTACGAAATTGAAGCTTGAAAGGACATCCCGTCTTCTTAGTGTAAGTTTTTCGCTTGATCTTCGTCTTTGGTACATACTCAGTACCCTTCTTTGCATGTCTTGTGTATTGTCCACTACACTCACAAACCATTTGAAAACGGTTGTGTTTTTGTTGGTTGTTACAAACAATCACACACATGATGAGTTTCCCATGTTCTGTAGCCCACTTCTTTGCATCATCTTTTTTATCCCATGTCTACATGGTCCAAGAACAGAAAGTTAGGAGAAAAAAAAATGGCATTATGACAATTGTCGAAAGGGATTAACAACTTATCTATAACCTACCAGGTCGTTCAAATAGTGATCCGTAGTATCTCTAGTTTCAATATCATGTGGAGGAGGCTGATCATTCATTGGTTGAGGTACAACCGCTACCTGAACAAAAAAGATCAAGGCCAAGCGTCAGACAAAACACTAAAACCAATAAGTTTACGGTTGGGTTAGAAGCGTCACACCCAACCGTAAAAGCGTCCGACCCAACCGTAGAATCGACGGACCCAACCGTAATACAACAAAAATAGCCAAACCAATGTTACGGTTGGGTTTTCAGCCAAAACCAAACCGTAACAAGTGCAGTAAATACCCATGCACGTAGTAAGTTACGGTTGGGTTTGTGGTCAAAACCCAACCGTAACACTGTGAAACACAACTTTTGACAAACACAAATGTATAGTTACAGTTGGGTTCTCAAGAAAACCCAACCGTAACTTATTAGGTGTAACAAAAAAAAAACACTGTTATGCACCTCATTTCCTTAAATATCACCAAAAAATGTAAAAAGAGTTTAAGTTAGAATGATACCTGACTATTCTCAGCGGTTGAATCTTCACTTTGACGATTACTATCTCCAATTGGTTTAGTTTCAGCATCACAACTTACACTTAAAACCTCTCTACCATCCAAATAATCATACATAGTTGGGTCTCCCTCAATGGGTATGTAGAATTTAGTTTGGGAATCATACAAGGATTCACCCTCCACAAATTTGCCACTAGAATCACTCATTTTGGGTTTTTCAAAATTTTGGGTTAAAACTCTCTTATCTCTCTTCCACTTTTCCCACCAACATAAAACAAATACAAGACTGATTTAAGCATAAAAAATGAAGAATATAGGAAATGGAGATGATCATTTACGGTTGGGTTTCAAGAAATAACCCAACCGTAACTACATTTCCTCTAATAAACTTATGTTTACGGTTGGGTCCGATAATTAAACCCAACTGTAATATAATTTGCAACAAAAAAACATATTGTTACGGTTAAGTTTCATTACAAAACCCAACTGTAAATGATCATCGCACTTAAACTAACATTAAAATTTACGGTTGGTTTCTAAGCCAAAACCCAACCGTAATATAACTTTACAAAACCCAAATTTACGGTCGGTTTCTAAGCCACAAATTTGTTACGGTTGGGTTTCATTCCAAAACTCAACCGTAAATTATCCTCAAAAGTGACACAAAAAAAACAATTCCAACGGTTGAAAATCTAGCCGTTGGGAATTTTTTCCCTATAAAAGGAAACCTTTCCTTGTCACTTTCTCATTATTCTCTATCCATTTCATTCTCATTATAATTCTAGACTTTCCAACTCATTCTCACCATACCCTTTCAACCATTAAAAATGGTTCGATACACGAATGATGAAGATGTTGCAATTGTTCGAGCGTGGGTTACGATGATAGACCACGCTTACGAGAAAGCCTTCTATAACAACAATAGAAACGTTGTTATAGCTGAAAATTGGATGGACTGTCAGGAGGACGATTCTTGGTGGGAGCGTGTGTTTGAAATGTTTGAGGCATTACACGGGAATAGATATCGGAGGACGTGCAGTACCATCAAGAGACGCTTTGAGGCGTTGTATGAAGAAATGGAAAACCTAAAATTGGAAATGAAAATGAGAGTTGAAGCATTTCCCGACCAAACCAATGCGGAAAGAGTAAGTGTGTCAATTAATAAATCGTTCTTTAAAATTTTATTAAAAATAATGAAACTTATAATTGATTTATTTTTTTCAGCATGTCATGGCTAGGGCGCAGTATAAAATCAAATATGGGAAGGAGTTCAAGCATACAGATTGCTATCGTATCTTGGAACAAAGTTTCTATCTTGAGTTTCGCTGTTATGATTAAGTGTTTAAGTGTTTAAGTGTAATCATCCAATGATCTACTGTATTTCGTTTCCTTTAGTTCTACCTTTAATGTTAAAAATAAGGTTTTTAACAACTCTGGTATTTGATAAGAAAATGAACTAAACCCAAGCATAACTAATTTTATCTTAAAAACTGCTTTTACGGTTGGCTTCCATGACTCAACCCAACCGTAACTACAATCCATACTACAAACATTCATATTTACGGTTGGGTTATATTACTAAACCCAACCGTAACAGAAATTGTACAAATAAAGCAACTAGGTTACGGTTGGGTTTCAAGGTAAAACCCAACCGTAACAATATGGTAAAATGTACACTATTACTAACACTACAAGTTACGGTTGGATTCGGTGACTAAACCCAACTGTAACTACATTTCACTGTAAAAATCATTTTACGGTTGGGTTCGATTACTAAACCCAACCGTAAATAAATTGTAGAAACACCACAACTAGGTTACGGTTGGGTTTCACCTCAAAACCCAACCGTAAATTCTGCGGGATTCTCAAAATGTCTGAATTTCCGTCTCCTTAAAGTACACAATTCCAACGGATTTTTTGTTTCAAAAATCTAGCCGTTGGTTCCTTTTTCCCTATAAAAGGAAACCGTTACTTGTCACTTTCTCATTATTCTCTATCCCTTTCATTCTCATTATAATTCTAGACTTTCTCATTATTCTCACCATACCCTTTCAACCACTAAAAATGGTAAACACATACACGAATGATGAAGATGTTGCAATTGTTCGAGCGTGGCATGCGATGCTAGAGCATGCTTACGATAGAGCCTTCTATAACAACAATAACAACGTTGTTTCACAACAAAATTGGTATGAGGGTCAAGATACCGAAGAATGGTGGAAGCGGGTATTTCGAATGTTTGCGGCATTAGAGGGGAATGTAAATCATAGGCCGTGGAGAGCCATCAAGAGACGGTTAGAGACGTTGTATCGACAAATGAACAACTTCAAACTGGAAAAGCAAATGAGATTCGAAGCAAATCCCTACGAGAACGGTGTGGAAAGAGTAAGTTTGTCGATTAATAAATCGTTAATTAAAAAGAGATTTCAAAAACTCAAACTAATAATTGATTTGTTTTTTTTTCAGCATGTGTTTTCTATGGAGCAGTATAGAATCAAATATGGGGAGGAGTTCAAGCATACAGATTGCTACCGTATTATGGAAACAAGTCGGGTGTTTGATTATCGCCATTATCTTTAAGTGTTTAAGTGTAATCATCCAATGGTCTATTGTATTTCGTTTCCTTTGTTTTTTTCCTTTAATATACTACTTTAAATCTATTACAATAGAAGGAATAAGTTACAAAGTTGTGTTTTAAACCCAATTTGGAGTATATTGAAAATCAAAAAACAGTTAACAGGACCACTTACGGTTGGGTACGATTACTAAACCCAACCGTAATAAATTCACAACTTGTCTACGGTTGGGTTTTAAGGCAAAACCCAACCGTAATTCTGTGTTGAAATTGAAACAAAAAATAACATAATCTGTTACGGTTGGGTTATAAGCCAAACCCAACCGTAAACTGTACTGGCTACGGTTGGGTTTTAAGGCAAAACCCAACCGTAATTATGTGTTGAAATTGGAACAAATATTAACAGAATTGTTACGGTTGGGTTATAAGCCAAAACCCAACAGGATGAGTTACGGTTGGTTTTTCCTTTAAAACCCAACCGTAAATATGAGAAAAATGGTGTTCATCATTTTCTTCTACTTACGGTTGGGTCTGGTTGAAAACCCAACCGTAACTATGGGAAAAAAGGTGTTCATTATTTTTCTTCTACTTACGGTTGGGTCTGGTTTAAAACCCAACCGTAACTTTTCACAAAAGATGGTGTTCGTCATTGTTCTTTGATTTACGGTTGGGTTTTGTTGAAAACCCAACCGTAAATCTGGGCAAAAATGCTGTTCTTCGGTTTTCTTATGGTTACGGTTGGGTTATACATGAAACCCAACGGTAAATTTTTCTGAACAACAAAATTTGAATCTTTCAAATCGTGATTTCATCAAGTTTTTCTTCCCAGCAAACACAAATTCAAAAAAAAAAAAAAACAAATCATTTGATTAGGTAAAAGATTATGTTTAATTAATCATGATTAGTTTAACCTAATTAATGTAATTAAGATTACTAATCAGGGGTGATTTGGGTATTGTGAAAATATTATGGATAAGGGGTTTTTGAGTTTTACTTCATAGTGTCCCTATTTCGTCTTATTATTGAAGCCCCTCTATTGATATGGGAGCCCCTATATCAGCCTTCCTTTAAAATAGGATTAACTAGTAATTCCTAGAATAAAACTAAGATAAGACTACCCAATTTAAATCTTTGGCTTTGGCTGAGTAAAATAACTTAGCTAATTTAGGCCTATCCAATTTTGCTCACAACCACAAATTAGAATAAGGAATGTCTAATTTTGGCATCAGCCCAAATTCTGAATAAACTGCTGCAAATTCTGTGGTTTGCTCTTTCGTTCCTTATTTACTATTTCCATTAGTGCTTCGAAAAAAAAATAAAAAAAATAAATATATAGGATTAGTAAAGCTGATTTTGGAGCGAAATATGAGCAGGGGGTTCTAGCCATATATATACGTGGACTAGTACAAAAATGTATGCATCATTAGCTAGCTCACTTCATTACAGAATTAACTTGAAATAGGCCTAAGCCTAATTGATGTTGTGAGGCCAATTTGGTTCCATAAAATTCTACTACCAATATTACATCCTCTTTCATGAAAAGTCTGAGTCATTAAGTACTCGACGATTATCCTATTTTAGCACTTACAATACCTTGCAAGCATCCGACTAATGCAACTGTACTGATAACCAAACAAACAATGCTGAAGGTTTGAAGAATAACCCACTTTCGTGTCCATGCCTCGACCTTGAGCTGCACAAAGTACATCTGCACTGGGAAGTATATAGTCAAGGGCCAGAACCCTACGGTACCTAAGACTCCCAATATTTGGTTGAAATATGGAAATGTCATTGCAATTCCTGTTGTTGAAGCAACGTATAACGTTCGATTGCATAACCTAAGAAAATTCAGATTGAGATGAGTTGGAACCAGAGGGATTTTGATTGTGTAGGATTTGCTGATCAAGGTACTGTTGGACAACTTCTTTGCTAGCCATCCTTCCATGAATGCAAAGACGGGCTGATTGCACACCTACGTTCGGAAATTATACACACACACACACGATGGTCTTAAAATTGGTCACTCAACCCATTTGTACGTAGCAATTTGAAGCCGTAAGAAGTTCCGTACGACAAAAATCAAGCGCGTGTTTTAGATTAGGATACCTGGTAACCTCCCACTAGATGAACAATGATGCAAACGTTAGCCAAGTCGATAAGCCAGTACGGCTCGTAGAACCCAAACCCCGTCAGAAGGTTTCCTGGAGTTTGGTTCCCAAAAGCTGCATACCCAAAGCATCCACAGCAGAGATAGAAGAAAGTGGTGATGAAGACTGCAATCATAGATGCCTTCTTCATGGTTTTATTTTCCGCAGGCGGTGACTTCACAGTATCCTAATCATTTTTGTACAAGTACTATTTTGTTTATGTTTAGCATTATCGAACGTTCAATTCATAAAAGGTAGAAATGCTTGTAATATTGCTACGATCAAGAGACTGAACAATCACCTGTATCTCAAGAAGAAATCCAGTGTATGGATAGGCGAAAGCAATATCTCCAAGTGCTTGGCAGACCTTCCATACTTTCTGAGCTACGCTAACTTGGGGAATCCCTCCTAAGCTCCCCATAATAGTTCCATTCGCTGCAAATGGAATAGACCCCAAGTGGAAGGTAAGCAAAAGGATATACTTATTACTGATGAGTTGATATACAAGAAAAGACAAGGTGAAGAAAAAAAATACAGATAACTTTGGCGAAGCCAAGAGCAAATCCAATCGAGGCGTAGGAGAAAGACATCATGGCTGCGACTATGGATAGCCATTCCATGCCATGGAAATTGGGTATCTGAGAAAACATAATTTGAATAGCTCCAAAAAGAAGCATATAAAATGCATCTCCAAATACACATGGAGCCTCATGTCCTTGTTTGTGATAACAATTCGATGTATGAACCGCTCTGCATTACAACAATAAACATTGATTCAAATCACAAACATGACAGAGCCTCATGAATCAAGTATAAAAAAGTTATAGTTGTTGTAATTGAGTTCAAGTGATAAACCTCATACTGATTGAAGCAGTTAGTACATAAGCAACACCTGTTCCATACATGCCCGTGTATAGAAGAAAACCACACAACACTTTCCTCTTTCGGCCTGAACTAATACGTACCGAGGAACCAAATTACAAAGGAGTAAGATAAGAATGTCTAGTTATGACTTGTTTGTTTAACAAAATGTGTACCTAGAATGACATTTACAGCATCCACATATGTGTAGTTTCGCGTTCCAGTAACAGGGTCAGGGCACCTGTAACAATCTGAGAGAAGGGAAGCAGAAATATAGGTGACGATTGCAAAACAAACCATGGAAAATGGCCCTGCAATCCATCCCAATTGTGCAATGCTCCATGCCAGAGAGAGAACTCCGGATCCTATAACACCAGTTATTATATGGGCATTACAGGTCCATACGTTTCCTGATGATTATAAGAGTTTTGTTTCCCCGGATACGAAAAAAGATTAGTACTCAATCAATTTGCAAAATTCTATCAAAAGTTCAAAACAAGTCACATATATAAAAATGAGTGACCAAATTACCTGTTCTTTTCGGACGGCCATCATCCTCGCAGAAATCATCCCTATTAGCTATTTCAAGAGAGTTATGGACTGCCATTTTCTTTGCTGAGCAATGTTTTGTGTAATCTTGAGTAACACTATAACAGATGTGTCTTTACTCTTTACCACTACTAGGTGGTTGCTGCCTGAAGAAGAAGCATGGGTCTCTCTCTAGTCTAAACTCTAAAGTAGTCAGCAAGCGGTTGTGGATGTGTGGCCTCTCCCAATATCAAGCTCAAAATAAGGAACTGTTTGTCATTTCGATACGATCTGTAGGATTAGTAGATAAGGCGTTGGATCCGTACGATCACTTCGCAAAGAACAAATGAATTGCATTATATAAAACGAGTGAAAGCACAGAATTATTTTTCAGGAATTCGACTAATAACAATTCAATCATGTCTGTCAGTGTCAGTCTCTACCATGAAGTCGACTAGCAACACCCGAACAGAAACGATAACAGATCGATTGTGCCTGTCTCTGTCTGTCGTCTATTCATAGTAGTAATGCAGACTATCACATGGGGATCGGTAGGAAGTTCACGAGTATTCCTCTAGCATTTCTTCAATTATAGGTAAAACAAGTACCAAGGAGATAGAACTAGTGAAAGAAAACAAAGATCTTTCCTGTGCTGGCAAATGTCAATTTAGAACATATATTAGTCATTTCGGATGAGAAGCAAATAAACAGAAGAGGACTAGGAAACATGAACAGCACAATACAAAAAATGGAAAACATGTATTCAGTCCTCAAACTTCGTCTGCAGAAACGTTACAGTCACTGGGAAAAATTTTATTGAAAAAGGAAAACAAAACTGTTTGAACGATCTATGTTCAAAAAGTTACAATTTTGTTAAAATTATTCTCTAAGGTTCGTATAATCCGGTTCCCGACTATTATGTGTACATAAGTTAAATGATTCTACTCTAGTGACAAAAATAACTGAGGCAATATCTCTAAACCAGTACTTTTCTTTCCCAACCTCCTTCCTTGTTTTACTCGTTCGGTTCACTTTTTGTTTTGGCGTCTTTAGCCTTTACTTGCTCTTCTAGGATCGTTAGCTTCTCACTGAGCTTTGAAGATGGCTTGGATGATGCAAACAATGAAAATGCAGGTTGTGGCCCGGTGGTGGGTGATGGCATGTCTATTGTTGGAATGTTGAACAGTTTCTTTACTGCGGGAAGTTTAATTACTGAAACAATAAAACAATGATAAGAATGCCAACTGAAATGAGAGAATATAATATCCATCAGATTGCAAGATTGAGATGGGGGTTCAACGACTCACCTAGACCGTACATAAGTGTGAACACGTTGGAGGTAATCCAGTAACAAAATATTGCCTGTAAAGAAAAATTTTAATACTTAAAAATTTGTCGCAATCCTCAATTAAATTAGTCAGACCGCAATACATATTATCCTTTCCTTGATAAAAAGAAATAATAAGAACGGCATACCTTCGGGAAACTAGCTGTCAATGGAATCATAAAAACAGCAAAACCTCTGGAGACTTTTTTCATAGTTTGCGCAGCGGGATTTCCTTGCAAACCATCTTGCATGTTAAACTATTGAAACACAACAAATAATTTAGTTGCATTTAACAAAGTAGACGCTCTACCGTAGAGAAGTATAATCAAGTGTACGAGGTACTATAATAAGCTTACCTCCACTGATATCAGAAAAGTCAGTGCTGTCACTACAGGTAAAATGTACAAAGGATCTGCAGTTGTGAGATCAGTAAACCAGAAAGCTCCGCCTTCTTTGAAAGATGGGATTTTCTCCACCATGTTTGTAATCTGCAAGAGAAGTTGCAAGAAGAGACGAGTAAAAATATATGTTAACATGAAATAGTACACCATGACATAGAAGAATCTATAGAAATAGAAACGAACAACCAAGTAGATGAGAGAGAAAAAGAGAGAGAGATGGATATCTTACAGCCAGGTAAAAACTGATGAAAATAGGACCTTGAATAAGTATTCCCTTTAACGGTGTAAATGGAGTGACTCCGTACCTTGAAAAATCAGTCACCACCAAAAGAAACAAAGATAAGCACAAAAGCAAAGAGATGCAGAAGATTCGACACAGGATTTCTATGATTCCTAACTAAAATAGATACCTAAACAGCCTAAATATTAAGATGTTAATTGGAGTTTTTGCGAGGATGATTAACAAGCAAGATCAGCAAGAAGATCATCCTCTTGAAAAATTATTAACTTCAAGTAAGGGGATGCGAAAATTCAGACACCTAATCCTCAGACCATAGGAGCTAAGGAAAAGCTGAAAAATATCCATAGATGACAGGAAAAGACTTGCTTACTCTGTGAATAACGCCTTCATACGTTGTTGACCCTCAGCCATAGATATAGGATCTGCTGCCTGGAAAAGGAAAAGTATTTGATAAATCATATACTGAAGGCAAAATCAATGCAGTAATATTTGATAGTCTTATATACTGCTAGGATAATTCGTATGTTCTTTTTGTATGTTCTTTTTGTTAACAAAATGTTTGGAGTACAGAATGACATACTGAATCACTCATCTGCTCTTTAATCTCCTCCAAGCGTGGTCTCAGCAACTGCGTCATACAAACATAGATTCAGTGACAATTGAGTAACAAAACTCAATAGGAAATGAGAAAAGGAATTGCTTAATCAATGATTGAAATTTTAAAAGTTCCATGTAGTCATCAATTCGACTAACATATAACTCGAAGACAACTAATAAAGCATAGTACGCTGTCAATGCGCAAACAAGATATCTAAGAGTACAAGGAGCGGTAAGCAACAAAGCCAGCTTACAGTAAGTTTTGAGGTGGATTTAAGTTGCTCTATCAGAAGAGGAACCGTGGCAGTTCGAATGAAGAGAGTAGACAAAACTATTGCAAGCCACCTGCACGAAAGATTAAACTATAAAACAAAACTTAGAAAGCAAAACACTGGTATGCGTTGGGAGACTATCTCACGTATCAAAAGAAGCCCTTTTACCAATTAGGATGGTCTGGCAGAGGCGCACCCATTGGCAATAAATTGTGGAAGCCATCAATTAAGTACTGCAAGGCTGCCACAGGAAGAAATGATTCGGCAGCTGCAACAGACACTTCACTCACAACAGGAGTTGCCGATGTTACAACTTCACTCACAACAGGAGCTGCCGACGTTATAGCTTCCATGGTTACATCTGAGAAAACTTCAGCAACATCTTTTATGTATTCAAACTTGTCTGAGCCTTCTCCAAATGCACTTGCACCTCCTAAACTATTCACACCCTCACGTCCACCACTCGAGGAGGAGGTATATCTACGGAATGAGGATCCAATTGATGCAGAGGAACCAAAGGACAACAAAGATCTTCTCTCTTGAAATAGAGAGCCAAACCCAGCAGACCCATGGTCAAGGTTGCCGCTGTGGTATCCCCCTAGCAAGAAATTATCATCAGCCGGCCTACACTTATCAGCAATAGGATGTTGTTGGTGTTTTCTATCATCATCACTATGAGCAATGTAGCTAAAGGACGGGTGGAAACGATCCCTTAATAGACTAACTCTAGATGTGAGGCTGCGCCTATACGCCATCTATAATGAACACATAAAACATCATAAGCAATCATGATTGAACAACAAAGGAATGATTTTTATCACAGGTATGATGCCAACAAACAAAGGGTTCCTCAACTCAAAATCACAAATCCAAAACCCCTAATTAGCTAATTTCTTTAATCATAATTAGACCCAAAGCATATCAAATTCTAGTTAAAGGAAGCTAATTTCAAGTTTAAAATGAAAATGAAAAACCCAAGATCATATTTCAAAGAATTTCAAATCCTAGTGGTTAGTTGTGTATCAGAAATAGAAAGATACGTAAGAAACAGAGTTGAGCATAGAGAATAGAAGCTAATGAAGAGATCTAAAAGCGAGAGACTTGAGTTTTGGGATATTACCTTTGTGAATTCCTTCCTCTTCTTCTTCTTCTTCCTCTGTAGAGAGGATAGAGAGAGAATACAGTCGTTGTTAATGGCTTCTTTCTTCTCTAGGGGTTAAGTTTACAGAGAACAGAGAGCTCAAAGGCCAAGGCATAAGTTTATTTCAACCCCAGTTTATTTCATCTGTTCTGTATTATTAGGTAATACACCCAAATAGTTTTTTCTATTTTTTTATTTTTTAATAAACTCCATATTCGTTAAAAACTATTCAAATTACATGGAGGAAGTTAATTACATCATCAAGTGAAAGAAACAACACATTACAAAACCTAGTGTTCCAACAAGAGAAAGAGTTGGTACACCAGAAACATGACCAACTACAAGTACGAAGAGAACCGATAAATCAGAGAAGAATGGTTTTTAGGATCATAGTCCAATTATTTTGGTAATTTTTTTCTAAAGAAAGATAAACTTCATTGAAAAAGGAGTATTTTGCCCAAAATCTTAATACCGTAGAAAATTCTGGTGGCCAAAAATTATCGTCGTCGATATACTTTAATCTTTTGTAACCCAAATAAGAATTGCTTTTAAATCTATAGGGAAACGTCACAAAGACGCAGACAAAAACACCATTAAAGCACATAAAACATGCCGAAATACATGGAGGATGAACATTCTCAAACCCTAAAAAAAACTCAAAAACCCTAATTAAAACTGCTGAAATCAAATTATAAAAGAAAGAAACTAGCTAACTGAACTTATACTGCTCAGATCTACTTAGATCCGTGAAGATCTAAGCAGATCTAAGCAGTTTATTGATTGCCAGAATTTGTTAACTCTCGCCTGAAATCGCCATAGAGAGAGGGGAGAAGTAAAAGGAGAGAAAAAGTTTAGTATAATCACCCAAATAGTACTCCCTCCGTCTTGAATTATTAGTCCGGTTTGAAAAAGTCAAGATTTTAAGAAGACCGTAGAAATTTACAAAACTATCCATATTAAGTACTAAGTTATTAGCATAATTAAAGTTAAAAAGGGAATGAAGATAAACGAGAAGGATAATAAATAGATTTGTTTCATATTTACGGAGATATTATTTAATGTGACAGAGAAAATGACAGTTCTTTGACGTAGTCTGTACTTCTTCTTTTTCTTCACAACGTGATTTTTTTTTCCTGAATATTTTTGGTTGTCTCCAGATGATGTTTTTCTTCAATCTCTTGGCTATTTATAGGATTAGCTAACCCTAGAAATCCTTCCTTAATCGATAAGGATGCAAATATTTATCTAAAACCAATTCAAATTTTGTTTTATCCGACTCAGAGAATGTTTTTTTTTTCGGCCATAACTTGAACTGCAGCCTTGTTTTTCGGCTTGGGATTCTATATTTGACGTGTTTAAGTTGTTAGATAACTCGATATCACCTTCCAAACCTTACGTAGCTTCCAAATGTAACAACAAATTACCCGATAATTTCTCTTCTCATGTTTTTCGTAAGATAATGAACTTCTCTTTTTCCTACATCTCCATAAAAATTACCAACCATATTTAATCATAACAGATTGGTATACACCCAAATCAAGAGAACAATCCGACCAAATCTTTTAAAAAAAAATGATCCAGAAGTTACACAGTTTCAAATATGTTTTTCCGCTATTTTCATGTTTTGAATTAAGAAGAGGGGTGCCTATAGTAATTTGTGTTGGGGTGCCTTTATCAATTTTCACAGGTTCCTTTATCACTTTTTGAACCGATTTTTCCACAAATGTTTATTTCTCAAAAATACCCACAAAAAAATAAAAACACACAATAAGTATAAAATCGAGCACTAGTAGAATAGAGAATTAAACACAATTTAGACACAAAATGTGTCTATGAAGAAATATTTCACTCTCGTTGATCACAACTCAAGGTTGAAAAGTTCACCGGAACCAATAATTTTGGTTTATGGAGAACAAATGTAATGGATGCGCTTCTTCATCTTGACCTAGATGAAGCTCTAGAAGGTCGGCCAGCCGAGATGATTGACAAACAGTGGAGCAAGATGAATAAATTATGTCGTGGTTCTATTCGTGGGTGCTTAGCAACAGAGGTAAGACTTAATTATCAGCACAAGACTTCAGCTAATGAGCTTTGGGAAAAGCTAAAAAGGAATACTTAGTGAAGAATGTGGCAAATGGGATACATCTTAAGAGAAATTTGTATCGCTATAACATGAAGAAGGGTGTAACTCTAACTGGGCACCTAGATTCGTCTAATAAACTTCTTGTTGACTTGTATTGTTAAAAACGAGGAAAAGGCGTTGTGTTTGGTAAATTTTCTTCCTGATAGGTATGAGCCCGTGGTTAAAGCATCAATGCACGACAAGGAGGAGCTGACATACGAAGAGGTAACTATAACATTGTGTAGTGAAGAGTTCAAGAAGATGTATCGTGAAAGCCTTGCAAACGAAGCTGACGGAGAAGTGCTTGTTGCAAAAGGTCGTTCGACAGACAAGAAGAAGAAGTTTGGTGATCGTGGCAAAGGTAGAGGGCGTCCAAAATCAAAAACGTGTCTGCAGAAAGATGGATGTGCGTGGTGTCATGACTTTGGCAACTAGGATAAGGATTGTACCAAACGTAAGGAAAGAGATAACAACAAGACCGAGGTTAATATTGCGAATGAAAATGAAGATTCAGATGAAACTTCGGATTTCTCACTGACTGTGACACATCAGCTTGTATCGTAACTGACGGTACGTGGGTACTAGATTCTGGCGCTACTTATCATATATGTCCTCATCGGGACTGGTTCTCAAGCTCCGTGAAGTTTGATGGAGAATTACATATTGGGAATATTGAGACATGTACGGTAGTTGTGATTGGTAGTGCTCGAATTAAGATGCATGATGGTATGGTCAGAGAACTGAAGGAAGTAAGATGTGTACCTGTTGTGAAGAAGAACCTGATTTCACTTGGAATATTGGAAACTAAGGGTTACAAGCTCGTAGCATAGAATGACGTTCTAAAGGTAATCTCTGGAGCTATGGTAATCATGAAGGGCACATGACATCATAACTTGTACTACCTAATTGGGATTACGACAATTGGAGATGTTTCTATTTTTGAACACATCGAGACTGCAGTTATGGAGACCACGAAGTTATGGCATATAGGCTTGCACATCCAGGTGATAAGTTGTTAAATTCTTTAGTTCGCCAAGATTTGTTGAAAGGTGTTATTGCCTGCAAATCAGCATTTGTGAAGATTGTGTAAAGGGAAAGAAAACAAAAACAAGCTTTGGCACAACAATCCACAACACTAGTGAAGTTTTTGACTATGTTCACTCAGATGTTTGGGGTCCCTCCAAGAATGCATCATTGGAGGGAAACATTAGTTAATATCGTTTATTGATGACTACTGTAGGCTCGTATGGGTGTGCACCATGAGGCATAAAAGTGATTTCCTAGAAGTTTTTATGAGGTGGAAAAATGTAACTGGGACTCAAACTGGCAGAAAGATCAAGGTACTACATTCGGACAATGGTGGTGAGTACAAAAGTGATCCATTCTTGCAAGTATGTCAGGATGAGGGGATACAAAGGCATTTCTTAGTTAATAAGATACCACAACAAAATTGGGTAGCTGAACGCATGAATCGTGAAGGTACGGTGTATATTATCTAATGCTGGATTAGGTAAAGCGTTTTGGGCTCATGCAGTTATATATGCATGCTTCCTCATTAATAGGTTGCCATCAGCTGCATTAGAAGGTAAAACTCCTATGGATAAGTGGTATGGTAAGCCAGCTTATGACTATGAATCAATTCATATCTTTGGTTGTCCTGCTTGGTATTATGTTAATGAAAACAAGCTTGACAGTCGTGTTGTTAAAGGGATCTTTATGGGTGTGAAGAAATGAGTGAACAGGTTCAAAATCTAGAATCCAGTAGAAAAGAAGATAATCATGAGTAGAGACGTTACATTTGATGAAGCGTCTATGCTGAATTCATGAGGTTTTCGGCAGGTGGAGAACAATACCAGTACCAGTGAGCCTTTGCAATAGGTAGAGATTGATGCAGTTCCACCACTTATAGTTAAGTATATATCTGTTACGTCTACTTCCGAAGGCGTTCCGGCTACAAAAGAGGTAAGTACTGAAGTTCCAAGAGATAGTGACGTTGTTGACAAAGAGGAACAAGAAGAGGTAGAAGATACAGAAGCTACGGTCACTGAGATAATAACAACCAGCAAACCGAGAAGATAAACCAAAAAACCTGGTTGGATGGATGATTTTGTAGCTTATGCCTTACCAGTTGTTGAAGAAGGTAATCCTAATACCTATTCTGAAGTTGTACATAGTGTAGAGCGTGAAGAATGAGAAGATGCAATGCAAGATGAGATGGAGTCTCTTCACAAGAATGGCATATGGGTTCTTACGAAACTTCCGAACGGTAAAAAAGTCATTGGGTGTAAATTGGTATATGCTAAGAAAGAAGGATCTCAAGATAATCAAGTTCGCTACAAGGCAAGGTTAGTTGCTAAAGGTTATTCCCAAAGAGAAGGGATTGACTAAAACGAGGTGTTTTCTACAGTTGCGAAACACTCGTCAATCCGAATTTTACTGGCCTTGGTAGAACAATATGAATTATACATAGTTCAACTAGATGTAAAGAAAACTTTCTTGCATGATGATGTAAAAGAAAAGATTTATATGACTTAGCCGAGTGGGTTCAAGGTTGATGGAAAAGAAGATTGTGTATGTAAGATAAAAAGATCGTTGTATGGGTTGAAGCAGTCTCCGAGACAGCGATACAAGCGATTTGATCGGTTTATGATTGGTCAAACATAGACAAGGAGTCACTATGACCATCATGTATACTTCAAGAAGCTACGTGATGGTTCTTTCATATATTTTCTCTTGTATGTCGATGATATGCTGATAGCATCGAATAACAAGAAAGATATTGATAATTTGAAACTCAAATTGTCAACTGAGTTTGAGATGAAAGATCTAGGAGAAGCTAAGAAGATTCTTGATATGGACATTTAGCGTGATAGGGAGAAAGGTAAAGTTTGTTGGTCTCATAAGGCATATTGAAGAAAGTGTACGTTACATAAATTTGGTGTCGGGGAAGGAACTAAATCTGTAAGTACTCCCCTTGCTCCTCACTTTAAGTTGAATTCTTATATGTCTCAGAATACTGAAGAAAAGCGTGAGTATATGGCCCAAGTCCTATATGCTAATGTTGTTGGTAGATTGATGTATGCGATGGTATATACGAGGCCTGACATTTCACATACAGTAAGTATGATCAGCCGTTATATGCAGAATCCTGGTAAAGGTCATTGGAAAGCTGTGAAATGGATTCTGAGGTACCTATATGGTACAATTTATGTAAGCTTGGAATTTGTGAGGGAAGAAAGTAACAAACAGTTGTGTGTTGGTTATGTAGATTCTGACTATCCTAGTGATTTGGACAAGAGGCGTTCAACTATAGGGTATGTGTTTACCTTGGAAGAGCACCAGTAAGTTGGAGATTAATTTTGCAGTCTACTGTGGCTCTCTCAACTACTGAAGCAGAGTACATGGCAGTAAGCGAGGCATTTAAAGAGGTTATATGGTTACAGGGTTTGTTAGATGACTTGGGTGTTGTGCAGGAACATCTGCTTGTGCATTGTGATAGTCTTAGTGCAATTTACTTGGCTAAGAATCAAGTGCATCATGCGAGAACCAAACATATAGATGTGCGATTTCACTTTGTGAGAGAAATTCTTGAAGAAAAAGAAATTCTACTTGTGAAGATCGATACCAAAAACAATCTAGCTGATATGTTAACAAAAGTAGTATGTGGGGTCAAGTTTCGTCATTGCTCGAAATTGATCCACATTCTTTCGGTTTGGTGAGACCCTTTTGGGTAGAGGTTCTTAAGAACCTGGTGGAGCCCTTCTAGCAAGGTCGTTAAGTGAACTACGGTCAGTTTGATTCCTCACGGAGGATACGTAGGCAGCCTTTGGTGCAATCGACGTTGAAAGATGAAGGTGATTTTCCTATTGACCATCTCATGCATGAATGCTTGATCCGAGGTGGAGAATTATTGGATAGGTCGGTGAATTGAGAGTTTGAGTTTAGGTAAACTCAAACAGAGGCGGTGGAGAGATTTTTAGATCTCCCAAAAATCAGTCGGTCAAGAGTTAGATAACTCTTGTTTGTTTACTTCTTCCTAAAGTCTAGAAAACTTGATAGCTAAGTTAGGAAACTCTATTCTTGTAGGTTAAGTAATGTGCCCTACCTATGCCTATACGATAATATATAAAATCACTTGTTTTTCCCAAGGATTCAACCTCGCTAAATTCTTGTTCTCGTTTATGTTCTTTGCAAATCGCTTCCGCGGGTTTTAACGCAACAGTTTCTACAACGGATGATGATACAAACACCATCTTGCATTATGCTGCCAAGTTAGCACCTTCTGCTCAACTAAACCTTATATCTGGTGTAGCACTACAGATGCAGCGAGAAGTACAGTGGTTTAAAGTAAGGGAGATAGTTCCTTCTACTATAATAGCTTCATTAGCCAGCCTCATTACTATTAGGTACTAGTATAACTTTAACTTAATCCTAATTTTGTTTTCTCATTTAGGCGGTGGAGACTATAATGATAGAAAATGATAGGCATAAAAGAAACAAAAATGGGGATACTGCTCAACATATATTTACAATCGAACACAAAGATTTGCAGAAAGAAGCAGAAGATTGGATGAAGGATACATCTGGTTCCTGCATGGTTGTTGCTGCTCTCATAGCACCGTAGCATTTGCAGCGGCTTTTACTGTCCCGGGAGGTAATATTAACGACAGTGATAGCGCTATGAACGGCACACCAATTTTTTATAGGAAGTAGCGCTTTTTCATTGTTTGTGGTAGCGAACGCTTTAGCTCTATTTGCTTCCATCACCTCAGTTTTGATGTTTTTATATGTATATACTTCACGATATGCGGAAATGGATTTTCTCAAGCTTCTACCACAAAAACTAATCATAGGTTTTGCAACACTATTCATATCTATGGCAGCCATATTGGTAGCTTTTGGTGCATCGATATTTATTGTGGTTGGAGCCAGATATCCATGGGATAGCATTGTTTACTTGCTGTACTATCCTCTTGTTTGCACGCTTGCAATTGCCATTGTTCTATGAAATGGTTCATTCTACATATCGGGGCAGTATCCTCCGGAATCACATGCATATTTCATATACGGTTGAAAAGAAGAAGGAAAAAGAAAACATAATGGAACGAGTGATAGATTAATTGTGGTGTAATGTAAGGAGATAAATATTTTTCGTCTACGTTGTTATTTTTCATCTACATTATTCGACAAATGAAAATTGGTGTATAAAGGAAAATTATGATTATTCATACAACCAAATCATCGAATCCAAATGCATTATTTACTGCAGCATAGGTCCACTCTCCTGCAAATGATGTAAATTCTTTTGATAGCAACTCTGACAAAACTATTCTATTATTCTAAGTTTTCCATATCGACTGTATGTGTTTTTATTGTTCAATTTTAAACATTAAAACCCTCGGAACGAAGACAGATTTTATGAGCTTCAATCCATTTGGTGCATGCATCTTCACCATGCTGCACGATGCACTCATCTCTCAGCTTCTTAGTCTCTGGGCAGGCACAACAAATCTTCTTCTTAGGCTTTGTATCTGTACTTGGTGGTGCCGAGGTTGCTGACCCTTCTTTTTGTTGCACTGGTAGCGAAGACATGGTTCTTTTTATGCTCCAAACTCTTTAGAATCAATGAACTCTTCTGCAAGAATAAAGATGTATTACAGTTTTAGCAAAGATATATCATGACGACGAAAACCTACATTCACAATGGAAAACACAGGATTTTTTTATCAGGGTGGATCAAAACAGATCATCAAACATAAACTAATAAGTCACATGATGCCCCAGTCTAACACCTATGTTCGTGTTCACCATTCGGTTTCAAGTCTCAGCACACAATATCATTCAAAAGGCATTTGGGACAGCACACACACATCTGTTATTTGATTTATAAACACAAGGTAACCAAGAAATCAGCACAATGAGGAAGCCACTAAATCTCAAAGTTCGATACTCATACATTCATGTACTGACTAAGCATATCAGTGTCATCTATGTTATGCAGGACAACCATCAAGTTATGTAACAGAATACATAACATTCACCTTAATCACACTCATTTGTTCTACTTAAACCACATCTCTTTTAGTTCGGCATCTCTTTTGCTCAATACAAAAGCTGTTACAAGATCCTATATATTTCGCTAAACATGTATGATAAAACTCACACCAACCCAATCAAAGTACAGAGAAACCAAACAAACAAACAAAACTTTAGGATACTAGGATCGATTGAGAACGTGAAACGCTACATAAATTTCATACAGGATTACCAAATTTCTATAGAACGATTCTTATGAACTCACTGAAACACTTTCTATCGAACATCAAATAAGCATCAAATTCATTGAATCATTATGACTCCCAATTTATAACAAATCAAAAATACACGAAACAAATACAGGTTGATTAAAACTAATACAAAATACACGAAACAAATACAGGTTGATTAAAACTAATACAAAATACACGAAACAAATACAGGTTGATTAAAACTAACAAAGAACACATCAAAATTGATATTATGAAACAAATACAGGTTGAACACATCAACTTGTTCAAGGCCATATTCAAAATTAAGAGATTTGACAGGCCCAGAGAATTGCTTGTTACTATTGCCAACCTTCAACGCAAATACAGGTTGAACACATCACTTGAGCGTCATTAGAATTAGACGATTTTGCTCTGCAAATTGGCTTTTATTTGAAAAATGAGACCTAAAGCTTAGTTAAAGTGCTAAGGTATAGCTGATTCAAAAACTACCTGACTGAAATCAGACATTTCTTAGGGTTCCAGTTACTAGAAACTCATTTATAGTGAATACTCACAAATCAAACAAACAATAACTGTAGGATACTAGGATTGATTGACAGGGTGAAACACTAACATAAGTCTCATACAGGATTACCAAATTCTTGTAGAACGCTTCACTTAGACATTTCATCGAACAACTAAGCATCCAATAGTTTATGAATCCCAATCTATAATCAAATCAATCAATCCAATAGTTTCATATGCAAAATTTGTAAGATTAAAAGTGAACATACATAGATTATTAATCAAAATTCAACCACAAATCCCGCTTGAACCAAAGAAAATCACATAAGAGAAAAATTAATTATTCAGAAAAAATCTATGATTAAGTTTTCCAACCTGATCGAAAGAAATTCCGCGTGACGATTTTCCGCCAAATTTATGTTGCAATTTTCTCTCTTTCTTCCGGAAAAGAGGAGGAGCTTAAACCCTAGGAAATTGTCGTACGGTGTAGTATGTACGTGGCAGTAGTACAGTAGTACTACACTCCTGCTGTTAAGTTGGGCTTGGGGATACCAATATTATCAAGACCGGCCCGAAACAGGCCAACTAAAATTATTAAAATCATGCTAAAATTTTTCTAGTGTTTGCTTTTGGCTGACTTTAACACCTTTTTTGTTTGGATCAGATTCGGAATCTGAATTTAATTATGTGTCTGGCTTAGAAGCATTTAGTTGTATCTGATTTGTTAGGCATATATTTAATTAAATTTAAAGATTATATATAATCCTACTAATTAATAATTTTGTAATTAAATGTTGTAGGTTAAATTCAGACAAGTCAGTAGTTGAGTTAGAAAAAAACATACAAATTGAAATTTGATTTATCTGATTTCTTTTCAGCGAAAAATTGCATCATATTTTGTTGGATCTGCACCCAGCTAGGTGGGTTCTACTCATTTTAATATCTAATGGTGTGACCTTTTAAGTCAGATGCTTCACAAGAAAATTGCTACAAGAAACTTTAGGGAAAAAAAACCCGGAGCTAAGCAACAATAAAGACTGCACAAGAAGATATGAAGATCATTCATAATGACTACTACCTCTGTTTTAAAAAGATAGGTTTATTTCATATCCGTATGCAGAGATGCAGTAGGAGTGAAGAAGTTTGACAAAGAACGCATGAAGCATTTATTCGAAGCCATTCCTCGGTCCAAAAAAGAAAACGACCAATAAGTCTAAATAGACAACATTTAGATAATGCAGAATTACTCGAAGTGAATGCAGTGAAATGAATTGCATTGAGACCTCATCCCATATTCTCTGAAGGTGGTTCAACTGCATCCCCATTTTGAAGCAGTTTAGGGAACACTGGTTTCAGATTATTAGATTCTTGAAAACCCTCAGCATTCTAGAAAAGCTGTTTCCTGAGAATATCACGTAAATGCCCGAAAAGCTGCTTCTTTAGCTGATCCTCAGAAAGATAAAAAAATGCTAATTCCTGACAATAATGCACGAAAATTAAAATCATTGACTAACTAACACAATAAAGCTACCAAAAAGGAAAATTATTCACTGTTTCGATGCACTCTACACTACCAACTTAAGACACTGGTCAATAAGTAATGGATTATATCAACCATACAAACGACTTATTTGCTTACCAAAAGAGCTGAACATCGACGGGAATCGTTAATGGTCTAAAACAACCCCTAATAACGATACAACTATAAGATCTATGCAGAACTTCACAGCCAACTAAGTGATGTAGGAGAACAGTATCAATTGAGACAGTGCTCTGCGACAAAGAAAGCAACACTACGACTGTTTCGGAGTTTCGAACATAGTTATTCCTATGAATTCTGTTCCTTGCTTGTTCCCAAGGGATGCAAAGGAGAACCAATGGATTTTATCAGTGATTTTATCTCTTTGATGCATTACATGAAACAGTTTTTGTACAGAAACATTAGTGAACATAACCTATATCATTATAAAGCTAAATCCAATGTCAATGTAAGTAATATGAAAACTACAAGAAAAACTAAAATGATGATTTTACTCAAATAGCTTATGCTCTAAAGACTGGTGATGTAAAATTCTTGCTTAGTGAATCATAGTCACACTCAATGATGATCATTATCCAGTTTATTAAAAGCAAAAATGATGATTTGACTTACCTTCTCCTCGAATCAAGAGAAATTTATAATTCCCTGTGTGATGATTTCCCCCAAATTCTTGTACAATTTTCTTTCAAAATGTTAAGAAAACAAAACCCCTAGAAATCTTACTTTGGGGATGTCGGTCGCTCCCATTTACTCCGTGTCCAAGTGTCCAAGTTATATATTAGCGTAGAAGTCAAATATTAAATTAATTTTTTTTATAAATTTTAGCTATTTTTCTATATTGTTTTTATTTTTTTGATAAAAAATAGATACATTAATTTAGTTTGAATGTAATATTATTACTATAATAAAGGTATATATGAAAATAATTATTTATGAATTAGAATTATGTTTAATAGATGGATAATCAAAAACTAAAACTCCGCTTATATAACATGGATAGAGGTAGTATAATTTACTGGCTAAGCTGATTAAACCTGGCCCAATACCGGCCATCTAAATGATTAAGCGGGTGTTTAGATATCATAAGCAGAAATCAATCTAAAGAAGTCATAAATAATAAGATTTTACTTTATAAAAAGTTAATTATTTCTTACTTCTACAAAGTAATTTCACATTTTATTCCCAACCTAATTTATGACTATTCTACTTCCACAAGTTTGAATTTTCTTCTGAATGTATATCCAAACACCCATAAATTTAAGATCATAGTGATTTACATCCACTGATGAAAAAAATCCACATTTTTTTGGACGTGCTTTTTCAGAGATGTGGCGTTAGTTTTGCTGTGAAAATGATGCAGATGAGCAGGCTATGGCCTATTTGGAGGCTAAAGATCCGAGTGTCGTAATTTATCTCAAGAATGGTGCATTTTGATTGGAACGGGCCAACGATCAAGACATGACATGATTTCGTCTCATGGTCTTCATATTTTAGCCAAATTCTATCGTTTAGGGCTTCAAACATGCGTTTTTGCGATTTTAGAAAAGTTTTTGTTTAGTTAATAACTTCTTCGTTAGGAGTCCGTTTGGGTCGCTGTTTGCGGAAAATAGTTTTATTTTATGTGTATTTTCATTATTTTTTGTCAACCAAAATTTTCCAAAAATAGCAAATTAGGGTTTGAGTCGGTTTAAGGTTTTTTTCCCATCCTTTCTTGACTAGCAAATTAGTGTTTTTCCCTAAGTCTATAAAAGAGTCCTCCATATATTGTTTTAAGCAGTTGAATTTGATTAATAAGAATTAATTTCTTAAACTTGTTCAAGTTTAATCGATTATTAGTTAAAGTCGGGAAACCGAAGTCTAAGTAATTATCGTTGTTCATAGTCGATATTCCTAGGAATATTTGAAGTCTGAACAAAACCTCTCTTTTATTTCTTTTCTTTATTATCCGCTGCATCAGTTGGTATCAGAGCAAAGTCGAATCTAGGGTTGATAAGATGTCACTAAGAGTAGCAATCGGTCAGGGTCGAGGAGGAGGTCTAGAAGGTTTCATTCCATGGAGATTTAGAGAAGAATTCATTGAAAACGTCCAAGGTTTGTTGGGTTGGTATAACCTTCGGAAGGAAGAAGAATATGATAACTCTAACCCTTTTGCTAGAGGGTATCGCAAAGGTAGAATAAATCAACGAGAGGATTCTGATCGCTGGAAGGCAGGAATAAAAGTATAGCTCCCATAATTTTATGGTGGTTTGGAACCGGAAGAGTTTCTCTCTTGGGCGAATACGGTTGAGGAAGTATTGGAATTCAAAGAAGTACAAGATAACAAACGAGTTTCATTCGTAGCGACTATGTTTCGTGGGAGGGCTAATTCGTGGTGGCAACAACACAAGCTGCTATGCAGTCGTAAAGGAAAAAAGAAGTTTGTATCATGGGAGAAGTTGAAAGAAACACATGAGAACAAAGTTTTTGACACATTACTACATTGGATTATTGTACCAACAGCCGCAAAACCTACACAAGGGAGTACATTCTATAGACGATTACACCAAGGAGTTTTACCGACTCTTTTCTCTTAACGACTTGTCAGATTCAAATGAGCAAAAAGTCGTTCACTATATAGGTGGTCTCCCTCAAAAATATCAGGATACACTAAACATATTTGATTGCTGCTCTATCTCAGATGCACATCATAGAGCAAGGCATATAGAGAAACAAGTAGGGCGTAGAAGCTTAAATTTGGGTATTAATGTGGCAGCATATCCAACAAGTAACCGTAGTACTTCAACACCTAGTACTGCTAGTAAAATTAAATTTTTCAACACCAAATAAAACCCCAGTTACCACTTTTGGAGGTAGGTGTAATAAGTGCGGAGAATCTGGGCACAAAGTCAGTGACTATCAAAAACAGAACGAGCGAACAAGGTACTTTTCACTCAAAATGACCGTGAAGAAGATGGTTGGGTAACTGATTATGAAGAGGATCATGAGGATGATTCTAAACCTATCGATGAAGTAGTTTCTGGAGATAAAAGAGTGAACTTTATAATAAGAAGAAGTTGTCTCACTCCACGTAAAGATGAGGGCGACAGCTGGTTGCGTAACAATATATTCCAGTCGACATGTACGATCGAAATAAAAAAAAATTGTCGAGTTATTGATCCTGGAAGTTGCGAGAATATTGTTGATGAAGAGGTCGTGAAACGATTCAAGATGGAAACTAAGGCACATCCACATCCATACAAGTTTTCTTGGCTTAAGAAAGGGAATGAGGTAAAAGTAAACAAACGTTGCTTGATTTCTTTTTCAATTGGTAACAAATATAAAGATAATTATGATGTGACGTTACTAGTATGGATGCTTGTCACTTGTTGTTGGGTCGTCCATGAGAGTTTGAAAGGAAAAGTAGTCATGACGGGTATAAGAATACCTACAGTTTTTTATGGAACAACGTACGTATAGTACTTGTACCCAGTAAAGAGATTGCACATACACCATCTACTGGAGAAGCTACCAATCTCTTATCGTTTAAGTAGTTTGAAGATAAGGTAGAAGATGCAGGTGAATTGTATGTGTTGATTGGCAAAGAAGAACAACAAGATGAAAGTAGTATTCCCATTGCATCTCAACCTTTAATTAAGGAATTTATGGATGTTTTTCCTAACGAGTTGACGGACGAGCTACCACCTCTCCGGGATATACAACATCGTATTGATCTTGTTCCTGGATCAAGCTTTCCAAATAAAACGCATTACAGAATGAGTCCTAAGGAGCATGAAGAACTTCGTCGTCAAGTGGAAGATTTGCTACAGAAAAGATTGATATGACAGAGTCTAAGTCCTTGTGCCGTACCAGCCTTGTTGATTCCAAATAAAGATAGAACGTGGAGAATGTGTGTTGACAGTCGAGCCATCAACAAAATCATAGTCAAATACCATTTTCCAATTCCCAGATTGGATGACTTGTTAGATCAGTTGTGTGGAGCAAAGATGTTTAGCAAACTCGACTTGAAGAGTGGGTACCATCAAAACATAATTCGTGAAGGTGATGAGTGGAAGACTTCTTTCAAAACTCGAGAAGGATTATATGAGTTGCTGGTTATGCCATTCGGGTTGACCAATGCGCCAATTACATTCATGCGTATCATGAATCAAGTACTCAAACCCTTTATCGGTACTTTTGTGGTTGTTTATTTCGATGATATTCTTCTTTATAGTGGTAACATGTACTTGCATGTTCAACATCTTCGAGAAGTGCTCTTAGTTCTACGCAGGGAGAAATTATTTGCGGCCATCAAAAAGTGTTCATTCATGACATATCGAGTTCTATTTCTCGGTTATGTCGTCACTAAGGATGGAATCAAGGTAGATGAGTTCAAGGTTGAAGCTGTGAGAAATTGGACTACACCTACTAGATTACACGAGGTAAGGAGTTTCCATGGTTTCACTTCTTTTTACCGGCGCTTTATTCCCACTTCAGCACCATTATGGCACTCATTACTGAATGCATGAAAAGAGGAAAGTTTTCATGGTCTGAGGAAGCTGACGAAGCCTTTGAAGCTGTCAAGACAAAGCTGATAACTGCTCCACTATTGGTGTTACCTGATTTCAGCAAGCCGTTTGAACTACACTGTGATGCATCGAAATTGGGAATTGAAGCTGTTTTGGGTCAGGAAGGACGACATATAGCGTATTTCAGTGAGAAGTTGAATGGTGCTAAGCTCAACTATATTAATTATGATGTGGAGTTTTATATTATAGTTCAATCCTTGAAGCATTGGCGTCACTATCTAATTCATAACAAGTTCATTATGTTTTCTGATTAGGATTCTTTGAAGCACATCAACAGTCAAAAGAAGCTTTCTTCTAGACATGGTAAGTGGGCTGGTTATTTGCAAGAGTTCACTTTTGCACTAAAGCACAAAGCTGGGTCGCAGAATCAAGTTGTTGATGCCTTGAGCCGAAAGAGTATGATAGTCAACACCATGCGAATTGAGGTAATAGATTTTGCTTCGTATTCTGACCATATTCTAACCTATCCAAAATTTGCGAAGATTGTGGATGTTATCAGTTCAGGCAAACGAATTGATTACCTTATGCATGAAGGATTTATCTTCAAAGGTAACCAAGTGTGTATTCCTTATTCTAGTCTCCGATTGAAGATTATTAAGGAGTTACATGACGAGGGGCACATGGGAAGGGATAAGACTTTCCAACTTGTTTCGAAGTCATATTACTGGCCAACAATGAGGCGTGAAGTTGCTAAGTTCGTGGATAGATGTCGAATCTGTCAAGTTTCAAAAGGAAAAGCAACTAATCCAGGGTTGTACATGCTATTGAAAGTTCCAAGTCAACCCTGGACAGATTTGAGCATGGATTTTGTATTGGGTTTACCTCGAACTCAGAGGGGACATGATTCAGTATTTGTAGTTTTTGACTGTTTTTCAAAAATGTCCCATTTTATTGCTTGCAAGAAGACTACTAATGCACTGAAGGTAGCTGAATTGTTCTTCCGTGAAGTGTACGTCTACATGGGTTCAATTTTTAGTGATCGAGACACAAGATTACTTAGTTATTTGTAGAAAACCTTGTGGAAATTAGCTAATACAAGGCTTTACTTCAGTAGTGCGTATCATCCTCAAAGTGATGGACAAACAGAAGTTGTGAATCGTTCGCTGCGTGATATACTACGGTGTATGGTTGAAGACAATCCGAAGAGTTGTGATCAAAAACTTTGCCAAGCTGAATTTGCATTTAATCGTTCAGTAAACCATAGTCTGGGTATGAGTCCGTTCGAGGTTGTTTATAGCTACAATCCACGAGCACCAGTAGATTTAGCACTTGTTCCTGATCTGAAAAGAATTGAAGTTTGTGCCGAAGAATGAATCCAACAATTCAACAAGTTCACAAGTTGGCTGAAGAATAATTTTTTCGAGCTAATGAGAGGTATAAGGAGGCGGCAGATAAGAAAGACAGAGTTGTGGTTTTACAGTAGGAGATTTTGTGTGCGAAATATTGACAAAGGATCGTTTTCCAGTTGGCGAGTATAACAAACTGAAGGCGCGCAAGATTGGTCCCTTAAAAATTACCGCGAAGATTAATCCTAATGCCTACAAGTTAAAGCTTCCAAGTCACATCCGAACTTCTGATGTTTTTAATGTCAAACACTTGGTTCCATATAATGGTGATAATTCTGATGATGACCGAGAAAATTCGAGGGCGAATTTCTCTCAACCCCGGGAGAATGATGCAGTTGAGCAGGCTATAGTCTATTTGGAGGCTAAAGACTCGAGTGTCGTAATTTAGCTCAAGAAGGGTCCATTTTGATTGGAAACGGTCCAACGATCAAGACATGACACGAGTTCGTTTCATGGTCTTCATATTTTAACCAAATTCCATCGTTTAGGGCTTCAAATATGCGTTTTTGCTATTTTAGGAAAGTTTTTGTTTTGTTAATAACTTCTTCGTTAGCACTCCGTTTGGATCGTTGTTTGCGGAAAATGTATTTTCATTATTTTTGGTCGACCAGAATTTGCCAAAAATAGTAAATTAGGGTTTGAGTCGGTTTATGTTTTTTTTTTCATCCTTTCTTGACTAGCAAGTTAGGGCTTTTCCCCAAGTTTATAAAAGAGTCCTCCATGTATTGGTTTAAGCAGTTGAATTTGATTAATAAGAATTAATTTTGTAAACTTGTTAAAGTTTAATCGATTATTATTTAAAGTCGGGAAACCGAAGTCTAAGTAATTATCGTTGTTCATAGTCGATATTCTTAGGAATATTTGAAGTCTGAACAAAACATCTATTTTCTTTCTTTTCTTTATTATCCGCTGCATCAGAAAGTCATATGTCAACAGAAAAAAAATCTTTGGATTTCTCTCAGTGATTCATCATTTTTGTCAAAATCTTCTATAGAGTATTTGTCAGATATGGCTCAAACTAAAAAATATCCTTTTTGTCAAAATCATTGTATGGAGTATTTATCAGATATGGCTCAAACTAAAAAATAAGTAGTACGACATCTTCAATATTGCATTTTCAGACTCTATTTTTCAGACCAAATTAGGAGCCGAATCTGATTCACACGCGGAATCTGAAAAAATAAACATATCGTAAGTTTGATGATGGGTTTGAATTGGGTATGCATTTGGTTGTTCACAGTATTGCATTACATTTTTCAGACTCCATTTTATTTTTTTATTTTTTTTTGAAGCATTTTGAGACTCCATTTTGGAACGCGTAATGATCGAGTGACATTGCTTCTTCGGTCCGAACCAAAAAATCCCTTAGATATGATGCAAAATGGATCTTGTTCTTTTGTTGATCAGAGATTTCCATATGAAAAAAACGAGTCAGAGTTTGAAGAAGGAGCCCTCGACCCGGAACAGATAGAGGAGGATTTATTCAATCACATAGTTTGGGCTCCTAGAATATGGCGCCCTTGTGGCAATCTATTTGATTGTATCGAAAGGTCCAATGAATTGGGATTTCCCTATTGAGCCAGGTCATTTCTGGGCAAGCGTATCATTTATCGTAAAGAGGCTGAGCTTCAAGAGAATGATTCGGAGTTCTCGATCATAGAAAAAATTTAAAAAATATCAGAAAATAAACATTTTATCAAATAAATTCACCAATATACTATATAGAATTATTAACATGAATAAATTGATTTCATGCTTAATTATGTACATGTATATTACGAAAGTACAAAGAATCCAGTAACTATTGCAGATGAATTTGTAATGGCTGTGTGATTGGAGATGCGAGAGGAGATGCAAATGGTGAAGGAGAAGTTCGGCAAAGAGGACAAGAAGCATTCATCCGAAGCCATTCGTCGATACATTCAGCATGAAAACAATGTTTACAATCTGGAATAGTTCGAACAATATCTTTCGGACGATACTCTGAGAGACATATCGAACACGTCCCGTCATTTAGAGTTGGTATTCGTCGACTTTCACCGAGGGTTATTTTTGGATAGGACTCGATAGTTGTTCCATCTAGACCCATGTTTGTGACCATTAAAACTTCAGGGTCACCACGGTGACGGTGATGGTGGTGGTGGTGTGCAAGGTTTCGAGTACGGTTCCGGTCACAGTCGCAAAGGTTAAGCCAAAAACACATGTATAAAACTAAAAATATTGTCAAGATGAATGCCGGTAAAACTATACCTAATGCCATCTTGAAACTTTGTTTACCGTCATTATAAATGCTTGGCACGTTTGTGGTTGAATCTGAAATTTGTAGGGGAAGAAAACAAATTATAAATAAGCAAATTGTGAATTAAGTAGAATATAATTATAACCCTTAATCCAATGGGTGAAGCAGGCCTATGTCAAGTAAGTTGACATTGGGATACATTAATAATTGGAGAATACCAAGCGGTGATAGCAACAAAACTAGAATAACTTTTAGTCAAATCATACTGATACTATTAAATATATCTAAGATTAAGTTAATAATTCTGCATCTACTGAAGAAAAATTATGAGAGCTCTGTCAGAATATAATTTTAAGTTGGTTGTGGAAATTGTGTTTTGTACCGGACCAACTTTCACAGTCAACGACGGATATATTTATCCACGGGAGATATCTCGGAATTTTGTTCGGTGGGTTTATCATTTTCTCAAAATTTAACAAAGTTTGTTTCGTTTTAATAGAACTCTTCATTTCAAAATTACTATAATTATGATCGTTTTTTTACTAAAGACGAAGAAATTGGACAACAAAGGAAAAAAATTTACCATTTTGAAGAACACCCATACATCCTATATCATTGTCGTTGTTAGTCGAGTTTTTGCACCCCCAACCGGGTTCGTCGCATTTGCTACACTTGGGTTCTATCCAAGACAATATAAGATCATTTTCGAGCTCAGATGAAAACCCTTTCTCATTTTGAAGTTGTTGTGGAGTTGTCGGAACCTTTATGTTATTAATGATTTCGCAATCGGTAGATAAGATTCCAGCTAGTTCCAATGAAGTTGTGATGAAAACTTTGTTCATGGAATTACTTAAACATGAAACTGGTGATATTTTTGAAGTAGTAGTATAATTTGATGAACAATTTAGAAATGTGTAATCCTGGAATTGAATACCTTGAAAAGGAGAACCGGATAGATCGAACGATAAAAGCCGCCTAGGTAGACAATTATCCGGGTCATGTATGTGAATCTGTTGTCTGACATAATCTATTGCACTTACGAAAAACTCACCATCAGAAGATGGTAGTTGAATAACTGTTTTACCAAAACTAGTACACGAAAGATCGAAACCGGGGTAGCCACAGTTTGGGTGTTGGTGTTGCGTTATACGGAACGGAAACTTGACAACGACATGATCGTCCCCGCACTTAGAAATCGAACATTCGTTATCCATTGCAAATGCGTTTGAGAAGAAGAGGAAGGAGATGAAAAGGGAGGAGGAAATTAGTAGGGTATCCATGACCATGAGTATCCATTTGATAGCAAACAATGATATTATTGTTATATGAAGTTACACATAATGTGACATAGTAGATGATATAAATTAGAATCAGTCGCAGTTCTGACTTTTGTTAAACTAATTTTGGAATCCGAAAGGGCAGAGCATATAATAGGAGTACATGCTAATTAATTTATTTATGTCGATAAAAAATTAGTTTTACACTAGGAATCCAAATTTAAGGTCACATCACTTTTTATTTTTTGATGTCTGATTAAGATCTGGCTATAATAACATATCAAGATTTGATTACATATGTGGAGGTATATTTGAATCGGGTATAATAGTTTTGTTTACCTTGTTTGGCACATATCTAATTATAATCTTATTATTGAAAAAGTTTTAAGTCAGTTGTGATAAATCAGATTCAGATGAGTCAGTAGAAAGAAAATAAAACACCTCAATAGTTAAGTATTTAAGCTACAGACTCATCGTTTTCTGTGGCAAAAGTTTTAACCACAGTTTGACTGTGGCCTAGGATTTACCCACACTCTTTTACGGTCACTTATCACTTAAGCCATGGTTGTTGTTTTTTGGCTCTTATTTACATTATTAGTAATCTCTAACTAATGTTAAACTTAATTAAGCATCATATACTGCTCCCTTTGCCCTATAAAAAATGATATTTTTATTTTTCAATTTCATCTATTTTTAGGTGAAAAAATAAAAAATTAAAAAAATTATTTTTTTTAAAACGAAAAAATAGTATAATATAACGCCACCTAGTTGATCTCTTTGATTACTCGTAGCAGAAGAAAATAAGTTGGTGGTATAAGATTGCACGACTGCTTAATTATTGGAATTCAATATTGTCTAAGATGTTTATTTTTATTTTTATTACATCAATAATCTTATAATCCTATAAACAAATATGAAATAAAAATAAAAAATCAATCATCTAAAGTCTTAGATTCTGCACTGCACCAACACCACCCTGGATTCCGCCCGGGTACATTCACTTTCATACCTTCATTAAAAATAATCAATCCATAAAAAACATTAAAAAGAAAAAGTCTATGCTGGAGGAACATCAAGTGGAGATTGAAGAGGGGGACTTCCGGCAAACAGGGCACGACCCGTTCATACGAAGCCATCCATCGATGCAATTGACATGGAAGTAGTGGTTACATTCAGGTATACTCTTCAGTGTATCTTTGGGTTTATAATCTGAAAGACATATTGAACACACTGTATTTTCTGGATTAAGAAATCTCAGACTTTGGCTAAGAACCATCTGCGGATATGACCGTAGAGTAGACTCGTCAAGACCATTCCTAGCAGGACCAGCTGTTGATAATTCAGTCTGTGTTTGGTGGTTCCGATCAGTATAACCGTAACCCGTGTATCCATATCGACAGCACCATAGTACGCCAATAAAAACTGGTAGTCCGGAACCAATGATTAGAAGAGTAAGAAGTCCTTTTGAAAGATCTGGAATTAGAGATTTCTTCATTAAATCAAATGAGAAAGAGTATCGTGATGAAATTGCAAGAATAAGATCGAATTCTTTTACCTCGTCGTTCTTTCTCAGGTAAAACCCATTTGAGATAAAGATCCTTAACTGTGAGCGGATAAAAATCTCCGTTGGAAGACCAGTCCCACTGAGCTAGAGCAATAACATCGGTATCTATTACCTCACAGTTACTTGTGTTCATAGAACGCATAACACTCATATTATTCCTTGAAACCGTCGCCAATATTTTGTGCGTTGAACTACTAAGACAATCAATTGCATAGAAAATCGAATTCGATGTGTTTGCGTATGTTTTCATAAGATTAGTGTAACCTTCTGTTGAACAATTACAGAAGATATAAGATGGATATGCTTCACTTACAAATGGAGTATCCGAGAGACTTATATTTTGAAGGTAACGTCTGGGAAGACATTCACCAGGGTCAGAGAGTTGTATCTTTTCTTCATAATAAGAGATACCTCGAACATAAAATTCTCCGGATAATGGGAGTTTGAGTATCGTTTCGTTTTGGTTTCTACACGAGAGATCAAACCCAGGAGGATAAACACACCTTTTACCAAAATCTTTACCTTGATTAGTTTCCTTGACAATACTAAATGGGTATTGAATTGTTGGAGATAATGAATTTTCACCACAGCTAGAAATTGGACAATTATCTTGATCACTTGTAACCAAATTTAGAAACGAAAAGATCAAAAAGACGTAGAATAGTTTCTGGAAGGAACACATGATGAATTCAAATCTGATGAAAGTAGTAAAGATTTTGACGATTTTGACGAATCTAGTTCGTATAATAGTTACAAACTGCTCCAAATATTTTGAGAATCTAAGTGCTTTACTTGGTTCTAATATTCCAGTACCTTATTAACAAGTCCAAGAGGTGTAATTTCTGTGAAACCTTCATATACATTGGAATTACATCAGCAAACACAGGATATTGTAAAGTCAAAAGGATAATATAACCGTTGCTTTCTATATCAAATAGGTTGCACTTTAAACCACGTTTTAGTCTTTCATCGTGACAACATAACTTCATATATTGTCCCAGAAACTTATTATGTCGGTTATGTGGAACTAATAAGGTAACCAATTGGGTTTGGGCCTGAATAATGGATAGTTCATATGGGCTGTAGGGTACTGACTTGACAAAGAATCAATGTTTAGGCTGATATGTTTTATTCGGGGCTACCTGGTGATTTTGTTGTTCGTGTTGTTGTTTATGAGCGATTTTTAGGGACCTTTCAGAATTTGAAGGGATCATCCTTTATTTTGAGAAGGTCACTATAAAGTAAATCCTAGACTCTTTATCCATATATTTTTATTAATGGTTAAAATACCATCATTTTAATTAGATGTTAATAATTAAGTTAGTTAAATTAATTGATTGTTAGTTTTAGATCAGATTAGTTAGATTAGATAAAACATTTGAGTTAGTGTTAGTGTTGTGTTAGAAAATTAAAATTATTTGAAAAAAGTTCGGTTAGGTCGATAAAAGTTCGGTTAGGAAAAAATAGAACGTGTAGGACCAGAAGAGTTTTGGAAAAAGTTCGATTAGGTCGATAAATGTTCGGTTAGGAAAATGAAAAATAGTAGAAAGTTTGGTTAGGTCGATAGAAGTTCGGCTAGGAAATTAAAGAATATATAGGAACAAAAGAGTTTTGGAAAAAATTCGGTTAGGTCGATAAAAGTTTGGCTAGGAAAATAAAAAACAGTAAAAAGTTCAGTTAGGTCGATAAAAGTTCGGCTAGGAAAATAAAGAACAATAGAAAGTTCGGTAAGTCGATAAAATTTCGGCTAGGAAAAAAAAAATCTTTCGAACCGAACTGTTCTTGGTGTTCTTCCTAAATTGAAAGTTTGGTCAGCTCGCTAGGTTTTTTTTTTAAATGTTTCTAACTGAACTTTACAATAGAACCACTTCTTAAACTCATATTTTCATGATTTCAACTCGAGTTAACAATCAAAAACATTTAAAAATGAATGAGTTTTCCGGGAATTACCTTCTAATGTAATTTGTTTACGAATCGACGATTAATAGTTTGGAAGATGAAAAGGGAAAAGAGGAGAAGGATATTCTTTAAAAAATTCGATTAGGAAAAGAGAAGATGGGTTTGAATTTGTTTTTGTTTATATGAAATAGGTTTAGGTTTAAGATTAGTATTAGATTTATGTATGATTAGGTTTAGACAGTTATTAAATTAAGATAAGTTTAATAAAGGGTAACTTAGTTATTTCCTCCTATTAAGATACCTCTTAGATTTGTAGAAAGGATGGTCTAAGTAAGGAAGGGTTTAATTCTAAGAGGTCTCCAAAAGATTGTTCTTATTTATGTTTCCAAACAATAGCTACATCGGTCTTAAAAGCTGTTATCATTATGGGTGGCTCTGTTCAAGTTTAAAAAAATCCCAAATGGCTCTAGTGAAACAAAAATTATTAACAAACCACAAAAAAATATAGTAAAAACCTCCCCTTTCACAAGAGGTGGACCCAACCCCATGCCCCCTACTAGCTTTGGGAGACAACTCCCACTCCAATAATCGAATGACGGTTTCTTGGGTTTTGTTATTGTTGTTTGTCTTGAATTACTCCTAGTGAAATCATTAGGGATATACATGGTAACAGGTTTCCACGGAAACTCGGCAAAATCGAACCGAATAGGGCAAAACCGAACCGAACCGTTTGTGAATGGAACGGTTATGGGAAAAAAGTATGGAAACCGGTAGTAACGGTTTCGATTTTGGTTTAGCCAAAAGCCGAACCGTTATGCCATGGAAAACCGATTATTTAGGACCATTGATCTAGATTTTGATATATGTAATCTAAACCCTTCAGTACCCTTGATATATAAATTCAATGTCATACCCTAAATCCTAATCCTATTTCATTTTTCAGCAACAGACTTCCTCCGCCTCCGCCTCCACCAACTTTTCATTTTCCATTTCTACCTCGCTGAGTTTCTTCTGAATCAAAACTTTATTCTTCTCTAACTCACTGACTTTCACTCTCAGATTCTTGGATTCTTAATCATGAACATCGAGCTTCTTCTGAATCAACACTTCATTCTTCTCTAACTCACTGATTTTACCATTCAGATACTTGGATTCCTTAACCTGAACATCGAGTTTCTTCTGAACCGTTTCCATTTCAGAAGCAACTTCTCTTTCACGAACAAGATCTCCATTAAGAAGATCCATAGATTTCTTCAACTTGTTGATTTTATCTTGCATTTCAGATTTCTCTTACAAAACACCATCACCAGGAACCAATCAGTGAATCAGCAATCACTTATCAAGTATGATGTATTATGAATTTGTGTCTTTATTAATCTTCGTTTATTATGATATTATGTGTTAGATTAATGGAGATTTTGTTTTATTTTGGCAATTTTTATTTACGCTTTACAGTGAAGCAGCTGGTGAATGGTGATGAATCGTTAGGACTCATGCAACTTCTTAAGGGTATATTTTCACAAACCCTAACTCTATTTATCTTCTTTGTTGTTATGTAGATTTTCAAAAAAAATTCTTATTTGAGGTTTCTTTCTTAATTAGTTTTTTCTTATTTGTCATTCTTTGTTGTAAAAATGGTGTGCTTTGCTTTTTATGTAGCTTTGATTTTCAAATCCGATTGCTCTAATTATGTAGCTTATTTCTTTTTATGATTTTTCAACAATTTGTATCTTATGATTTGTTACTGAATTGTAGTTTGTTGGTATGGTAGTTTCATTGGGTTTAGTTGATTCTGATTACTGCATTTTCTGTGACATTAAGTTGGTTTTCCAACAATCAGTAATCACCTGTACTTACTGCATTTTCTTGTAGCATTGACTGCACAGTAACTCAATTCCAAGACCTTAGTTTGTCGCTCAATTTCGCTGGCTTGTGCTTCACCTGTGGAGGAGGATGAGGATTAATGTAATTGTGGACCTGTGGTACAAACGTATTTTATTTCTTTCTTTCTTTCTCTCTAATAGTAATTTTTACCTAAAGTTGTTGGTGATTTGGAGCTTTTTTTGAACAATAGCAACATGATTTCTTTTTTAGCAGCAGCAACAATTTTTGAGCAGCAGCAGCAGGCACCAGGCAGCAGGCAGAAGTTTCAGCAGCAGCAGGCAGCAGTTTCATGAAGAAGAATGTTGTTTTTTGTCTTTAAGAATGGATTTTTTGGATGTGTTTGTGTTCTAAGATTGCTGGAATTTTATTTGTTTGAATTGCTTAAATGTCTGCAGGAATTTAATGAATAATGAATTTAATTTTATTTATTTTTATCTTTTTTGAATTTTGCACTATCAGTTTCACGAAACTGACACAATCAACCGGTTAACCGAAACCGTCTGGAAAAAATTGAAACCGAGAGAAAATCGAGAAAAACCGAACCGGCGATAAATGGAACGGTTATAGAAAAATAATTGGAAAACCGACTATGACGGTTTCGATTTTGGTTTGGCATAAAATCGAACCAAACCGGCCATGAACAACCCTAGAAATCATACTTCATAAAAAGATGTACCCTAGTTTCCAGAGATGTGTGACAAAGCTTGCATATATATACAGGATAATGGTATAAACTTAAAAATAAATTCCACTCGAAGAATAATGGTATACTTCATTTTCCAAGTAAATAACTGGATAGTATAGGATAGGAAAAAAAGCGATTTTAGGGTTCTGTAATGGAATCCCTTCCTCTTCTTCATCTTCTAGCTCTATTCCTGAGACAATGGTTATTTTTTGTCATTGGGTTTTCCTAAATCTTATTATACCACCCAAAGTTATCAATCGAATATCATCTTTAGAAGTAGTTAATTAAATCTTCTGAAGTTGTTCACTCCAAAGCTAAACCTAGTTTTGGAGAAGTACTTGTGAATTTGCAGATTGACGTTTGTGTAGCACAGCTTCCGAAACCCTGCATGAAAGGAAATTTCATCTAAATCTGAATACCAGAAGACGAATACCAGAAAGGTGTCTGACTGCAAGAATTGCCTGAAGGCTAACGCTTCCAAAAGGCTCTGTACCTTTGAATACATTTGATTTCTAAAATAAAATCATGAACATCTGGCCTAAGGATATTCATTGGAGTTTATCGCCATTATGAAAAGGTTTCTTCTCATTTAAGTTCTCAAAGAAAAAAGATGTTATTCCTATTTGTGCTTCAGGGGCAGTGTACCTGAAACCAGGTATGATCCATCTGCGAACATGGGTACCCGACTTTAATCTTAAAAACCAGTATCAATCTTTAGCTCAAGTTTGGGTATGGTTGTGTGATTTAAGCTGTTGGAGAAAATGATTTAGAAATGAATTTAAATTTAATTATTGGTCTTAGTAGGAATGGATCTTAGGACCAATGGGTCATTAAGAGACACTAGCTCATTTGTTGGGTGAAAACATCATTTTCACTATTTTGTGAATGAAGAACCTTTAGTTAGTCCCACATTGGAGAAACTAGAAATGACTTCCAGAATTGAGAAATTCTATGGCTCGAATCTCCCTTTATTACCACAAAGGGAGGGCCCTTAGGGTTTAGATGTTTTTGTGGTTGGGGAAGGACTAAGACAATGGGCTAGTTGGTGCACACTTGCTTTTCACACATGTGCGGTGCTTCGCACCGAAGCACGCACGCTTGCGGTTTGCGGGCTTGTGTGCTTGCGGAGCTTGCTTTTTGAATATAAGATTTTCATTAAAGAATTTAATAACGAAATAATTTTGTTTTAAATATAGGGACGTCTGACTCGGCCAAAAATCAAATTGATTTAATGAAAATATTTTCTTAACGTTTTAAATTTAATTACCGTGATTAATTCACGATATTAATCTTAATCAATGCAAATCAATTCTAATTAATACAAATTAATTCTCTTCTCAAAGTTTTGGCTATAAAAGAAAACCAATTTTCTCCATTTCAACTCACTCCAGAGCAGGCTACTATCCCTAGCTCTTTTTCCCTCTTCCTTCTTTGTTGTGCGCACTTTGTTTGTTTATTTCCCTTCTTCCATCAATTGCTGTTAAGTTCTAGAGGGTGATTTGAGTAATGCTAATTCAAATCATAACGGGCAGTTCTATCCTGGACACAACTTCTCTGTTGGGGTATAGCATCTCTCATTATTGAGAAGTACCTGAGAACTATTGTGTTAAGGAAAATTTGCTGAGAAGGTGGCTCTAATCAGAGTGTTTATCATTTTTCTAACGATAACAGTTTTCTTCTATTTAGTGTTTTTCCATTGTTGCAGAACCAACAATCTTAACACAATAGTTTTATTACTTCTGTTTCAATGGATAAGAGTGATGTTGACAGACCTCAGAAGTTCAGTGGGAAAGACTTTAAAAGATGGCAATCCAAGATGTTATTTTTTCTGAGTTATCACATGTTGGATGAATTAGTTCTGAAGCCTTTTGATGAGACTTTGAATGCTCCGGAAAATGAAGGAGAGTTAGAAGATTGGAATAGACAGAACTATATGGCCAAAAACCATATCCTTAACTGTTTAGAAGATGCTTTGTATGACTTCTATAATGCAAAAGAAAAATTTTCTGCATTTGACTTATGGGATGCCTTAGAAGCAAAATATGAAGCAGAAACTGCTGGTAGTAAGAAGTTTTTAGTTTCCCGGTTCCTGGAATACAAAATGGCTAATGACAATTCTGTGGTGGACCAATTTCTTGAACTTCAGCAAATTATTAACGAAATTATTGCTGAAGGTATGGTGATTGATGAAACGTTTCAAGTGTCTGCGGTGATTGAGAAATTACCTTCTTCATGGTCTGAATACAAATGAAGATTGAGACATGAAACTGGTGAAGTCAATATGGTTGACTTGGGGAAGAAGATTCAAGTGGAAGAATTGTTGTGTTCAAAAGACAAAAATGTATCTTCCGCAAGGGACATGTCCAACAAAGCTCATGTCAGCGAACACAAGCCGCAAACCTGGACCACAGCAAACGCAAGCCTGGACCCCACAGAAAAGGTACTTTCCCGAAACCAAAACAAAAATAACAAAAATAAACAAAAAACTATCGTTGTTATGGTTGGACACTAACCACCTCATACCGTCAAACCGACGGGAACTGAGACCGAACCGTTGGTCAATCCACACTAGATAAGCAAAATTGGGATCAAATTAAATCAAAAACCCTAATTTTTATCTTGGACGAATTTAACAAATTTGAAATAAATACTCCAATTTTTAAATTACAACTAGACAAGTGACAGAAGAAGATTTAAAAGTGCATTTATTTTCCATAAAGATCTCTATTGTCGTCATTATTGTACTTTAATAAACCAGTTTAGAACAGTCATGGTCCTTTCTTACAAGGCAAAATTTAGAAACACTTGCAGAATCAACAGTTTATGAGCGTTGCCGACCGCGTGCGTAGTCATCCATATGACGGGGAATTAGACACTCAGATCTTTAAAGATGATGAGCTGAGAAGGGTCTAGTTATTTTCGTTTGAATTGCACAAATAATATACAGATATTATCCATAAATTTCATTCGGTCATTATCTTTATGACAACAGTTCAAAACACTTTGGACCATACATCCAACCATGGTCTGTTCTTGCAAGTTGCAACTATGACTTGTTTTCTTGGTAATAGATTTTATATTTAAAATTATTAGTAAATGGGATTCATTAGATTTTCATTACCGACATCGATCACCCGCAATTTTGGAGTGGATAGCATTCTCTTAGCAGTCTTCGTACATACATACGGTCTACATCTTTGTAGTTCCGAGCAGCAGAGTTGACAATCCAGGCTCCTGCCCGATAGTTCCATGTGAATGCAGGCGAAAAAAGAATAAGTACGTGTTTTATTGGAAGGCTTTCTTTGTACAGACGTCTGAATCTTCTGTAAACCTGTCTTAGTTCGAAAGAATTTTAGAATGTTCGAAAAGACCGATACGCTGACTTTTGATTTCTAATCAATGAATCATACATATATATTCCGTAGTTCATGTCATCATATTTGAATCTGTCCTAAAAATAAATTCACAAAATTTAAGTAATAAAAAAAAATGAAGTCAGCTCCAGAAGTGGCTTTCTCATACTTCTTTTTCTTTCTCATCATTCTACAGATGATTACATCTCAAGAAAACTGTCCAAGTACTCGGTGCAGCAATGTTGGCCCAGAAATCGCCTACCCGTTTGTAGCAAAAGATCGACAGGGTGAAGGATGTGGTTATCCTGGTTTTAATCTCACTTGCAACACTCTTGATAAGACAGTTCTTAAGCTGCCAGATTCCGGGGAATTTCTCGTTCGAGTATCGATTATGTTAACAAAGAGATAAGGGTATACGACCAGGATGATTGCCTTGCCCGACGTTTTCAGTTACAGAACTTAGATATCAATTTGTCACCATTCAAGGCTTTTGCTTACCAGAGTTATAACTTCTTCAATTGTCCACCATCTATAACCAGTCTTAATAAAAGTGCACTTCCAAGGCACGAAGGAGTTTTAGGTATTCAATGCCTTAGTAGCCCAACCAACATTGTAGTGGTTACGCTTACTTCGGCGAGTGTTTCCGGCAGCAATATGAGCCAAGTATTGCTTAGCCGAGGTTGTGTGATAATTGCTCCTGTTACTATTCCAATTCCCTTCAGTGCTATTAATGATATCTATTCTTATGATTTCACCAAGGATGATCTTTATCTTACATGGGCTGAACCAACCAAATCTACAGCTGGGAATAAAACAGGTAATAATTTTAAGTTTTTATGTACTTGTTTTTCTTTTCCTTGACGGTAAAATATGTATGGATTTTCAATCAAATAACACAAAAGAGTTTTCTGTTGTTTCAGAGGATAAACCAGAGAGAAAAGAAAGTGCATTTAACTGGAAGAAATTAGTCACAATAATTACGCCAATCCTTATTGCCGTATCGATAATAACATCCATAGTCTTCTTCGTCGTTCGTCGTAGATCAGCAGATGGTAAATGTGCATCTAGTCTGATATTTTCTTGTAGTTGAGATTTTTGGGTTTGCTTTACTGAGTACCGTTCTGGTGTTTTGCACCATATATCTCTAGGTTCTCTATTGCTTACTATTCATAGCTATTAATATATCTTCTACTATGCAGGCATCAATGGGGAGGCCGGAAACCAACAACAGAACGGTAGTCGCCGTCACCGTCGCCGATTATAGATACTACATACACATTAGCACAGGAGTTAAATTTTCATTCTACTGTTGCGATAAGATGAATTAATATCATTTATTGATAACTTTGCTTTGAATAAGAGAATTTATTCACAGAGTAGCCTGCTGTAAGCCCTGTGTTCATTTCATTGATGTGTTGTTTCTGGACTATTACTAGAATTATCAAAGTGGGCAGCCATTTTACCTTAATGCGTGTCTGTAACTGGTAATTATAGATTAATACTTTATTGTGAAATATGAATTTGAATTCCTAAATTTTTTTCGAAATTATTTTTTAAGTAGTTTCCGTCTCGTTTGCTTGTGGTGGATAGTGTATCTCCTTAATCGGAAATTTGTAACTTGCAACTATCTTACAGTTGGTTCCTGCGGTCTTAACAAATTCCCTTATTTATTAATAAAAAAATTGGTTAACAAAATGAAATAAAAGCAAAACTTTATTTTATTTTATTTATAGGAAGGAAAATTTATACTTATAAAAAAAGGAAAATTTACATAAAGAATGTCCGGCTAACTTAGTCCAATTTAGTAGCAAATAACGGGCATCTATCTTTAGTTTGCTTATGTTTTAAGGGCTGCTGGAATAATGAGTGAGAGAAACCCTTTATATGGAAACACCAAGCAAGATCATACATAGGCTGAGGAAAACGCAATAACCATCTTTCTTTAGGAGTTATATTTTTCCAAACCATGTTACAGTTAATGGAACAAAATATGTTCTTTGGATTCTTCCTCCAACCCAAAAAGAACACAAAAGTTATACAGCTTAGTTCCTTTACATAATAACCCGTGGATATGGATATTATTTAATCTATCGTGAAGTGACAGAGCCAGATATTTTAATTAGATGCATCGATTTTCAATGAATTAATGATCCTTCTCACCATTACTTTCAGTATTAATCATGTGCTCTTCTCATGAATCTGTATATTAATATAGTTAGTCAATAAAATATAATCATAAACTAATTACCAATTTAAAAATAAAAAATTCTTAATATTTATATTACTTCCGTTTCTGAATTTTCATTTTATCTTATAAATAGGTCAAATTAAAAAAGTGATAATAACTTTTTTCCAGAGACGGAAGGAGTATATATATTATAAATTATTTAGCAAAAAATTATGTTTGTCGTAAACATTTGTAACAGTAATACTATGTTAAAAGATTTATTGACACCGATAATCATGGCAAATTAAATTTTAATAAAATTAATTAAAATTTAGGTGGATCCTGGGACCACCCACCTCACTCTTGGCTCTTTCTCTGCTTCCATGAACAACCGTTTATGAAGGCAAAAAGTGATGGTAAGCTTAGTTCCTATTCTCTTTTGAAGCAAGTGACGGGACGTTCCATCATTGTCAAAACCCTCACTCCATCAAATTAGTGACATTAGCTTAGATTACAATTAGTTTTTTTTACTTAACTGATTCATCTGAATTCGACTCATTTCATTTAAACCTAGCTTATTATATCTGACTAAAAAAATTACTAAATATTGAAGTTATAGAATTTTCAGAATTCAATTAATATGTTTTCAATAATCAGGTATGAATATACAATTTTATATCTCATCCAAATATCTTTAAATCAGATGCACGGGTAAAATCAAACATCAAAAAAAACTAAAAGAAATAACACAATATAATATCTAACTGATCCTAGTTAGATTTCAAGTGGGATTTGAAGTTCAATATACATAAATATAGTGTTAGATATTATATATATATATATAGGTCTAATATTCCACGAGAATTTTTATACCGTTTGCAACAGGTACCACAGTTTTGAGGCAACTTTGACCTATTTTTTGTATCCTTCTTTGTTATCATACTACTATATACATAATGATGACAAGCATCCACTGGACCACTAGAGATTCGTTCAACTGGAGTAAGATCTGTATATGGGCCTAAAATAGAAGTCATTGCCGACATCACCATTCACTCACTCAGTCAGTGGAAAACAGAAAACAAAAATCCAGCCGTCATTTGGACGGCCATGCTACGCAATAACTCCCCTGTTAATAGTAAACTTAGACTTGTCTATCTGAAATAAATGTCATAATTCGAGAATAAATACATAACAGAACGAACTATAAATGGAAATCTTATGACGACGCGGTAGTTTTTTAAGGCCTTGATTTAATAGATGTACATTGATTTCATCAAATATATATGCATACACTCCTATATTTTTACACTTCTAATAGGCTAAAACTAGTAGTGGAGCTGGAAAACTTGTTATGGGCAAGCAACATCTCCCTAGAATGTAATTAAGCAAAAAAAGGCTTAAAAGCTTAATTTTTAGAAAAATTAAGCTTACGAGCTAGTTAGGCTGGGTGTTCAACTGTATAACCATGATGTACATTGGCTGCGTCCCTGGGTAAAACAATATAAAATTATTACATTTTTTAAGCTACGTGCAAGACCTAACAAACCTGCCTTTCTGAACGCTTTATTTTCTGATTTGACCATGCGTTGTTTTCTGATTTGACAATGGGTTGTAAGCTTAATAGCTACTCGCTGGTTTTGTCATTAATTGCACCATGTAAATGGGAGTTGAATGATAGAAAGTCTTTTTGGGAGGCTCCAAGGACAAAACCATATCTCTCTCAAGTGGTGTTTCACTGTTTTGTATTAAGCTTAGAATGTTTGAATGAAGGGGTTGACCTTCGATCATATATATACATACTCCTTCTTCAAAACATCATTTTTAAATTTTAAACATCTACCAAAACCAAAAAAAGTCGATTAATCATTCCTAGATAAACATGAATTCTGCTCCAGAAGTGGTTTTCTCATACTTCTTTTTCATTGTTATCACTCTAAAGATGATTACAGCTCAAGATAATTGTACACCTATTCAGTGTAGCAGCACTGGTCCAGAAATCGTCTACCCGTTCGGGGTGAAAGATCGCCAGGGTGAAGGATGTGGTTACCCCGGTTTTAATCTCACTTGCAACACTTATGATAAAACAGTTCTTAAACTACCAGAATCCGGAGAGTTTCTTGTTCGGAAAATCGATTATGCAAAGAAAGAGATAAGGCTATACGACCAGGATAATTGTCTTGCGCGACGTTTTCAAGGGCAAAACCTAAATGCTGATCTCTCGCCTTTCAAGGGTTTTGCTTATCAGAGTTACAACTTCTTCAACTGTCCACCATTTATAACCAGTAATCGAAGCGCCATTGAAAGTCGAGAAAGAATTTTACCTATTCCTTGCCTTAGTAGCCAAACCAACACTGTATTGGCTACGGTTACTTCGACCGGTAATTTTGTTAGCAATGTTAGCCAAGCATTGATGAACCGAGGTTGCGAGATAAGTGCTCCTATTACTATTCCTATACCCTTCAGTGCTGTAACTAATATTTATTCTTATGTTTTTACTGTCGATGATCTTTTCCTCACATGGGTCGATCCGGAAAAACCTACATATCACCATGAAAAAGGTAACAATCTACTAATTTTAATGACTTATTTATACTCTTTTCGTCCAAGAAAAACATTATAGGTTAAAATAAAAAAATTATAACTATTTTCCTGGAAGAAGATAGTATATTGTAGTAATATAATCAGGTACACTCTCTCCATTTAAGGTATATGTGACAGATGAAGTTTTATGTTGTTTCAGGTAATGAACTAAAAGGAAAAGAAAAACCAAATTGGAAGAAGATAATCATAATAACTGTGTCAGTTTTTAGTTGCGTTGCGGTAGTAGTATTGATCATAGTCTTCTCTGTTTGCGGACGCAAAAAAGGTAAGTCTGCGGTAGAGATTTTCTTGGCTATTTTGGGTGCCATATCATCTTGTTTGGGTATTTATGGAACTGGCGGGAAAGGGCTCCAGGGGAAGAGTCATGGTTAGAGTGATCAAGTTTCTTTCTTAAGATGTAATTTATTGTGTATTAGGTTTTTTACTTTCCAAAAATGATGAGGTGCCATCGTGTGTTGTAGTCTTGTTTTCTGAATATTATAGTTTTTAATCTTTAATATCTGGTATCTTCACCATATAACTTTATCAATGTACTATAATGATATTGGCAATTCACTATCATGTTATATAGAATTGGTTTGAATAAGATCGAAGACTATTTTAGATTACGTGGTTGTAGCACTGTCTTATCCGAAACCAAGGTTATAGTCCAAAAACGTTTTTACGTGGCACCTATTAATATGAGAAGGATAATGACCACGGATATATTATGTATACTAGAGTCAGAAGAAAGAAAGGAAAATATGTTTTTCTTCTTTGAAATACCAGAATTAAGAAAACAGTGTTTAGTCGAAATCTAAAACCTAAAAATCACGTTGACCTTAGTTGACTTTTTCAAATGTCAATTTATTTAATTAAAAATTTGATTGAAACATTTAGCCTGGATAAATATGCATAAGGGCTACCCATATTGATTGAGAATTTTTAGTTATAAATTTAGTTGAAACACTTCATTTTGGAACATTTCTTTGATGCATCCAAAGGCCAAGTAATTTGTGAATATTCATTCATTAATCTTAGGACCACAAAGGATATAAAAAGGAAAGGTATATTGGTACTACTTACCTAGTTGCCCCTATTGGAATTAAGTATATAGTTCATCAAACTAAATTTTTTTATTTTTTTATTTTTTTTAAATTAAAACTGGAATATATACTAGATGATCCTGTGTGGTGGGATAGACGTCCGAAAAATTTAATGAATTTGATCCGATTAAATTTTATTTAAAATTCTTTTATTTTGTAGTGTTTATCAAAACTGAAAGGTTATAAATTTCTTAAATATTTTTTTGATATATATCAAGGTTTTGTAATTTTTTTACATTACGGTTTCGTTATATAATCGGACTTTGTCTTCTTAACTCGACAGTTTAAGAACTCTTAAGTTTTAAAAAACAAAGCTTTACTTAGAGTCGGAAACATCCAATCGATCTAGTGAACTTTTTTAAGAAGTTTGAACCGGGAATGTGTTTGTTTGATTATATACGAAGGAAGATTGTGATTAATTTAATCGATTGTCTCAAATTTTGTTTTGAATTCTAGAAATTATAAACTTATTTTTTCTTTATGCATTTGTTGTGATGGAAATAAATACAGTTTCTGGTCCGTTACAAAGACTTCCTTCGATCGTCCAATAATAAAAATAAAAATCAGTAAAGAACGTAACAGTAGCAGAAATTTCATTTACTACACAATATTAACATCCCTTCGGATAAAAAAAATAATAATAATAATAACAATAATAATCATAAATTTGACTTAGAAGAGCTTTGCAGTTTAGTCAATTGGCAAGGACAACTGAACGCATATGATTGATGATTCTCGTGCTCTATTGCATAGCTTGATCGATTCCATGAAGATTAGGACCCTTCCTTTTGATGCAACGCATGAATACAGTAAAACAACACCCACAGCCATGAAGATTAGCCACCACATTTAACCCCAATAGTATCAAATCCACGGTCATATTCCATACCTTGCGGTTTTTGCAACAGCATACTAACACTAGTACTATTATTAGTACTCCGACTCCCCCACAGATGGCGCCGATGATAATATTTTCCTTGGAATTACCTGCCAAAACACAATTTGGATTAGTCATATGAATAAAGAAAGAAAAGAAAAATACTCCTAGCTAGACCGGTAAACAATTGATAAATAATGGAGGGGGAAAAATCACCACCTCCTCCCGGAATTTCTCCTTGACCTTTGTCTCCACCTCCTCCTGAACCGCCTCCTTGCCCATTGTTTCCACCGCCTCGTGAACCGCCTCCTTGGCCATTGCCTTCACCTCCACCTGAACCGCCTCCTTTCCCATTGCCTCCACCTCCTCCTGAACCGCCTCCCTGCCTATTGTCTCCACCTCCTTGGCTCCCATCGTTTGGTAATGGTGAATCGGCTACATTATTCCCATTGTTCGGTGTTTGTGCATCAGCATCTTGCCTATTGTCTCTACCATCGTTTGAAAATGGTGAATCGGCTGCATTATTCCCATTGTTCGGGCTTGGTGCAGCAGCATCTTGCGCAATGTTAGGGCCTGGCGCGTCAGCTTGTTGCAACTCACGTCTCAAAGGTGGAGTCGCGCCCCATGAGAGATAAAGGTTGTCTTTAGTAAGATCATAAACAGTACCATATAAAGTCTTTCGAATGGGAACAAATATATGATCAATTACCTCACAATATCCTGAATCGATCAAAATCTTGTTAATATCGAGTTTAAAGCTATCAGAAGTTGAAACTGTGACTAGTACAGAGTGTGTTAAGCTACTAAGGCAGCTAACTGTTCGAAAATATGTTGAATATCTATTGATGTTGATAGCCATAGACGATGTCGTGCAGCTAAAGAAAGTATGCAACTGATAAGCATAAGCTTTCAAAAGCGATGTCGATGTTGCACTATCATATGCATCATTTAGGTCTCGAAGATAACGTCTTGGGAGACAGTTATCAGGGTCTTGAATCTGTATCTCTCGGCGATGATAGTTAATCTTTCGAACGAGAAATTTTCCATCGAGAAATGGTATATTATCTATCACGGTTTCACCCTTACTGTTGCAAGTAAGATTATACCCGGGTTTGTAACCATTACCACATTGAACACTTTCAAAATCTTTGATTCCAAAAGGGTAGGAAATTTTAGGTTCAGTACTGCTGCACTGGATACTCGGACAGCTTTCTCGAGTACTAGTGATCATTTCAGGAAATAAGACGAGAAAGAGAAATATGGAATACAATGATAAGAGAAAAAACCATATGGTAGCCATGCTAGATATTGATAATATTCTCGGTATAGTAGTACTGCGAGAAAGCTTAATTCATTCTCTTGTATGTGTGTTGTATATATACATGGATTTTCAAGTAGTTTAACACTTCAACTAGTGCGAGTGGGTTTCTATAAAAGGGTTAAATTTAGTAGCTGTTAGGTGTGTAAGAGTTAACACACATCTACATTTAGAAGGTTGTGTACACGATTTATATATATGTATGATTTATTAGGGGTTGTGGGAGAAGGTATATCTAGTTGAGGTTGTTGTGTTGAAAATTCATACTTCGACTTTAAAATACAAACGGGGGCAAATTTGAAGTCAGACAAAGTCTATGTAATAAGATGTTAGCCGCTTGATAATTGTATTGCAGAGGCCTTTGTAGGTAAGAAATATCCCAACAACTCTTAAAATAAAATGATAGAAACCACGCTATCAAATTATTCTAGTGATGACGTGATATGTTTTCCACCGTTAATTTTTGTTATTCACTCCTGAATTCAAATTCAACCCGACGGTGGACGGGTTATACATTCAACACATATTAGAGTACTGTCTACTTAGGTGGCGTGCAGGACATGCACTAGCTATGTTGTATAAGTCGCTAGGCGAGGCGAGGCGTCAAGCCCGTCGCCTCACGCCTTTTGTGCTTAGGAGTGTCTAAGGCGTCCGAGGCGACCATTTTTTCTATAAAAAAAAAGGTAATGACTCCTGCCTTTTTTACCTTGGTCGTTTAATTGGTGAGGCGTCTTTTTCCAAATCATGTGCCTTTAGCGCCTAAGCGAGTGCCACGCCTTTAACAACATAGCTTGCTAGAACTACTACTCTTAAATTTTGTCTACTTGAACTAGGAATTACGGTTTGATTTCAATGCTAAATCATTGATCTCTTCACTTCTCAATGAAACAATAAGAATGACAACATTTTCTGCTTTTGGATTATAGATAGGTAGCTAGCTAGCTTGATGTATTTCTCCTACTAAACAAAAATCGTTATATGTTGTTGCCTAGTTGGCATATATATATGGACATCCCTTAACCACAAAGGCTACAGCTACATTCAAGATGCAATAGGGTTATCAATTTTCAAAACTTGTATGGATGAGGCCAAAAGTCTTATCTAGTACCTAGCTTTGGTCCCTTCTAGTGCTAGCACTGCTAGTGAGGAGAAAGATCATCTTACTATACTCTATGACTGAACATCCTTGATTATTTATTGGGCCAGGAGCCCATAAAAAATGCTAGAGACGGCCCAGGTTTAAAATTAAACGATTTTTTGGGAACCACTTAGAATTTGAGGGATTTTCGGGCTTAGGTCATCCGTCCTACAAAACTAAAGGGTGTCTTAATGGAAAAAAATTACTAAGTTATCCTTTATTAAATTTATTCAAATCTAATAACCATCTAAACCTAAACATATATAAATCTAATACTAATCTTAAATCTAAACTTATTTAATATAAACAAACACAAACTTAAATCCTTCTTCTTTTTTCCTAATCAAATTGTCAAAAGAAAATCCTTTTCCTCTTTTCCCTCTTCATCTTCCAAACTATTAATTTTCGATTCGTAAACGAAATACATTAGAAGGTAATTCCTGACAAATTCATTCATTGTTTTTGATTGTTAATTCGAGTTGAAATCATGAAAATATGGGCTTAAGAAGTGATTCTTGTGAAAAGTTCGGTTATGAACATTTTTAAAAACCCTAACAAGCTAACCGGACTTTCAAATTAGGAAGAACATCAAGAATGGTTCGTTGAGAAGAATTTTTTTTCCTAACCGAACTTTTATTGACCTAACCGAACTTTCTGTTGTTCTTCATTTTCCTAGCCAAACTTTTTTCGACCTAACTGAATTTTATGTTGCTCTTCATTTTCCTAGCCGAACTTTTTTCGACTTAAACTAATTTTCTACTGTTTTTTATTTTCCTAGCCGAACTTTTATCAACCTAACAAACTTATTCCAAAACTCTTCTTGTAATGACTCGTCCCTCCACCGATATTGTCCCCACTTAGCGACGCTTAATTGCAGAGATTTTAACCAATTCTGGAGCCAATTGTGCTGAAAAGACCTCGGTGTTAGGAAAGAACAAACTATTACTTATATTCCATTCGGCGAACTCTACTTACCGAACTGGGGTATTACAATACCCCCACCTTAGATTGGAGCCATCCTCAGCTCCAGAATATATTATATCCCAGATCTCTAACGTTCTCTGCCACTCATAAGAGCACTGGCACACCCCGTCCAGCTGATAGGGTCGTAATTTATACATATTTACCTCCTAATTTTTTTTTTTGTATTCGTAATTACATTAGTTTTACCATTTTATTGTTTTTTAGGTGGTTTGTATAAAATCCGAAGCTATAAATTAAACACGGTTAAAAGAGCTAATTGATGGATTTTTTGGGTTATTTTTGCAGTTGAGAGAGAATAAGGGGTCGGTTGAAGTGCTATAAGTCTGTTGATGTGATGTGAAATAGTGAGGTCTAGGAGGAGTTGTCGTGTTGAGTTAAGAAATGATAAGGTGGAGTCTTGATCTGGTCTTGACTGGTGAATAAAAGTAGCGAGATGGACGTGAGTGTGGTACGGTCGCTGGCTTGGTTGGAGTTGTTGTGCTTATTCTAGGAACAAAACTTCTCTTTGGGAGTTGGTGCGAAGGTTTGGCATTTTAACACGTGGGGACGTGCTAAGAAGTAAAGCAGGTGGAGCCCATTGGCTGTTTTGTTGGGTAAGTGAAAAGGTTAGAGTCTGGTGGTTGTTTCTAATAAAGTCTGAAGAGAAACGAGAAACGCAAAGAAGTAAATTGAGATGAGATTAAGTTTATGTCTAGGGTTCGGCGAAGGAACAGAAAGGGAGGCGGGGAGAATTGTACAGGGAGTGACGGCTGGTATAGTTCTCTGGCGATGTTGGTTGGAGATAGATAAACAAGAGAAGAAGAAGACTTACTACTGGGTGACAACGGTTTAATCTTTTCTATTTTTGTTCATTATTTCCATGGATTTTGAGAATTCCATAGCCATGCAGCTAGGGTTTTAGGTAAAAACTAATTTTAATTATGTATTGATCATGTGAACTCCATACTAATATTCTCGTATGATTTAATGACTAGTAATTTTACTTCATGTAGCTTGGCATCTAACTGTTTATGTGATTTTTTTGATTTCTTATGTTTTTCAATTGATATGTCATGCTTGGGTTAAATTCTTTGACGGTGTATGCTTTAAGATTGATAGACAACGCTTTAATATTGCTACATTAAAAGAGAAAGAAATTACATCGGTGAAACTAAATATTTAAGATTTTATTAAAATATTTTCCGAGATATGAGGTTGATTCCAATATTTGTCTCGAGTATTATAGAGAATATGTTTGGAGATTATATGAAATTTTCATGATTAAGTTGATGGAAACCAAGTTCCCTAGTTACCGACTCCTCCATTGTATTTATTTTATTAGTTTAATTTAATTTGTTTATTTCATTTCCACTCTTAAAAATTCAAAAATATAATTCTTGATTAGTTTGTTAGACATATTGGTTACAGTATTTCCACTGCTCCCTGTGGGTTCGATTTGTATTTGTCGTTGTGTACTAGTTAGACGCCGTGCGATTGTAGTTTATCTAATAGGTTCTTCAGAAGCATATCACCAGCATACTCTCTCAACCTTGAAAGGTGATCCGTAGTCGGCTATGATACCATTTGTAATGACCCATCCCTCCATCGATAATGTCCCCACTTAGCCACTGCGATTATCCGAAAGTGTGGGGTTTTCTACGAGCATCATTGCGATCATCCAGTAGCAGCTTCCCAGGAGGTCACCCATTCCTAGATTACTCCCGCCCGAGCACGT
>JAJJMC010033315.1:0-13149 GCA_023531435.1 Papaver californicum | reverse complement strand
ATAACTTGCTTTTCACTAACATGTCATCCACATAAACTTCCAAAGTTTTTCCGATCCATGGTTTGAATATTGCGTCCACTAAACGTTGATATGTTGCTCCTGCATTTCGTAACCCAAATGGCATTCTGGTGTAACAATACAATCCTCGTGGAGTGAAGAACGATGTATGTTCCTGATCCGCTTCTGCTAACGCTATCTGATTGTATCCAGATTGTCCATCCATGAATGATAACATCTCATGTCCTTCAACAGCATCTACTAGTTGGTCGATGTTTGGGAGCGGGTAACTATCTTTTGGACATGCCTTATTTAGATTGGTGAAATCTATACAAATTCTTACTCCACCGTTCTTCTTCGGGACAATTACCATATTAGAAATCCATGTAGGGTATCGTACCTCTCGAATGAATCCTGCACCTAAAAGTTTTGCTAATTCTTTTTCCACTTGTTCATGATATTCTGGTGCGACTTTTCGTATCCGTTGGCGAAAAGGAATTGCATCAGGATGTATGTTTAATTCATGCTGGACGATGCTGGGATCGATCCCCGGCATGTCTTCTATTCTCCAAGCGAACACATCTATATATTCACAAAGCAATTTGACTATCTGTTGTTCCATATCTGATTTTATTAACGTCCCAATTCGCACTTGCTTGGGGCATTCTGCGGTGCCGATGTTTATAATTTTTGTTTGCTCTAATGGGGTGAAAACTGGTTTTGGAATCCCAATTGGAGTTGGGGTTCCCTTTAATTGCTACATCGCCCCTTTTTGCGGCTGATTTTCTAAATTTTCTTGATTTTTGCTATTCTCTCCTTTTTCACTTTCTATTTTACTTTTTGCATTTTTTTCTAGGTATTGATTTATTTCCTCTTCCTTTGCTTTAATTCTTGATTCTTTTTTCTTTTTACATTGTAAATGCTCCCGTTCTTCATTTATTCTTGTCTCCGCCATTATACAAAGTTTAGCATCTTCTTGATCACCCTTTATCTCCATCTCTCCTCGTGGTGTTGGAAATCGTAGATACTGATGATAAGTTGATACTACACCCTTTAATTGATGAACCCATCGTCTTCCAATTATAACATTGTACGGGGATGGTGCATCCACAACACTAAATCTTGTCAGAATGTTGATCGGTCCGGCCGATACTTCAAGATCAATTTCTCCCTTTGGCTTGGACGATATTCCATTAAATCCATAAATGACAAATCGTGAAGTGATGAGTTGATCTTGTTTAAAACCCATTTTACAAAATGTATTGTAGAACATCACATTCAATGAACTGCCCCCATCCAAGAGTATTTTCTTGACATTCCAACCAGATATCAATAATGTCAACACGAGAGGGTCATTATGCATTTCAATTTCTTGATTTACTTCTTGTGCAGAAAATGTTAATGGATGTGCCATCCAATCCTCCCATAATTCTACTTGCCTTCCTTGAACTCTAAAGGCCTCGTGGTTCCGAATTCTCTTGCACAACTTCTTGTTGATTGCTATATTCAAATCTGTATCACACTTTTCTACACATGAAATCATATTAATTGTCTGTTTGTTATATGGAATATGTTGCTTTGCCTTCATCATATTTTTCTGATGGTTCAATTTTTTGAACAAATTCCTTCAATTCTCCAGCATCGACCATTCTTTGTACCAATGTTATAAAATTTCTACAGTTGTCTGTTGTATGTCCTTTGTAGTTATGGTATTCACAATAGTCTTTGGAGTGTTGTGTATGTTCCGGTTGATTTCCCTTTGTTATTGGCCATTGAAAACCTGGTCGATTCTTCAAAATGTTGAATAACCTGAAATATGAAACATTAAGCTTGGTAAAAGTTCTTTCTCGAAATTGTTGAGCAAAATTTTTTCCATTCCCTTGTCGAGGATGTTTTGATTCTTTTGATTCAACTTTTGGAGGACATTTCCTTTTCTGTTCTGGTAATTCTTCAACTGAATTTGTTCTCCTTGTATTTCCTTGATTTTCAGAATTAATTCTCGATCCTTGATCCTGTATATCTTGGAGTCTTGCACATGTTTCTATTATTTCTCTCAATTTGCCTTCAGTTTTTGGATTATTTCGATGGATTTCAACGAAGAGCTGACTCTTCCGATCTACAATCCCCCATTTGTAATGGTTTATAGCTGTCATAGGGTCTAAATCACCTATTGCTTGACATATTGAATGCCATCTAGTTGTATATGATCGGATCGATTCTTCTGGCCATGACATTAAAGAATAAAGTCTGTCCTCCCCTGAATCAATTGGTCTGTTATACATGTATGCCTCTAAAAATTTTCTGGCCAGTTGTGCATAATTATTGATAGAATTTTCCGGTAATCTGTCGTACCATAATAATGTTGTCCCTGTTAAACTTGACGGAAAACATCTGCACATGATCGCTTCATGACCGTCCCATCGCGTCATTACTCGGTTATAATACTTTAAGTGCGATGTTGGATCCTTGGTTCCATCGTAACATTCGAACGCTGGAATATTATATTCTCTTGGTAATGATACGCGCGTTAAATGTTGCGCTAACGGTGTTCGCTTTGCTTCTTTCAATACCTCTTCTATCCTTCCCCCCTCTTTATTTTTTAATCCTTTAATTTCCTCCTTCATTTGTTCCACCGCTTCCAAACATGTTTCCCATTGGGTTCGTTGAAAGTCATTTTCCTGTTGTCTTCTGACCCGAGATGTCGATCCTGCTAACACTATTCTTTGATCTGGATTCCGCTGTTCATTTCTTGATATTTGTCTACTCGACATCGGCTCCTGATTTCGTACTCCAGTCACAGTTGGTCTTTGTTCTCGCTGAATTACATCTTTTAAAACTTGATTTTCGGTTGCTAGTAACTCAATTTGATGGTTGCTTGCTCTTTGTTCCTTTCTTATTTCCTTTATTTCTTCTAATAGGTCCTGTATTTGTCGTGTCTTTCTTCGAGAACTCTCATGATCTGAAGAGAAATTCTGAACCACAGTATTTGACATCAATTCTTGACTTGGGGTATGATTTCCCTCAATACTTTGTTGTTGTCCTGAATCACTCCCTTCTTCTAGTCTATTTTCCAAGCCTTCATTACTATTTTGGTTCCCAGAATTCGCGTCTTGAGACATATTTTCTAGAATTTGCTGCTTCTTCACTATCTTGTGCCTTCTCGATCGTTTTCCTTCCTCGATATCTAAAAATTTCTCAGAAAATTAGTCAAATGAACTCTTATCTATCAAATCATAAGAGATTCTAATTATTATTTTAACTGTAAATTTTCCCTATCACATATCCAGCTTTTCCTTCTTCAAAAAATTTTTGTTTCATATTTTTATCTATTTTGTTCCTCAATTCTAATTATTATTTTAACTGTAAATTTTCCCTATCACATATCCAGCTTTTCCTTCTTCAAAAAAATTTTGTTTCATATTTTTATCTATTTTGTTCCTCACAAGTTATTTTTCATGTTAATAAAACATACTTATGTAAATAAGTCTTACTTTTCACATCTTGTAAAATTAAATTTTCCCATCTTTTCTTACAAAAGAAAAAAAAATTTCTTCCCTAGATGATTCATTTTTTTTTTTTTTTAATTAAATCCCTTTTTTATTTATCAGGTAGGATAAATCCTTTTTCACTCCCTGTTTCTAGCGCCAAATTGTTTAAGCCAAAAATTCCTTTTGCTAAACAACCAATCAAACTCTTGGATACAAGTTAAATAAATGTAAACGAATAACAAAGAAACATCCTTTTAAGTAATAAAGAATCATCTTTTTCATAAATTGTTTAAGCTCAATACAATAGATCATCTAGGTTTTGCAATTTCTGGGTTTATAATCTTTACACTTTTCCATTCAATACAGAAATTCAAACATTATACAATTACTTCTCATAGGTTCGTACCTAAAAATTTCTTCTCTTCCCTTTCTCAGGTTTTTCTTTCTATTTTTTCCGTTCCTCTCTTTGTTGTTTGATCTTTTCTATTTATAGATCTATTTTTCTGATCGCTCTTTATACCACGTGTCATTTTCTTCAGCTTAGTCATCGATTCTGGATCAATTCTTCTCTGGGTCGATCCATCTTGTTTCGATGTATCTATCGTCCTTGTACTTTATCTTTATTTGGTGCGATCGTATAGATGACAGATCGTTCTTAACAGCTTCTTGGTTCGATACTTTATATGTCCGACACGTGTTTCCTTATCTCTTAAGACTTCTGTGGCCTCGATCATAGAGTAATTATTATAATCTGCTTTCTCGATCATTAAGATAATATAATAATAATTACCTTTTACTTTCTCGATCTTTAAAATAATAGAGTAATTATTATCTTTTACTTTCTCGATCATAAAATAATATAGTATTAATAACTTTTTGCTTTCCCGAACAGCTATCAATTAATGCTGTTTGTTTTATTCGTTGGTGTTCAGCTTTCTCGATCTTATGTGTCATTCATGCAGCTTTTCGCTCAGGAAACGTCTCATGTCTTTTCGATATTCGATATCTTTGATAGTGATCCTGTGTTTCTCACCTTTTTTAATCTAGATGCTTCTTAACTTGATCCTCTTCCACGTGTCGTGCTTCTTTAATTTACTAACAATTTGCCCCCTTCTTCTCTTTTTTACAAAATCATCCAACGGTCGATCCGAGATTTTGAAAAATAGAGAAGGACTTGTCATTTTTTAATTTTTCAGTTTCTTTTCCGCACGTTCTCCGAGTTTTCCGCTGGTATTAACTGTACTGCCGATTTTTTCGGCTCTGTATTTATTACTTTTATACACATGATTATGTCAGTTACACTTTTTCTTTTTTATGAAATCAAATCTTTTCCGATTATCTCGTTCTCCCATCTTGTGGCGGTTACTATTCTCCTCCTTTAAATATCCTGTAATTTTCTGCTGTCTTTTTCTCTTTTAGTTATTGCACCTTGTTTTCCTTAATCTTTTCAAATCTTCCTACTACTCAGGAGTTCTGTTCTCGTTAATTGGTTTCTTCTCTACTTCAATTTGACCATTGTTAATTTCTTTTCTTCATGTAAGTAACTTTATTTTTCTTGATTCGAAATTTTCTTTTTATGGCTGTGGGTCTATCGATGTAGTGAAAAGATTGTGATTCTCAGGTTATGCATGAATAAAAAGGCTCTTTTTTACACTGTAATTATTAATAGGTAATTTCTTCATATGTTAATCTTTTCTTTCTTTCGTTTCTTTTTGCTCAGATCTTCAATATGTCTCCAAGGAAATCTGATACTACCAGCAACCAGGGTGGAAACAGGAGATCAAGTAGGACTTCTTCATCTCAATATGCTGTTTCTCGTCGAGATTCATCTATTGCTACTCCTTCTCCTGCTGTACCTCGCACCGTACGGGATTCTTCTCCCGATATTCCTAATGTTGCCCCCAAAAGTAAACGGTCAATGTCATCTTATAGCTATCGATCCATGGATATTGAAGAATTTAAAAGAAGACATAACCTTCAAGGATTTAAGGTTTCTTTTGCTGATAGTGCTTCCGATATGATGACCTATGATTCGATGAAAAAATTTCAATATACCCATCATAGATTATTAATTTCTGTTGGTGCCTTGGAAGCTGGTCTTCATCTTCCTCTGTATGAGAAAAACAACTCTTTCCAATTCACAGTTCTTGCTACTCGCAGCAGGGCTCCACATACTCAACTTCGTTCCATCACACAGTATAATGGTAATTGGTGGCGGATTCTCGATGAATGTACCCTTCGCAGTGAGGGTCGTACCCGTCTTACTTGCTATGTTCCCGATCCCTCAGAACGTGTTAATTATACGCCTGAGAATTTCCAGAATACTTATGGTGATGGTATTACTGTTAAAAATTTTGTTAAATGGAGTGTTAGTCCTGTTCGCAAATGCTCCCAAGGGTTTCCTCTTCTTCGAGAAGTTGATGACCCCAGAATCAAGGTAGCTCCATACACTAATGCTGATTTTCCTTCGAATGAGAGAATTCGTCGAGAACATGATTATAAGTGGTATCGCACCCCTATTCTGATCGAGGGACCTTGGGTATATGGTGATCTCCCTACTAGTGAAATTCAACATCTTCGCAATTGTTTCCCGAACTATTGCCCCTGGAGATTGAACTTTGATGATTATAAATTTGACTTCAAGGTTCGGAATTCTTAGTTGATACCATTTCTTTTAGTTATAGTGTATCGATCTTTAATGCCTTCTTTAAATGTTTTTATTTTTTATTTTTTTTGATTTCAGGTCGATCCTTCTTTGGACATCGGAATCCCCCTTCCTCCACCTGATCGAGGTATTAAAATCGTCGAGAATAGAGAGATCGTCGAGAATGAACAATCGATCGAACCCGCTGTTGAGGGTAAAGGAAAGCGAAAATTAATTCTCACAGCAGAGAAGAAGCAGAAGAAGCCCAGAACTCTTGAACTTTCAACTGAGGTTGTAGGAGAGATGGCTTCCAGTTTGGATAAGGGAGAAGGTAGCTCGATTGTTGCTCTTCCATTGGATCAGTCTGATCCTATCGATGTTATTCCAGTTTCCTCGATGCCAGCAGAAATTGTGGTATCGGAACGATCCAATCCTATGGTTGCACCTCCTTCTGGTACTTCATCCAATTTTTATAACGTCGTTTCTCCACTTCCTTTTGATTTCGTGCTTGATTCCCCTGTACCTGATAATGGTGCATTGGAAACTTTTTCTGGCCTTCCTCAAGAAGAGGGAGATGATATTGTTATTGATGATCTTATTGATGTAGTGAATGAAGTATCTCATTCTGAAGAAAAGAATACATCGGAGAAAGATAATGCCGAGATACTTCCAATTGGTGGTGTGGGAAATATGAATGTTGAGGCTGATACCGCCATTGTTGAAGAAGCTAACATTATTGATCGTACTGAAGATGAAAACCCTCCTTCCAGTTCGATCCCTTCTTCCAGTTCGATCCCTCCTTCCAGTTCGATCCCTCCTGAAGTCGAAGGGACTTCTGAAGTAATTCTCGAATCGATCGCTCCTTCCGAAATTTTGGTTTGATCTTCTTCTGTTGCTGTTGAGGTCGATACTTCATTTCCAAGTGTCGATCCTTCTACTCTGAAGTCTATTTCCGATCGAATCTCTAGTGAAGGTCTTAATTTGGTTGGTGATGAAGAAGAAGCATATAAATGGTTTCTTTCTCAAGGGCTTTGGAATGTTTCATCTAATCCTGATGTTATCAAATCTGATTCTGTCTTCATGTCTCGATTCAAGGATTCACTTAGTGCGATTCCTATGGACGAAACTTTGGATGCATGGTCCAAGAGTGATGTTTTTGAGCAGAGATTTCCTGTAAAGCCTCCTCCAACCTTTAATGAAGTTTTGACTCTTTCCGATAGTTCGTTATATTCACTTCCACAACAAGCTTTAGCCCAACTCCAATATAGTAACGACTGTCTGTTTAGTGGTTATAAATTTTATAAGGCTCGAGCTACCATGATGGGATTGATATTTAGGAAAGAATCAGTGGAGATGAAGGAAAAGAATGTATCCTTACAACAGGTGAATGATGATTTACAACAACAAAATGATCTTCTTCAACAACAACTTTAACAACTTCAACAGCTTCAACATCAACATAATGATCAATATCAGCAGCAACAGGATCGTCTCCGAACTATTGAAGATCACAATCAAAATCTTCAGAATCAAAATCAAGGTTTATTTTTCATTCCTTTTCAATTTCTATTTTATCTACTTGATTTATATGAAACATTTAAATTTTATACTAGGTCCAGTGGAAAATATGGAGACATTATTTAGGATCGAACGTAGAATGGTACAATTGAATAACCATGCAAGGGAAGTTTTCAAAGAGATGAATGTGGTTAGAGATAAACTGACTCAACTGAATGATGTGATTTTATATAGTGGTAAATAAAGGTTCGTTACTCGAACTTGTGAAGGTAATGATTTTAGAAAATATTGGACTTAACCTAAACTAATAAAAATCAGGAAAATACACTAGAGATGATTTTTAGAAAATATGGAAAATACCAGGAATCAAGAATCAGGTAATTCTAACAATCTATGTGATTAATCATGTAATTCTTTTTAACAATTTAATTCAAGTTTGCCAAAAATATGTTTCCTAAAAGAATAATTGTAAATCCTAAGCATGGGACATCAAGAGTAATTAACTAAGCATGACCCATCAAAAGAGACCACAACTATTTAATAAAAACCATTTTTTTCTAATTTAAATCCATGCAAATAATAATAAAAGAATCATAAATAATTATTAGAAAATAATTAAATCACATAAAATTGAGAAAAATACCTTATCCATCATCCCAGTAAATAAACTTAGCCCATGGAGAAGAAAACTTGCTCAAAAGATCTTTTCATTGCTCAAAAAGTTGATTACAAGGTGAAATAATAGTGCAACAGCTGAACAGATACGTTTATAAGTGTTACAGAATAGGGTTCAGCCGTTACAGAAGTGTTTCTAAGTAACAAAGGTTTAAAAGGATAGGCAACAGAAGAAGTTTGAATCAGCAACAGTTATAAGTGTGGCTGAGTCGTCTTCTCAGACGGTGGTAGATGAAGAACACGCCGTCCGGAGCAGCAGCAGGTGGCCGGCGATGACCGGAAATGGCCGGAAACTTACTGTTTCGATCTCTAGGGTTTTCTGCCTGATTTCTTCGGCTTCTCTTCATATATATAGGGTGTAGGAACCCTAGGGAGAGTTCTAAACCTAATAGAACTCCTTAAAATCTATCCAAATCTTCACAAATCCGATTCCAAGCCGGAATCCATTTTTCCGTCCAAATTCATGATTGTGCAATATTCTCCGGCGTAAATCACTCTAACTTGATGTGTTTGAGTTGTTCTTGGACTCTTGTAGCTTTTGTATCAATTTGGAAGCAAAATAACTCGAAAATCACGTTGATTTTGAGTGTACAGTTGCTGCCGATGAGTTGAATCGGTGACTGACTCGGTCAACTCGGGTTGACCGATTTGACTCGGGTTTGACCCGATTTTGACCGAGTTGACTCGAGGGTGCCCCTTATCCATTTCTAGGGTGCCAATAACACTTGTCCTTGGGTGCCTTTATCACTTTTTGAGCCAATTTTTCCACAAATCTTTATTCTTCTAATGTACCTGCAAAAGCAATAAAACACGTAATAGACACAAAATCGAATACTAACTCACTAGAAATTAAGGTGTAATTTAGACACTAAAATGTGTCTATCACTGAACGATAGTTCTGATTTAGCCACTTGGAGGCGTAATAAAGCAGAATCAAAATATCGAGAAGTTGTAAAATTGCTAACTCATAAAGAATTAGAGTTTAAATCTGTTGTCAGAGGTACATTTTTGGTTTATCTGATTTTATAGCTCTTGATATCATAAAATTTGTCTGATGTTTTCTTGTATTTTCAGAACTGGAGACAAAGTTAAATGAGGCTAAGAATCGTGCAACACAAGCAGAAACTGAGCTTAATTCAGCAAAAGATTCAGTGGAAAAGATTACTCAAGAGTTAAAGACTTCTGAATATAATGTGACTCTTAGCGCCTCAAAAATTGAGAGTTTACATGCTCGACTATCTACTGAACTTTCTAAAATTATTGCTCGTGAACGAGAGATTGATTCATTAACTGCACAATTAAGTGAAGAGAAAAATCAAAAATCACATCTTAGTACTCAAGTAGCAATAGATCAGCAAAAGATCGAAGAGCTTCACAAAGAAATCAACTTTGGGCGTGATTTTGTTCAATGGGTCAGGCAAGAGGCTAAAGCGAAGATTGCGATGTCCTTCAATACTGCTTTAGATCGTGCAAAATCCGATCCTTCAGTGCTTAATAAGCGCGCTCCTGTGCCTGCAGTTCCTCCTCCACCATCTCGATCCGGTCTTCCTGATATTTGATTATATTCTTTGTAATTTCATTTTCTGTTAACTCCTCCATCTTGTACTTTGTGTGTTTTTCAAAAAATTTCTTTTGTAACTTTTAGACTTGCCTTTTATGTTGTTCCCTGCACAAGAAAATATGATTAAGTAATCTTTTTGGCTATCATATGATTTTCTAAGTCCCATGAATTGAAGTACTTTTTACCTCAAATCATGTTGTTCGAGATCCCACACATACGAAACAAACCCGGGCCAGGGGTAAGATACAGGGTTGGTCCCGAACTGTACTCTGAAAATTGATAAACCAATAATTAGGAACCCCTTCTTGATAAGAATTTCATTGTTAATAAAATTCTCTAAGGATAATGTTCACCTTTTGTGTATGATTATGTCGTCAATCGCAACGATATCCAGAATATGATGTTTCTGGATTGATTTTGAGCGCTCAGAGTATACGACATTCCGAGATTAATGGAATTTTGATTATCATGGTAATCTCCAAGATATGATATTCCTGGATTCAAAGTATATGACATCCCGGGATTAATGGAATTATAAAATTCTCCATGGTACGATGTTCCTGGAGTGATTATAAAAGAAATTAATGAATTAATTGTTTATGTACCTGCTTTTTGCGGTATTATTCACAGATAGTAAAGCTTTAAATATTGTGCATTCCACGGATGCTTTAAAATTTCTCCTTGCAAATTCTGAAGATAGTACGACCCTTGTCCTGCCGGTGCTTGAATCACATATGGTCCATCCCATGTTGGTGCGAATTTTCCTGCTCTTTTGTCCCTTTGATGTTCTGTTATTTGTCGGAGGACATATTGACCTTGGACAAAATTTCGGGATTTTACACGCTTATGGTATTCTCGAGCTAATCCCCTTTGATAATTCTCCATTTTTTGGAGTGCCACTTCTCTTTTTTCTTCCAAGTCATCCAATTTTTGTAACATGAGATCTGAATTTAGGTTTTTCTCCCATGCTTCTGTTCTGGTTGTAGGCAAAATAACCTCTGTTGGTATTACTGCTTCTGTTCCATAAGCAAGAAGATATGGTGATTCTCCAGTTGAAGCTTTTCTCGTGGTTCTATATGCCCATAATGTATTATGTAATTGTTCGCACCACCTATTATAATATCCATCCAATGTTTTCTTCAGATTTGTTGCAATTGTTTTATTTGTGGATTCTGCTTGCCCATTACTTTGTGGGTAAAAAGGTGTAGATTTATGTTTTTGAATATTATATGTTTCAAATAACATATCGATATTCTTCCCCTGGAGTTGTTTTCCATTATCAGAAACTATCGCTGCTGGAATCCCAAACCTACAGATGATATTCTCGAATAAAAATGTAAAAACATCAGTATCTCTGATTCGCGCTAGTGCTTTTGCTTCTACCCACTTGGTGAAATAATCGGTGGCCACAATTAAGTATTTTCTTTTCTTTGTGCCTTCAGCTAATGGTCCAACTATATCGACTCCCCATTTTGCGAATGGCCATGGGCTAAGTATTGAATTTAATTCCGTAGCTGGTGCTTTGATTTTCTTACCAAATCGCTGACATTCTTCGCACCTTCGAACCATTTCTTCCGAATCTTTCAACATGGAAATCCAATAATAACCCTGCATTTTGGCTTTTAATGCTAGCGATCGTCTTCCGCTATGGTTTCCTGCATCTCCGTAATGTATTTCTTTGAGAATTCGTAATCCTTCTTTCCGTGATAAACATCGAAATAATGGTCCAAGAAAAGAGTGTCGATAAAGAATTCCATCTCTAAGTTGGTAGCTGTTTGATTAAGTTGAATTTTCCTTGCTTCTTTAGAATCTGTTGGTAATTCTTTAATTTGTAAATATTGATGTATCGGGACTCTCCAATCTGGCTCACTTGGTTGATCATTTTCTTGTTGCGATGGAGATGTGGCATTTTGTATGGCTGAGTCATCGATACCGTCTTCCTCTATGTTATTTAATGTTTGTGCTCTTATGGATGGCTCATATATTCTCCCGATTTTTAGTGCTTTAGTATTTGGATCATTTACCATGGATGAGATATATGCCAGTGCGTCCGCATGTCGATTCTTTTCACGAGACAGATGTCGAAAAATAATATTTGGAATACAAACTGTTAAACTTTGTACAAGATTTTTGTATCGTTCCAAGTCCTCATCGACCGTTTGATATTTTAACTCGATCTGTCTAATCACCAGCTGCGAGTCACTGGTGAGTCTTACATCACTTATTCCTAATTCAATAATGAGTTTGAGAGCATGGACCACTGCTTCATATTCTACTATGTTATTCGTATGTTCTTCGAACTCAAGTCGAAATGAGTGTACCATACGTTCTCCCTTTGGCGCTGTAATCACGATACCTATTCCTGCTCCTTCTTTATTTCGCGACCCATCAACAAAAACCTCCCATCGTTGTCAACTATTTGAATCTAGTATCTCTACTGGTTCTTCTTCTTCACACCCCGGTAGTCCTTGAATTTCATACTCTTCCTCGATTGGAAAATCTGCCAAAAAATCAGCTAGAACTTGGGATTTCTGCGCAGTTTGTACCTCATAAAAAATGTTGTATTGTTCTAGCTGAGCGTTCCATTTTGCTATTCTTCCTACCTTCCCTGTATTCTTTAAAACTGATTCCAATGGAGCTTTGGTTAAAATACGAACATAATGAGTGAGAAAATAAGTGCGTAACTTCTGAGTAGCAAATACCACTGACAAAATTAATTGTTCAATCTTTGTATAATTTCTTTCTGCTGAATTCAAAGTCTTGCTGATGTAGTATACAGGTTTCTCGATTTTCTCATTCGTTCGCTCCATTACTCCACTAATGGCATTTTCTGTTGCTGCTATGTACAAAGTTAACATTTCTTCTGGTTCTGGTTTTTGTAATGCTGGTAAGGTGGCAAGATGTAGTTTTATACTTTGAAATGCTTGCTCACAACGATCGTTCCATTCAAATTTATTTTTCTTCTTAAGTACATCAAAAAAGGGTTTACATCGTTCTGATGACCTTGCAATAAATCTACTTAGTGCAGCCAAACACCCATTTAACTTCTGTACACTCTTTATACAGTTTGGTGATGGCATATCCGTTATTGCTTGTATTTTTGCTGGATCAACTTGAATTCCATCTTTTGTAACCAGGTATCCTAAAAATCTCCCTGATGTAACACCAAAAATACACTTTTCTGGATTTATTTTCATCTTATACTTTCGTAGTGCACCAAAAATTTCAGTCAGGTTTCGCAAATGATCACCAGATAACTTGCTTTT
>JAJJMC010033289.1:0-12686 GCA_023531435.1 Papaver californicum | reverse complement strand
TTCCAATTTGGGGCTACATGCATAATCGGTAGGTTAAAAAATTCTTAAACTACCGATTATGCATTTTCAAAATGTTGGAAGTTTGAAAAAATATTTGATTTCCAATTTGGGACTACATGCGTAATCGGTAGGTTAAAATATTTTTAAACTACCGATTATGCATTTTCAAAATGTTGGAATTTTGATAATTTTTTCGATTTCCAATTGGGGCAACTTTCATAGTCGGTAGATTAAAAAATTCTTAGATTACTGATTATGAATGTTCAAAATGTTGGAATTTTGATAATTTTTTCGATTTTCAATTTGGGGCAACTTTCGTAATCGGTAGTTTAAAAAATTCTTAGACTACCAATTATGCATATTTAAAATGTTGGAATTTTGAAAAAATTTGCGATTTCAATTTGGGGCTACATGAATAATCGGTAGGTTAAATAAAAAATTAGACTACCGATTACAATGGAATCGATAAATATGTTACTCCATTATATACCGATTATGATACGTCCATGGTATTAAATGCATGCAAAAAATGAAATTTTTTTTGTTAACGATCACAAACATTGCATAATATTTTTCTATACATTTATGTTCAAAATATATATTCAAAATGAACTACTCACCATCCGAGGTCAAATCAATTGGGTCCTTTCCTGAGCTTGTTAAACGATTCCAACACTTCATGTTGGACTCGTATTGCTACAGCCACTCCTTACAATGGTTAGTTGGGAAGTAATCCGACCACCTACTCAATGGAGGTAATGGACAATCATCCGTTAACCTTAAACCTATAAAATGATTGCTATTAACCCATGCCATAATAATTCGTCTATCCTTGACCGACTCATCACACACCGTCCTTGTGGGTGCAAATGCAACACTCACTCCTAATGAAGGAGGAAAGAAATAATGTACCACGCAGTTCAATGCATCCGCTAAAAGATACTCACATATCGGCATTACCATCCAATACCTGGATCCGATTGTCTCCAATCCGTTTCGGCATTTTACACGAGTATATAACTCTTTGATCTCTTGTTCTCTAACATGTTTATCTCATTCTCTCATCATTTCAATATAAAATTCCTTATCCTTCAACAATTGTGCGGCCATCTTATTTCTTAAATATTGTCATTGAGTGATATTCTCGGTAACCGCCTCACTAAAGTCTCCTATTTGTTTCGAAGCAACGTGAAAACCACAATTGTCATCCCCATCGACATCGTTAGTGGACAAAAAAAATGGTATAATGAGTAGAGGGATTTGTTCCAAATACTCATCGTGTATAGGTCGGGTTTGACTTAGTTGGGAAGGAATCATAGAGACCTTAGGTTTGACTTGTCGTGAGCTTGGTCCACCTTGATTCTTCCTTGGACGACCCCTTTTTCCTTAGAGCTGGCAAATCTTCATACTCAGCTTCAGTATGTTCATGCTTAGAAAGGTCACCTTGACTAGATAACCATTCCTTCAACTCTTTTTTTTTGAATTGACCTCGGCTTTTCGATATTCGGCCTACCCATCGCCTTTCCTTTCATTGGTTCCTAAACAACCTTTAGACATGGGTGAAGGTCTTCCTCTAAATAGTGCATCAATATTTGCTTTTGTGCCCCTTTGACGTAGAGTAACGCTCTTGTATTCGTGCAAATATTACCGTCTCCACGAACGACGCACCATCAACCACCAAGGTGTTTGGAGTCAAAGTTAATTGCTTCCAAAAGGGAGGAATATCATTAATGTCAATCACTTCAACCTTCTAAGCATGTGAAGACACGGGAGTCCAATACCTATCATCGTCTTGCAGTTGCAAACCGTAGTCTCATCATCGTGATCTTTGTACAACTCTAATTGTTTTATCATGAAATTTATTTCCCAACAAGAAACTTTTTAAACTATACCCCTTAGAATATCTTTATATTTTAAATGTGCCAACAGGAATCTATGACGACTTTTTTCCATTAAACCATAAATCTTAGTGAGTCACGATTGGTGAACTCAAGGATTGCTTCTTGGACCGACACAACCCCATTTTGACTACCGACTAGTATGTTCTTTAATCGGCCATGGGACCCCTCTGCAATGCTCGTTGCCTCGTTCTTGAAGTTCCGATATTCATATGTCCATGCAAACACAAACTTATCCTTATGCGGTCCCAACCATTGTGTTTTGCAATACTTAACTGGTTTGGGATAGTTCTTGCCCTATTCATCCTCAAAGTTCTTCGAGTTGTATTCATAAACTTCCTTCGTCATCGACCAAACTATCGTATCCCATGATTTTAGAAATAAAGATCACTTTATTCTATCCTCGACCCACTTTTCATCGGCCAACCTTTTCTCTTCTTCTCGTTCTTCCACGGTTAGTTTACTAATACATTCATCCTCTTCCTTCAACCTCTTGGTACCTTTGTTTCGTTTTTTAGCTTGGATATGATGTCTGCAATTGGATTTGATGTTGCATTGAATGTGCCATGTACAAAGTAAATTTTGGGCTTTCGGAAACACTACCTTTATTGCATTCATCAAGGCTTGATCGTTATCCGTTACAATAACCCTTGGAAAATGCTCGCCATTATAAATCGACCTTAATGTTTGCAACATCCAAATGAAACTCACACCGTTCTCAGCATCCGTTAAACCCCAAGCCACCGTAAATATACATTTGTCCGAAGTGTGGCAAGCAATGTTCAACAACGGCATGTTGTACCTGTTTGTCTTGTAAGTAGCATCTATCAACAAAATTTGATGAAAGCATCGAGCCAATTGGATCATCTTGGGATGTGCCAAGAAAATCCGAATCACCTTACCATCCCTTTCTTCTTTTCTCAACGTGTAATTGTGTTTCTCGGCTAACCACTCTGATTGTTGCATAACCATCCGACCATCTCATTCCGTCCTTTTGATCGTTGCTAGCGCCGACCAAATTGTAGACAACGAAGACAAGTTGTTGGGGTCGTCCACCTTTATTTTAGATAGGATTGCATTCGCTTTCATTACGTTCCTCATATACTTCACCGTCTCCATTTCCTTTGGTTTTAACTTGGTAACCATTATGTTCCCAACAAGACTTTCCGGATCTTCGTGTTTGTGACGACCATTAGCAACTCTAGTTTTTCCATATTTTACCTTTCTTACCATCGGGCTTGTGGAAGATAATCTTAAATGGGCATTCAATCTTCTTTGAATTACTTCAGTATATCCTCTCCATCTTCTTTACGTATTTACGATCCTTTCCCATGTGACTCTTTCGCTCGCCACCTCTCTCACAAATCATTTCAAATCGATCAAATTTCACGCAATTGTTTTGAACTACAACACACATCTTCTCTTTTGCCTTGTTGATAAGTCATTCCTTTGCCTCCGTCTTACTTTCAAATATCTTAATGCGCATATAACAAAACAAATATCATAAGCCTAACCATGTAACATACATTCTTAGAACAAGTTAAGAGTGGGTAGGTAGCGTACCAGATTATTTGCATAGTGTAGGGAAGTATCAGGACCCTCGTATGAAACAGGATTAACCCATTCAATAATCTACGTAAAATAGCAATGAGTTAGACAATGATAATCGATAGATAATTATGTTACCTTACTACTGATTAACAACAATCGGTAGATAATAATATCCCCGTGCTACCGATTATTAACAATCGGAAGTTAATTATGTTCCTTTACTATCGATTATAGAAAGAAATCAAGTCAAGTTTTGTACACAAAAACATGTATAATCGGAGGTTTAATTTGTTGAACAACTACCGATTATACCATATACTACCGATTATAAATGTATTCATTTTTAGGGCGACTAACATAATCGATAGATAATAAGTATTCCTAAACTACCGATTATTCAAACAGAAATTCAAAAAAAGTTCAATTTGGGGATTTTGTATAATCGGTAGTAAGTAATCTTCATGAGACTACCGATTATACCATCATTTTGACACAGAAGTATAACCGGTAGTTTATGGTACTCCATTATCTACTGATTATGGGACGTCCATGGCATTAAATGCATGCAAAAATGATTTTTTTTAACAATCACATATAAACGTATACAAAGTGGGTTTTTGAGCTACTTAACACAATACCTGATTGTTTGATGCATTATTATCTTCATTTTGATGTGATTCATTGTCTAGGTTTCTTCCACACCAAAATTTGGATCATCCAACAAATACCCAAAATCGTCATCTCTAAACGTCTTTGAACCTTCAATATTATGTTCTTCATGATGTTTGTCACCTTCTTTCTCATACTCATTTATGTTTATTATTGATTTTAGGTAAAACCTAGTTTTGACAAACTTCTTCTTCTTCTTTTTCTTCTTCTTCTTCTTCTTTTCTAAAACACTCTCTATTTCTATTCTAAAATTATAACTCAAATTCATCTACCACTAACTATAACCAACATAATTAACTAATTAATCAACATTAATACTAATTAAGTAAGGGTTGATTAGTCATTAAAGAAAATATATGGATAAGAGGTATATTGATATTACTTCATAATAACCTTATTTTGTTTTATTAATAGTCTCAAATTGATTTTTAGTAGCCCTCAAAATAACCAGGATAAATAATTGTTCATTCAGAAGAAGAAAGAAAGAAAGCTGCGAGGATGTCCAATCTCCAAGCAGCAGCAGGCGCCTCCAACAAATCAATGAGAAGTAGGTGTGTTCAACAACCGCATAACGCAAAAAGCAGTTCTACTTCTAGCTCTAGCCTACCAAACAAAATCCAGGAAAAGAAGTTGCTGGTTTTGGATCTAGATGAAACGCTCGTGCACAGCTTTGGATCGACAGAAGCACTGGTGTATCAAACGATGAGAAATCTGATTTTTCATATGCTGATGATGAAGGGAAGTGCACATATTATACCAGATTGAGGCCGCATGTTCACAAGTTCTTGCCAAGGGTCTCCGAGTTGTTTGATGTAGTCATCTTCACTGCAGGTTACAAAGAGCATGCAGATCGGATACTTGATTTTCTAGACCCTCAAGGAAAGTTGATCGTTGGACATTACTATAACGACTCCTTGGTATATCCTGACTACGGATCCTGCAGTGTGAAGGATCTAAGTATATTCAAGGTTGATCTTGCCAAAGTTATCTTGGTTGATAATTGTCCAACTAACTTCCGTTGGCAACAACGCAATGGCATTCCAATTGCAAGTTGGTACTTAGATCCACAAGATGAAGAGCTCCCTAAACTACTCCCTTTCTTAGAGAGGTTGGCTGCTGAAGACGATGTAAGGCCCATCAATGCAGATGAATTCACTTGTAGCAAGAATGACAAGAGAGGTGGTGTCAAACAAGAAAAGAGCACTGAAGCTCCAAAGAAGTTGGTAAACAAAAGCAACAAGGAAGTGTCAAAAGCTGCATCATCAGGAAGGAAAAACAGGAGCTACGGTGAACTCTGGGGATTAGTATCTAGTGCCCCCTTTTGTATCTCCCAGAATCAGTGAAGGAACTAAGCCTAGCTGTGGACTATTTTTAGTCAGTTCAATTTTTTTAGGTACGAATATTATGTACAAAGTTTGTTCCTTAGTCCAGGGAAAATTGTGAGTAATCCATGAAATTTCCGATTTACAAAATACATATATTTAATTTGAAAGAGTTGAAAGAGTTAATTAAGTTTAATACAATTGTTATTGAAACTAGATAATAACCCATGCTATGCACCAGCTTTCCCGTAAGAATTTTGCTCTGTTTAATTTATAGAAACCTGACATACCAAAATTGAAAGAAATACCAATATTCAGCACCGTTATAATTCTAAAATAGTTTGTATCTAATAATAACCATGAATCACATGCGATTAAACTTTTCCAAAACAAATGGTATATGATATCTTATTACAAGTCAGTTGTTTCTATATTATGACATAAAAACCCATCAAAGCATATGAAAAAAGGCGCATAACAAATTTCACTGATTATTATTTCAATAGTTTGATTGAGGTCCCAATTCATATCCCTCAATGCATTGACACTCAAAACATGGTTCTCTCCAGAGTAGACCAACAACACTCTTTGTTTTGCCAGAAATAAATCTATGAAGAGAAATATTACGACACCCACAATTATAACATTCAAGAATCGTTTCTCCCAGTAAGCTCTTTATGAAGACATACTTCCTTGTGCTTCGCACAAACCTGGAAAAGACCAGAGAGGAAACATACTCAAAGGTGGTTTGATAAAGTACAAAATCAAAGCTATTGTAACTCATACATATTGATCCTGTCAAGTAAGGCTTAAAAAAGATATATCTACGGAACTTAAGATTTTAATTTCTAATGAAACTACAGCTTCATAATCAATATCTAATGGAAACGTAATGCAGTTTTGTGCTTAGTCAAATAGGCAAACCAAAAATCTAGTAACTGGAGTAACTGGACCAATCTCTTGTTACAATAATTTTATTTCGCATGGTAGTAACTGGACCAATCTCTTGTTAAGTGTTCAAATCTCTTCACTATTAAGTGTGGTTAGGAAAAAAAGCAGAGTGAAAGCATATAAGTTAATCCTCTCTAACTCTGGTCCATTAATCCACTGAACATCTGGCCAAAACTTAAAACGACCATCTTTCTGCAAGCGATGCTTGCTGAAACCTGCCGCCATGAGCAAGAGAAAGCATATAAGGTAATCCTCTCCAACTCTGGTCATCAGAAAATTAAGCTTAAAGACAGCAGGCAGCCTATCAACATAAATACCAACTTATCTCTGCCACTTCAAAAAAAGATGTGCAAATGTCAACTATCATGCATGAATATAGAAAGATTCAATCATTCAATGACACGTTGACATTATCCTGTTAGGGAAAGGACTTGTTTTAAGATGCTCAAATTTACCTTTCCCCTGGGAAAATGGCTTTCAATGCATCAGCTTCCGCTTTGGTTTTCTCTCTATGCTCCTTTTCAGCAAGCCTCTTCCGTTGATTTTCAGCTTTTTAATCTTATCCATAACTGGCAACATTGCATCAAGAGGTAACATTTTACTCAAATCAATCTCACAGAGCTGAAATGTCGTCGTCAAGGAGAAATGACTTAAATAGCGATAACGCCTCCCCGTAGCATCAGACTGTGTGACACTCTCCAGTTGCAAAATCTCACCACCAATTGTCGAAGGAAGCGCATCATAGCTCCCATAGTAATGTAGAAGACATTTCATGTTTAATGGATGAAGAATGAGGTGCTGCCAGTCATTTGCTTGGTAAAAAGTATATGATTCCTTCTCCTTGACATAACCAGAGTCCTTTTGCAGACATTTGTCATCATCATATGAAGAAGACAACACGTTTTCTCCAACTTTAGATGTTCCCTGCATATCTGTTTCAACTTTGGGTTCTCTAAATACTGCACCAATACACATTTACATCTAATTAAGAACAACAACATTCTAAAATATCTACAAACTTGTATATGCTAGACATGGAAGTGTCGAACTGATATTTATCAAGCTTAAGCTTTGTGTTGCGTATCCAATGGATAGAAACTGACTTAATCCTGGGGATTGATCCAGATTGATACTTAGGATGCTAATAAGAAAGCAAAAGGGCTCTGAACATTTTTGCAGTTGTATGACTAATGTGTCAACTCAACCCTTTTTGCTTCTAGTTCTAAACAATCTATAATCACAATCTAAAAATTAAGTTGAGGCATTTTTAATTGTATACTTAACGAATATTCACATGATACCAATTAAGTTTGTTTAGTAGAGTTACCTTTTCATCCTCAAGCCTCAGAACCCGTAGTTGATCCTTGTCTACTACTGTTACCCCACCAATTCCTGCAAAATTCACCTACACAGGGTTAATTTTCCATTAGGTGCTGGATTATGTTCAACCACAAATTTGAGCAAGAGGATGAATTTCATTGAAAAAACATAGATCTCACTTGTACATGAATTTCATTGTTAGTAAATTAGGTTTAAAGAGAAAAAACAAATCAAAACTAAGGAAACTATAGCATATTCCATCCAAGTTTCCTTTGAATAGATAAATATAACATATTCCAAGTTGGTGAAATAGATATTGATGTATAGGAGTTCCAAGTCCACAATCCAGATAAATAGGAAATAACTGTCGATCATTATACACTAAGGATTAGATCTTGAACTGTCCATGAACAGGGGTTGTCCTGTTCATTAAAAACTTAAAACATAAATAATATAGATATGGTCTAAACTCTCAAGTATGTTGGTCATGGACCATTGTTACCTCAGCAGCCCGGTCAAAGAAAAATGAAGCAACGAATAGAGTTTTCTGTCCATCCCCACCACCATCATTCCATATCCCACCAAACAAGCACTTCATGGCTGTACACTTTGGTTCGTCAACTTTTAGAGCCTTGTGAGCTGCTCTCTGGCACTGCCTCACGTTGGAACCAGTAGGAGAAGCTGATGCATCATAGTCGGCTGCACCATATTTGTAAGACCCTTGAGAAATAAAGAACAAAATTATCCACAAACTTTTTCTTAGCCTGGAATCAGCCTGAAATAAATCAAGCGAAGATGTACATATAAATATAAAATGTATCTTCCACCAAGATCTAAGGTCTTTGCCAGCTTCGTACACGGCATCTCCCCTTACAATCTCAGGGAAACATGTAGTGATAATCTTGTTCAAATTTCTAGGAATCAATTTATAATGACGGAAGCTTTTTTATAAACATTTATTTAAAATTGTTCAGTGAAAGAAATTCTATGTTCAAACTAAACATGATGTGGCTTTTAAGAATAAGTTGAATAGGATAAATAGGATACCATAGTTTGTAACACAATTATCTCATGAATACAGTCAGGCCTCTGGGTATTCTTGCATTTCCTCATGAAATCACAGGAAAAGGAACTATAAGTATGAAAAAACATTAGGCTAAAATCTCTGCTCATGGGTATAGGATGGGTTTCACTTCCAGTGATTTTAGTTTCGTAAAATTATTAAAAATGTGGTTGTGCCTGGGATACCTGTATCTGCACCAAGCGATTTCATCAATCGACCGGACAGCCATATGCAGGATCTTCTTCACGGTATCAGTCAATACATTTCTTCAAACCACACAAAAAATAGAAAAGAAAAAGGAAATCGGTGCCCAAAAAGATATAGGGGCAGATCTTCTTGAAGTAACTGAGGATTCGATCAACCTCAATTAAGTTATGTTAGGGAGTAACCTCAATTAACTTACCTAAATCGAACCAACATATCAACTTTCTGTTCGATTTTGATATAGCAGAACGTCTCTATGCAGACTGATCCAAATTCCACTCTTAAGTCAATAAGTCATTTCCACAAACAACTAAAATTCATTAAACAAAACAACAATGAAGAAAGTAGGTAAGTAGTACCGAAATTAAGACCATGTTTCTTATCAAAAAAATTCTTGATACACTCAGCTATATCTTTCTCCACATTGTGTTTCTCAAATGCCTGATCAAACCCAATCAAAAAAAATTCAAAAAAAATTCAAAAAAATTCAAAAAAATTCAAATTGAACAAATATTGAAATTTTTGTGAATAAAGATGTGAAGAATTTTACCTTTGCTGGATCACCAGAAGGGTCTGAATATATTTCCGAATTTTCTTTCTCCTGCGAAAATTGCTTCGTGTTGTTCTTAAGATTTTTAATGACATCATTCACAGGCAGCACAGAGCGTCCTGATGAACCCTAACTTTTTCATTCTCTATTTCTGAAACTGGAAGAAGAAAAAACCCCAAATTTTGGGTGATCAAAACAAAAGGAAAATAATAACAAAAACATCTACTCTCGAGTGTCTAATTAAGAAACACCAACCGAATAAAAATCCAAAAATAAAAAAAGAGAATTGATATACTTAGTAATGAAAAAGATTGGTGTAAAAGAAATCAAAGTAGTGGAAAGTAGTTTACTATACGCGAGAGTTGTGATTACCAAAAATCTGGCAACACAACCACATGAATCAGATGATAAATCATTAAATAAAAAAACAATGAAAAAAAAAAATTAAATGCAAAAAATTAAAAGAAGAATACACAACGGAGTGTCTACGTCCACGTGTAATGAGGGTTTGGGTGTTCTTATTGATGATTGAGTGTTACAGAAGGATGAAGTTCTATCTCCTCAAAGTAAAATTGGAGAAGAAGAAGACTCTCTCTCTTCTATCCCAGTCTTCTGCTTATAAAGGAAAGTAAAAAATGTGTGTTATCCTTATCTTTATTGTTTTATTAAGCTGCTCTGTTTCAACATTAAATTTTGCCACGTGTCGATGGAGGTCCACCACGTGTTGGAGGTCCGCCACGTGTCGATAGTGATCTGCCATATGTCAATGTTGATCTTAACCTTGAATGACCTTAGTCTAACTTTAGTGCAGAACAGGTTTGGTGAGAGACATGCTTGGTGAACATGCTTGTGCGGGACAAGCTGGTACGGGACGAGTTGGTGAGGACAAGTTAGTGCGGGACGAGTTGGTGAGGGACAAGCTGGTGCAGACAAGTTGTGATTGTGGACTTGAACTATGGTTTGTGCTGCAGTCCAACCAATAACAAATAGTGACATTTTGTATCTTAGAGTTGATTCTGTATATTTTCATACCTAAACTTTTTACTCTGATCCTTTTCCTTCTGGAATTTTTCCGTCCCTTCTTTCTGTCTTGGAGCTTGGTATTTATAGTAAATTTCATGGGTCCCCCGCTTCTTCCTTTCCACTTATTAGTTTTTATCCAGACTTTGGAGTGAAGTTTATTCTGCATTCTTATTCGCATGCGTACTTCTTATTTTTCTTAGTTTCCCGTTTGGTGGCTCGCACCTTTGCTGCGGACTTGTACTCAAGTTATTGCATTTGGATTTCGATGAATGCTGCAGTCTTATTATTATTTTCAGAATTATGGCATGTCCGACATGTGATCATTGAAAGTGACTTTCATGTTTTAGCTTCTTTTGTTCCGCAACCTGTATGACTGAGACGTGCCTATCATGTATTGATGTTTGTCAGTTTCGCATATTATATCATGCTTTCCCACAACTTGTGTGTCTGTCATGCAACGAAGGTGTCTGTTCCGTATGGCGTGTCATGCTTTAATCAATAGTTGTCTAATTACGTCATCTTTATGGATTATGATCGAAATTTTGTACTCGTCTAATAAGTTTTGTTTCAATGCTTCTCGTTCCATCATAATCTGGTATTCTTTTCGTAGTACTTGAACACGTAGTGTTAGAAATTTAATTATCCGTAAGAGTTTTCATAATCGAGTTCTTCTCTGAAATAGTTTATTTATTTATTTATTTTTGAAGCATTTCCTCTGCGGATCGAAGAAGTAGTGGTGGATCAGTTTGACTACATGGAGGTGGTCGACGAAGTGGGTATAGTTTTGGTAGAAGGTAGGAAATCGGTAAATAGGAGGTGTAATAAAAGCGTGTACTTTTATTTGTGTAGTTTTACTGTTATTTTTTTCTTGTTTCGTCTTTTCGGTACCTAGCCAGTAAATTGGTGCCGACTGGAAAGTATAGAGAAAAAAATTCTCTATTTTCTGTTCAACCAGTAGGTGAAGTGTCAATCTATCAAGTAGTGGGAATGACACTTGTTATATGATAAGTAAACGCGTCAATCTCTCAAACAATCAGGGGATACAAGTTGCATAAGTGAGCAGCTAGCGACATCACCAATGCATTCCACCTCATGTTATTATGTTTATATGCAACACCTCTTTATCAACGAGGTTTATAGACGGTAGAAAAAAGAAAATTGATAAACCACTTTTTCACGATACCCATTCCTTCTTCTCTCGCATTTTTGGTAACGTTTAGGAGCAAGAATGTCTTGTTCTATTTGTAAAACGAGTACCATTAAGTTTTTTAACGTTTCTAATGAAGGTTATTGCGATAGATACTCTATACAAGTGCACGAAGGAGTTGCAGTATGTAAAAGTTGCTATGGAGAAGTCGATAAGATAATGAACTTTATAAACAAAGATCAACATGAAAAATCCATAACCTATCCAGCGGACACCAATTGGGTAAGCATCAACTGTTTTAGGCTGTATATATATATATCAACAAGTTCACTCAATTTCTTTCTCACAGTACTTGTTCTTTTGCTACGTTGATGAGAATTTGGATGCATGATGTTGACAATTTATGTTATTAACATGTTGATGACGATGGGGTTTTCTTAGGGGGGAAGGTGGGTTGAAATGATGGAATACAAGGACAATTTTCATGGTGACTTACCTGATGCATTTAGGAAGGGGATTTACTCAGATATTCAAGTGAAGCCTAGCAGTGGTCCTTCTATACGGTCCCATAAATTTTTGCTGGTTAGACCATTTTTTTCATCAATTTTAGATCATTGTCATTATTTATTTCTTGGAAGTGATCAACTATGGACGCGCGCTGCTTTTTATATCTTCCTGTAAAATTGTAGGCAACAAGATCTGAAATATTGAAGAACATGCTAGAATCGGATCTGTGTAAGGCTGCACCAGATGAATCCATCTCTCTCCCTGAATTCAATTATGAAGAGCTCGACACCTTTTTGGAGTTTCTTTACAGCGGAGACTTGGCTATAAAAAAGTTTGAGAAGCATTTTCGTTCCCTATCAATAGCAGCGGATAAGTATGATATAGTGCATTTGCAGAAGTTTTCTGAGCAACAGCTTGTTAAACTATTAAACTCGGCAAATGCACTCAAAATACTAGAAATCTCGGATGTTGTCTCGAACGA
>JAJJMC010033286.1:756524-776494 GCA_023531435.1 Papaver californicum | reverse complement strand
AAACCCACATCACAGCCTTCTCAGACTTTCTCGAGTTATTAACTGCCATACTCGATCGACAACAACAACCCACATCACCAATCTATCACAGCCACAAAACCACCACAGTTTGAATCCCTCACTGCTGCTGCTTTACTCGAACTACCACAGACTCTGGCAGTCCACGACCACAACAGAGACTCCAAGCTCTCTATAACACAATAGTCAATCATCACGATCTCCATCTCAAACTCAGCAGCAACATCTCCATCGCCTGTAATATTCTTCCGTCATAAACTGCCGGTACCTCTATTGATCCAACTCGAGTTTCTTCTTCACTCAACAATGAAACCTCTCCACTTCACCGTGATGATCAACATCATAACTCAACAGCTTTATCTTTTCCATTATCACCGAGTCATCATAATTTCTCCATCACTCCAGCACAACATCTATTCAAAATTCAAGTCTTTGACAGCCATCTCCAATCATCACTGATTACTCCCCATCTACACGCTAATCTCGAGCTCAGCAACACCTTCATCACGACTCAAGCTCATTGCTTCGTTCACCGTTAATGGGCACTGCTCTGTTTCTCATTTAAAGTGTTAAAGAAGAAAGGGTGGCCCCGATCCAAATTCCTGGTGCCCTTATAACTATTCAAATAACTAGGCATCCCTTAGCAAAACCACTGGCGCCTTTAGTAATTTTCCTTAAAACAGTTCAACGGTCGGTTCTGTGAAACCGACAAGCTTAACTCCTCTTTTTGCCCGTAACTTTCTCATACGAGGTCAGAATGACCTCGTTCTTTCGCCATTGGCTTCGTAATTTAATTCTATACAAGAAATCCTGGAATAGACTGATCTCCACTGGGTATTTAGAAATTCTTCTCTTGTAAAGCTCCATATCACTTGTTTAAGAGATGTAACCTAATAAAACACATAAACTAGAAAAATAATACTAACACACGGTAATTCACACGAAATCTAACAATTAAGTATAAGGAAATGATACTTAAAATATATAAATTATGCACTTATCACTATACTCTTCATATATTTAATTCTCATCAATTACTCCATGTAAATTTCTTACGTAACACTTTTATTTTCTTTATGATAAATAAAATATCTCCAAATATCCTTTTAATATCTTGTAAATGATGTCGACATAATTAGTCATATTTGTGAATAAATGGGATCCACACTTTCTACACACGCCTTGGCATGTTTACCATACTCCCATATCCAAATAATTGGACCAATGAAATAATTCTTCATGTTCTTCCTTTCGGGCCTATCCCATTAGAAATTACTTCATTTCCTCAATTTTACGCGCAGAATTTCGCATTTTAGTCCATCAAGCTTTATTTCTTAAAAACTGCAAAACTAATCAAAATTATCAAATATGTACAATCATGAGCACTAACAAAATAGACAATTGAGATCAAATCAGACACAAAAATGTGTCTATCAAATACCCCCAAACTTATTATTTGCTAGTCCTCGAACAAAAATAAAAATGAAAACTAATATAAAAAATAAATAAAAATACTAACTCACTGTCGCAGGCATCGCAATTGCACTTAGCGTGTGCAACAAGCCTTTGAACCCATAGGTGTCCCTATCAGACGAGTTTTGTCTCTTGTGGGTTTGCAAAAAATATAACCACTAAACCTTTACTCCAAATTTTAGGTACTTGTGAACTATTGAGTGTATACACTAACTTGGTATTTAGTTGGCCTACTAAATTATTTGGCTATGTGAGGAATTACCCTATTCTGAATCCAATTGTTGTACACGAGTTTTCACTCAAGCGTACTAAAATACATATATAAGAAAAAAAAGCACTACTTAGTACAATGGACCACGATACTCGGAATCTAACAAACCACAATCACAAGAATAAATTAAGAAGATGGATATGGAAATAGAAGTGTGCGCATGTTGACTAAGGTGAACGGTGTTTCCCAGAATATCTGAATGAACATCATGCCAAGATGAACTCTAATGGATTGAGATACGCACTCAGTGGTCTGAATCCTAATTCTAGTATCAACTAAGATTGTATATACAAGGGCCTCAGAGGTCGATTTATTAAATATATACAATTATTATTATTATTACTATTTTTTTTATTATTATTTTTATTATTATAAGAGAGATATTATTGAAGAACAAATAGAGCTTACAAGGATTTGGTGGGAAGCTTAATGACAAGCTGGGCTCCAACACCTTTTCGGATAAAAAGTCCAATCCTATGGATTAAGAAACTACCTACTTTTACATTGGAAACTTGGCTAGCTAGGCAGTTCTTCAACCTTTTTACAAAGGTTATCAAGTCTTCATTAAGTTCTCCCAAGGTGGTGAAAGCAAGGACTCCAAAGCCGTACCCATGAGTTGAGCATTTTTCTAGGTATTTGTTGTGCTTACGGGAAACAACGTTGGAAATGGCTTGACTTGGTGTAAAGGTTCGAAGAATACCACCAGTGAAGGGGGAAATACCTGTGACGTCAAAAAAATTATCTCATCCAGTTTCCCAATTATAGACAAGGATATCTGCGGGCCTTAAAGCAGTGTCTCTATCGGAAAGAAAACATAGTGCAACTTGTTTTCTGGATGAAACACCTGCTTTATAACATATATCAGCTAGTACGTCTCTGACAAGATCATGACAAAATTTGAGTCCAACATCGCTTGCGCAATGTAAAGCATGATCACCAAAAACATCCATCTCCGTGTTGCAACTTGGGCAAAGGCTTCCTGCATCAAACAACGGAATACCTAAGAAGTAACAAAGCATTGAGCTAAACTTCATGGGCCCTAAGCATTGATTAAGCCTACTAATAGGTACTTCAATAAGGAAATCTTGAGCATGTTTAATTTTGTTACATAACCAAAGAGTAGAATCACGACAAGATAGGTTGTATTGGTTGGGTATCTCCTTTGTGACATTGTCGAAGTATTTAACTGCCAAAGATCTCATAGGATAGGGGGAAGTGTCGTCGACATTGAAGGAAGAAGGAGAAAGCCCACAAATTTGAGTGTAATTCTGTAGAGCTTGTTGAAATGCAATGCTTGGGTCAGAGGGAGAACTAACCTTCAAAATAGCTTCTTGTAAGGGCCGAGACTGAATGTAAGAAGTTAAGAAGTAATATTGAGATGTATCAGCCATGGAATATATACCAAGACTACTGTCACAGACCGGAAAAATTCCGCCTTCCGTGCGTTGCACTAGGCCGGAACTCCCCGATGCGCGATTTAGAAGAAAGTAACCGGACCTTAAAGCTTAGTTTCTCGCTGGAAAGTGCAGGTAAAATTTTGCTTTCCAAGCATGCCTTGTAAGCATTATACTCGAAACGCAGTTCCCACATTATTCAAGCTACATTTATACCGTTCCAGGTATATTTTCCTTTCCAAACATGCTTTGCAGGCATGGTACTCCGACCGTAGTCTCCATATTGTTCCAACTCACCCTTTACCTACAAAGGGTGCAAGGCCATTAAAGCCCATGGTGAATGCCTTTAACAAGCATCACCTAAGTACTATCCTTGTCCAGGCCTGTCCCATGCCTTGGACTAGCATACCATTCCAACTTACCATTATTCTACCAAGGGTTGAAGGCTATACAAGATAATGGGGATGCCTTTGGAAAGCATCACATAATTACGATCATTGTCCAGGCCTAACTCATGCCCTTGGACCAACACCTAGGCTATTTCAAGCCTAAGCTTTTGCTTCATCAATTCTGCTTCGACCATGCTCTGGATCCTGCACTTATCTTATTCTTGCCAAGGGTGCAACGTCCAGGAACATGCCATTCCATGCCGCAACGGTTGCTAGGAAGTATGAACAATCCATCAAATGGAATTGCAACTACCCCATCAAGTGTGGCAACAATCATCTCTTGCTTAGCATTGCCGAGCCAGATGATATGAGTTACCATAATATCGCAATCATCTCCCAAATTAGATGATATGAGCGACAAGGTGCTGCACCTCAATGCATTGCATTGCGGCTGCCTACGTACCCAACCCGTACCTTGATGGGATCAAGCATGATCGTAGTTCATCAAGAAAGGAACTAGCAACTTAAGCCTATTAAGGCAAAGCCAACTTCGATTCCAACTTTATCGCAAGGCCAAAGGCCAAGAAAAGCCTAGACCGTATAGGACGAATGACTTTCGCAAGGTATGCACTAGCTTGTGCATAACTATCGTTGTTTATTATGCAAATATGCATTCTCAAGTACGTAACACGATTGAAGGATGCTTTCGCATAATTCAATCTTTATAGGCTAAGGTATATGCATATTGATGCTTTAGCATCAAGCATGCTCCAAATATTGGCCACTTCGCATATCTATATGTGCATTACCCCTCATGCACATTCAAGCTTCATCGGTTAAGCTACAAGCATATTGATGCTTATGCATCATGTATGCTCCAACGTATAGGCTACATCACATTTATATGTGCATTACCGCTCATGCACATTCAAGCAAAGCTCCCTCCCTATATGTGTTTTATTCTCATTTCTACGAATAAATATTTGAATGGTAAGTGTCATCCATCGACTGCAAGACCTAAAATGAAGATTTCTTGCCAAAGCCAAGCGAAACATTCTCGGGTAAGCTACAAATAAACACGATGATGCATCACGGTGATGCATTCTTGGCTCGATGATGCATTGAATCATGCATCACTGCATATTAATGCATTTGCACTATGATGCTCCCACTTATGCAACTTCGGCTTAGTGATGCATTGGATCATGCATCACGGTATAATAGTGCATTTGCACTATGATGCTCCCACTTATGCAACTTCGGCTGATGTATTGGATCATGCATCACGGCATAATAGTGCATTTGCACTATGATGTTCCCACTTATGCAACTTCGGATTAGTGATGCATTGGATCATGCATCACGGTATAATAGTACATTAGCACTAAAATGCATTCTCGGTATGCAACATAGGCATAGTGATGCATTTTCAATAATGCATCACGGCATAATAGGGCCTTAGCACTATAATGCATTCTTCGTACGCAACTTTGGCTTGGTATAATAGTGCCTTTGCACTATCATGCCTCTTCGAATACGCATCACGCGTAGGCATTAACAATATAATTCGAGGTCAAGGAATCCACACCCTCATGCATATCTGGGTAAGCTTTATAAGCTTAGGATGAAGCTTCAACCAAGGCCATGACGCGTCCATGAGTAAGCGCCATGCGAAAATTACGGGTGTTACAACTACCATATTTGATAGGAAGAGTAACAATTCTTTTCTACAAAGGTCCAAAGCCTGCTCCATCGTCAGTTATTATCTATCTCAGATATTTGAATAGATGTTGATCAAACATAGGTTGTGCTTGTTTAAGAGCTAGGCTTATGGTAGTGCGCATGTTGAAGTAGAGTCGGGATACACCTGTGCAATTGCGAAGAAAGAGTAATTCACTCTGTGGGTCTTGGAGTTTCCTAATAGAATCCATTAGCTGTGTTTTTTAGTCACCCTCTGAACAACAATATCACTGCAAAAACTGTCATCCAGACTCAGAGAACCCCTTAATGATTTCACGCCTGTAGTGGGTCTACCAATATTTGCTGGAAACAAGCCTTCCATATCACATCTAGTATCTGTGTTAGGTCAGAAAAGCTCTATTTTATTGATGTTAACATGTAAACCATATTCATACTTTCAGATTGTATAATCGCTAGAGATTTTGAGACTTCTAAGGTATCTCCAATTATAGTCCCATTATCTAAATACCAAGCATGTAGGTTCAGTGTACATTGTGCAACAATCTTCAGAACCAAGGGTTGTAAAGTGAAAGCGAAAAGTAAGGGGCCAAGAGGGTCACCCTGTTGAATACCTTTAGTAGAAGAGAGAAGATGTTCGTTGTAGTACAATCGTGCTGGCTTGGATAACAAAATTCAAACCATCTGGAAATAGCAAGACACTTGTTCCTCACTTCACATATCATTGTTGTTCTATCTATGAGGTTAAATGCGTTGGAGAAGTCAATGAGTAACATAAATAGATTATTCTGGTTGGTTTGGGATTTTAGGACTCTGTTGACTGAATGGAGAATAACTTCAGCACCACAAGGAATACCAACTCCAAATTGGTGTTCACCCAAATAAGTGACCATCTCTTTACAAACTGAGGTTGTTCATGTGTTTATAATAGTGGTAAATAAATGTTTCAAACTCTCGAACTTGTGAAGATTGAATTTAAATTTAATAAATTAATTTTAAAACTAAAAAATATGCACAAAAGATGAAAATAACATTCACAAATACCGAGGTTATGGATTTCACCATTAACCAATTAAAATGATTCAATCTAATTATTATTTATGCAATTCTAACATTTAATTTGATTCTAAAATTTTACAAAAAGTAAATTTTCAAAATAACAATTGTATAACAAAAGCATGGAACATCTAAAAGCTAGGCCAAAGCACGTACCATCTAACGGAATCACAATTGCTTAACAAAAATCATTAAATCAATTTTTAACCAAGACAATTAATCATAAATGAATTGCATAAATTAATTAAAAAAATTTACCACATAATCCTTGGAAAATTAGCTTCCTCCGTCGCCTCAGAGATGGGGTTTGGCTCCTCATTGTATTGGAAAAACCCTCAAAAACATATTTCATACCTCAAATGGTGCTTACAATGGTGAAATAATAGTAACACATGATATTTGATACGCTTATAAGCGTTACAGAGAAGTGTTCTCTGCGTTCCAGAAGAAAGAAAAGAAAACGGAAGAAAAGTACGTACTTCTGGTGCTGTTGAAATACGACTGCTTCAGCAACACTATCAGCGACGCTTCTCACCAGCCTTATGTTCTTCCTTTTCTCTCTCACAGTAGCAGCAGCAGAATTTGTCTGTTTTGATTTCTATGGCTTCTCTGCGTATTCTAAGCTCTCCCCAATACTCTCTGAACCCTCTGTGACTTCCCAGCACCCCTATTTATACACTACAACACATTAAATCACCAAAAATCTTCATTAACAGAGGATGATACTCGGGAATATTTTCTCATGCATTCCCGCGATCAGATTTGATACTCTTCCTTGATTTCACCTATCTTTTGATTATGAGCAACTCACTCTTGATAAGGACAATATCTTCTCTGTTTTAAAGCCCAAAATCACGTATAATATCTTCAAACATTCGAACTCAGATTCACGTAAGAGAACAAAATACTTTCCCGTCTAATTTTTAATTTGAAATAGGTGGGTGCACCTAATCCAAGGCATGGGTGCCTTTATAAATTATGGAAGGGTGCCTTTAGTATTTTCTGGGTGCCTTTATAACTTTTTGAGCCAATTATCTCAAATGTTTATTTCTTCAAAAATACCTACAAATACAATAAAGTGACAGTATTAGTACAAAATTGAGTTCCAACACTATAAAGATTGAGAATGAATTAGACACATAAATGTGTCTATCAGTTGTAGCAATTTTAGAGACCAATCTCCTCCAAACTGTTCCCAATGCAATGGGTCTGATGCTCCCACCAGGTTTCAAAAGGGGTGTTAAAGGAGCACTCACAATACATTCACCAAGAACAGGTGGACATTGGACTGATAAGAGGAGATTGACAACACTAGTGATGGATGTTAGTAAGTCATCTGCAACAGCAGCAACATGTCCACTCAAGGCATCTAACAAGTGTTGAGCTCTCAACCCATCTCTACCACAAGATGTTCCTTTGGGGAAACTTTTTATGGCATTCAATACTGCAGTAGACGAAACATTACTGGCAGAAGATTCAATGATCACAGATGGAATAATTGGTGGTGGAGCATGGGGATGTTTCTGTTTCGGGTCAAGGAGTGTAAACTCATCTGGAGGGGCAATTTCATTAGAGGATAAAATTCTAATAGCTGCCGAATAATGTCCATGGCTTAACTTCTTTCTACATGCCAATAAGTTAGAAGAATTTTATTGTTTCTTAGCAAAATATTTCCTTGGTTGTCTGTGTTTGGATAAGTCAACAGTTTCCGGGTTAGGATATTATATCCTTGAGGTTCTTTCCATGTCAACAAAGCTTGGTTGATAGAGGCAGCCTGTAATATCTTTCTGGTGCCTGAACTGTCTTCTGTTGTATATTTGGGAATGTACAAGATGAGGGTACAGATTGGAAAGAGCAGTAATTGAATCTAATAGGTCATATATGTTGTCTTAAGCAAAACTTTATCAAGTGCTGCCTTGAAAGACCTGGAAAAGTTCAACCTACAGGATGTGGGTATGCTAGAAGTGGTAGTAATTTGTTTCTGAAAGACTTGGTTGAGCAAATCCAAGGAAATATGTTGGGTCATATCATCTTCTACATAAGGAACTGTATCGAAGTCCTCTCTTAAAGGTTTTTTTATACCATGGATTAGAAAATCAGCCTCTCTGCCATTGAAGGGTCCTGCAATGATGTCACCCTGGTGTAGCCTGCATGATCTCCTCCATGCATGTGAGTGCATGCAGAGGGTGCAGAACCACATCTGGAGTTACTTAAGAACCTTTTCCCAAGCGTAGTAGATATCAGTGTTTGTTTTAAGTCTCTTTGTAGATGGTTTTACTTTCTTGATTGGAAAAGTGGCGATCACTAAGGTGTCAAAAGAAACTGTTTTTAACAAAGCCTTTGCCTCCAACACCATTATTTGTGTAAATTTATACTCACCGCAAACGTTGTGAGAGATTGCTCCCTTTCCTATTTCTATGATGAAACATTGTTGCCTATAAGAGTTAGAGGTTAAGAATTAATTTCTTTTAATGATTTTTATAGATTAGTTTATCTAATTAAAGTATGGCAGGATACTTTCAATAGGAGATAACATATATGAGTGATAAATGGGGCCGCTTCTATGAGAACTCTAAGGCTATATTACTCTAATGCACTCATAGAATTCAAATATCATTTAGGGCCGAAAAGAACACAACCGATAACCAGATATGTAAGAAAATAAGATGTGTGATATCTATTGCATTAGATTACATCATAAGGTTGAATAGTTCAAGACATCACGTTCACTAATCAACCAGTAATGCGGTAGATATTCGCTAAAGAAGATTCAAGGCCAATAGCCATCTATCGTTATGCAGCGATGTCCCGCGCATAAAATCTCTAAAGTATGCATTAGAGTTTAGGGTTAGAGTCAAGCATCTTGCTTTTCTGTGTGACAATTTTCATTCATGTGGAGGATTGTTGGAAATTGGGTTTGGAATGACCACCCAAGCCCATGTCCAATATGAATGACAATTGTGTTAAGTTTGAAACATAAGGGAAATCAAATGGACGGTCGAGATTACATCTAATATGGTTAGTTACGATCTAACGGTAATAATTAATCCATATCCAAGAGATGGAATCTAATGGTCAAATTTTTCTGTTTGAAATTAGCAACGGTTTTTAACTGTTGCAAATAACTGTTAAGGAACAGTTGCTACAGTTTGAAATTGGCAACTGTTACTAATTGTTGTAAATAATTGTTAAAAAATAGTTGCTATAGTTTGAAATTGGCAACTGTTTCTAAATATTGCAAAGTGACTGTTGGGAACAGTTACATCCATTCGATTTGGTGACAGTTTGTGAAGAAATTTTTGCAAAGTGATTGTTGTGAACAGTCATGTCACTTGAATATCAACGGTTGTAACAATTGCAACTGCTACCAACCGTCACAAAAGGTACTATTTCAAAAACTATATAAACTCATCTTTGTGATGAGTTTGAGGCACATAAATTTTTGGGTAATTTTCACAGAGATTGTGAGAGTCTGTAAAAGAGAGTTTGTGCTACATTAATATGAGTTTGTTGATTGGCTTTCATCGAAGTGTTGTTGAAGAACACCAAAGGTATTGTTGAATGCTGAAGACATATGCCATAACATGTATCAACATCTAGAGAAGGGCATTAAATGTCTTAAGTAAAGAGATTACTCGCCTCAATACACCCAAGTAAGTTTGATTAAGAATTAATTATTTGTTTTATTCTTCTTCTTATTTAATTTTGTTTTAAAGATAATCTTTACAAGTTTGTAACGAATTGTGGTTTACTAATCCTGATTCGAAATCAGTGATTTGGTAAAGTGATAATACAATTTGTATTGTATTTGGTGAATTGGTAACAAGATTTTCAACATTGAAGCATGTAAACATCACGATCAATAAAACCATGAAGAAAATCATTTTTTACATCTAGTTGTCGAATTGGTCAAAATGAGACTACAACAAGGCTAAGAACAAGTTGAATGGTAACGGGTTTTATGACTGGGTTGAAAGTTTCATCGTAATCTAATCCATAGAATTGGGAGTATCCTTTCACAACCAAACGAGCTTTATAGCGGTTAATGGATCCATCCGAAAAAAAATTAAGCCGATAGACCCATTTGCATCAACAAGGTTCATATCAGATGTTTGAGGGACAAGAGACCATGTACGGTTGTCAAGGAGCGCATTAAATTCGTCTAGCATAGCATTTTTCCAATGAGGGTCCTTAGAAGCAGTAATGTATGAATTTGGTGTTCTCTGGACATCATTTAAAGTAGATAGGAATCTAGACGAGATTGGTCCATTGGTAACTAAAAGATTCATAACAGTTTAGGGTTTAGAAATACCTGACTTGAAGCGGGTTTGCATGGTATGCTGTTGAGGGACCGCCAAGTGAGATTGCACTGCTACAGGTTGCAAAGGAGTTGTTGGGATTGACTGCCGAAAACAAGTGGCGGTGCACTGTCATTTGGTTTTATTGGTGTCGTTGGACTTGAACAAGATTGTGTAACATTATTTGAAATAGGCAGAGAATCAAATGAAGTGGAAAGATATTGGGAAAAAGTGGTGGTTGCAATTGTGGATAGTACTGAATTAACTAGCAAGAAATTGATATTGGACCCAATTAATGGGGAAGAAGGATTTGAATATGAGTGGAACTCACGTTGGTGATCTGAAGGTAATATTAAAGATGAGGATATAGGTGTTTGGGGAGGAGATGATACATTAGTATCTCTGGTTGTACTATAGTTAACAAAGTATAATAAAAGGTGTTTAAAGAAATCCATTCAGCTGCATCTTTTGTTGTTAGATCCTGATGCGAGATGTCGTTATTTTGGATTGCCTAAGGAAATAATTGTTCATTGAAAATGACGTCAAGGGATATAAAAATACATGATCGTTTCGTAGCATTTATAACCTTTATGATTATCGCTATAGCCAAGAAAAATACATGATTTTGTTTTAGAATCAAGCTTATTTTTACAATAAGCTGGGCACAAAGGAAAGGATAACACCGACATCCAAACACTTTCAAAAAATTATAATCTGGAATTGGTTATATGATTTTTTGGTAAGGAATAGAACCATGTAAAACTTCAGACAACATGTGACTAATCAAACAAACAGCGGTATGAAAGGTATCATGCTAAAAAAGTTTGGGTAGGCTAATTTGATGCAATAACATAAGACAAGTTTTTACTGTATGGCGTATCTTGCCCTCCACAACACCATTCTATTGTGGGGTGTGTGGGAAAGAAAATTGGTAAAAAATACTGTTTTGTAAAAGATAATAACGAAAAGGATTAGAAATATATACACCGTCACCATCGCTTTGGAATGTATTAATGGAAACATTGAAATGATTTTCCACAAGGGTTTAAAAGTTTTTAAAGCAATTTAAACTTGAATTTTGTTCTGTAGAAAGTATAATCAACTAAAACGTGAATAATAATCCACAAACAATAACAAATCGGAAAAATTAGAAAAAATGGAAAAATACCCTAAAATCGAGTATAACCTTGGAAAAATGCCTCAAACTGGACGATTTGGAAAAATGCCTAATACATTACTTTTTCCATCCAACTAGGTTAGTGCACACGAGTGAGTTCGCACATGCATAAAAAAAACACGGTTGCCTTTCACTTCAAAAACACATCTCTCGGTGATATGTGGAGTTTCATCTGATGGTCTAGAAGGGAGGGACACATGTTCACATCTGATGCAGGAATTTCACAAACGCTGATGAGCGGTCTGAAATGACCCACGTGTTTACTCCATACATGCCAAAAATCACACGTGCCAACCAACTCTTATCCACTCATCTTCTTCATTTCGAGAGAAGAACATAACATTGGGTTTTAAGAGAATGTAGCTGTTGTGATTTGATGGTGACTAAATGGATTTCGAAATCAACAGAGACGTCAAGAATCTGTAAATTGAAGATGGGTTGAATTGAAATGGGTTAAACTCCAAGTTTGTCGCTGACGAAAAACCAGTTAGGATATATTGTTGCAGAGATCTGCTGCCCATGGTGAAAAAAGTGAAATTTCTACCGTGATTTGTTGGATGTGATGTTTGTTACTGTCATAAAATTGCAGTTGTGAACCGAGAAGGGATGAATGAATGAGTTAAGTGCTGTGATGCTACCGTGAAGAGAAGGTGTCGCTGGTTGTTTCCATGGAGTTTTATTGGTCTGAAATTGATGATTTTTGATTGTCCAGAACCTTATCCTACAATCAGTAAATCAATAATAATTTCAGATCTAGAAGTAAACAACATGTTAACATCGAAATTAAATCCTAAACCGAATTGAATTAGGAAAGTTATAAATGTAAGTTTTTTTTTTTTCATATGGGCCAACTTAAAAGGGAAAAAGGATTTGATCCATTTGTTGGGAAGTTACAATCCACTAGACTCTTCCACCTTTAGAAAAACCACCCACTATATCTATCGGGTAACTACTCTATGATGGCTAGGGTTAGTATACAGAAAGATAGAAAAATTGGACAGAAGGTCACCAAAACCATTCTCATCCCGTATACACCATCTAAAAATGAGAAGGAGGGTTTGGAACCAAAGTTCATAGCAACCAAAAAATTAGGGCAAACTCAAAGATTAAAGATCAATGGCTGGAGGTATTTATAATCTCTTTCTTTTGCTTCCGCTTCTAATTTTGTATGTTCATATTGTGATAGAATATACATTAAGGTTTTACATTTGGTATCAGAGCCTGTTGTTTTCACCTCTGCCTTAATTGAGATTTTTTTTTTTTGAGTTTGGGTAAATTGATTCATGAATCTGTGAATACCTAACATATGGATGTTTTGTGTCTTGGGTTGTCCTAAAATGTCCAATTTTTGATTTGCTTATGTTATGTTTGAAGATGAAGTGTTTGATAAAAACACTAAACCAACTGCAAAATCATTGAAATTTCAAACCCCAGGGACCTGATCCCCACCTCCAGGCACGAACTAGGTGCCAAGCCTGCAGGACATACTAAATTTTATTTAGACATAATACATGTGATAAACTTGATACAAGTATAGTTCGAATCACTGAGCCTTTTACAGTTAACCAATTAAGCATGCTAGAAATGGAATCAAAATCGTTGTGAAAGGAAAAAGAGTAGGATTCTCTTCATATTCGGAGAACCCATTTGCGACTAGTATACTCTTGACGCTTACATTAAAATCTGTCACTAAGATCAGGAACGGTATCACCCCAATAGACAGAGTAACTTAACAGATACTTAGCGCCATTCAGAATTTGATTACTTGTTGGGCAAGCAAATCTAAGGTCCTTTATACTCCCTTTAGGCGTTTGTGCCCAACAATCAACTGACTATGTTTTCACTTGTTCAAATAGCTACTTGCTAAAGAATTTGTCAATTATTTTCTTAATGAACTCTGACGAGAATAGTTAATCTTGATTTATGTTTTATGTTTCATTAAATGGATTCAGAAGGATCAATCATAGTCTGACCATGGACAGTTACTGGCCACTGCTAATGCTCAGTCTCTGGCAAGATTAGCACATACCAGGTACTTTAGGGGCTGGACCAACCTCCGGAAATTTGCAACATAACCTAACGGATATGACCTCTAGCTAGGATATGAATAACGGATCAGGATACATATACTAGTTTGCAACAATTAAGCTACTGAAAATGAAGAGCGCAGAAAAGTCTGAGTACATTAAGATAATTTTTGGTTGTGTGTCAGAGTTGTATCGCATCCATGACCATGGAACATGCAAGCATGGGTCACCACCTTCATTAGCCCAATCATCTGATTAGTGCTATTATTTCCTGTACGTGCTAATTTGGGTCTTGTTAGTGCTACTATTTCCTGTACGTGCTAAGAAACAGAAAATTGAGATGAGTAATTGATAGAACTTCATTCCATTTCGGAGTGAGGTAGAACTTTAAGAAATACTACTTACTGCTGGATATACTAGCAGGTCGGAACTTCATTCCGATAATTCTTGCCATAGCCGATACTACTGTAAGAAATACTACTGTACTGCTTTTGTCGCATCAATTTGTACCTATTGAATGGAACCGTCCTCGATAGTAAGGTGTATTGCATTAACATTTAACCTATGGTTACCCTTAATTCTAGAGATTAACTTTTCTTTTCTGGATTCAAAATGGGTTTGAGACAAGTCAGTCTTTCAGAGCATTTCTAGTTATAACATGATTTGTTGTAGACTAGTACAGAACGTTAAGTACACGAAATGAATAAATTCATACCTCGAATTAAAATGAACGTTGGGAATGTGACCTTCAAGTTTTCCAGTCACTATAATATAATTAATCATATTAATTTTGTTCTAAAATATTTGTTGTATTATTATTTGTTGACATGTGCAATGGTTATAAATAATTAGTTATATATATTATGACCATTAGGATTGTACATAAACAAAGATTATGTCAAGTGATTTAATAATTTTAGTAATTAGAGAGTAGCCACATCATCTCTAGTTATTTAAAATTTTCTTAAGAAATCACATGTGGAAACTAGACATAAATTTGTAATTAATCATACGTAATATGATGAAATATGCCCACAGGAAATTTTATTATATTTGTATGATTAATTGGGGTGAAATATTGAATTATGTTCCTTAATCTACCCACAGGAATTAAGGAATGGATATGGTTTAATAGTTTCATCATGTAGTTGTGAATCTAATTTGAGTAGGACTTTAGCCCACGGGCAAGTTTTATGTCACTAGATTCATATTTTTATACATGACTTGCATTGGTAAATCATAATTAAGTATAAGTCTTAAATTTTTTGTTTATAAGCATGTATATATATTTTTCTTTGCAGCAATTTTAACTTGAAACATTTCTGATGTCAATTGTGACATTCCTGAATTAAAGGGTGATAAGTATAAGGTGTGGAAAGAAAGAGTGCTTTTACAATTGGGGTGGATGGATATCGACTATGCTATTCGGAAAGACGAACCACCTAGCATAACTGAGACTAGTACTCTTGATGCAGTTGATCTTTATGAAAAATGGGATCGATCTAATCGTCTCTCAGTTATGTTCATAAAGACCAAAATTTGTGCTAGTATTCGGGGTTCTGTCGATAAGCATACTAAGGTTAAAGATCTCCTTAAAGCCATTGATGAGCAATTTTTAAGTTCTGACAAAGCTCTTGCTAACACCTTAATTATGAAGTTTTCATCCATGAGGCACAATGGGTTTAAGAATGTGCGTGATTATATCATGAGCATGAGGGATATTGCGGCCCAACTTAAGGATTTGGAAGTTACCATGTCTGATTCTTTCCTAGTTCATTTCATTTTGTGCACTCTTCCTCCACAATATGGCCCCTTTAAGATATCTTATAACACACATAAGGATAAATGGTCAATTAATGAACTTATGACCATGTGTGTTCAAGAGGAGGGGAGATTGAGGATGGAAGAGGGAAAAAAGGTGAACCTTACTATTGCTTCTTCTTCAAAGAAGAAAAGGGATCACAATAAGGAAAGAGGAAAGCTTTCAGTTAACCAAGGCATAAAGAAGGAGTCTCCGTGTTTCTTTTGTAAAAAGAAGGGACACATGAAGAAGGACTGCATTAAGTTTAAGACTTGGCTTGAGAAGAAAGGTAATTTTCTAACGTTTTATTTATGAATTTAATATGGTTAATATTAATAATACATGGTGGATTGACTCTGGTACTACAATCCATGTTTCGAATACCTTGCAGGGTATGACAAACCTAAGGAAACCAACGAGAAGTGAACATTACATCTATTCAGGAAGTCAGATGAGTTCACATGTGGAAGTTGTTGGGACATGCAGTTTAATTTTAAGTAGTGGTCTTATTTTTTATTTAGAAAAGAAATTTTATGTACCAGGTTTCACTTGAAACTTGATTTCAGTTTCAAGACTTGTACCTTTATGAATTTCTTTTAATTTTTCAGATTCTGGTTTCAGTATTCTCAGAAATTCTGAAGTTATTGGTTATGGTATTTTGTCTATCGTCTTTATTTGCAAAATCATATCACTCATAGTTCTATGCATGTTAATATTGGGTTAAAAAGATGTATTATGAATGAGGACTCCTCTATTTTATGGCACCGGATATTGGGACATATCTCCATTGAGAGAGTTAAGAGATTGGTAAAGGATGGGGTACTAGGTACTTTAGACTTTACCGATTTTGATACTTGTGTTGGTTGCATTAAGGGAAAGCAAACTGACAAACACAAAATTGATGCCAAGAGAAGTTCAAACCTATTAGAGATCATACACACGGACATTTATTGTCCACACATGAACGCTAATAATCTGAAATACTTTATCACCTTCATAGATGATTATTCACAATCTATGTATTTTTACTTGTTTGGTTCTAAAGACGAAGTTTTGGATGCCTTTAAATTGTTTTAGGTTAAAGTAGAGAAACAATGTGGTAAGCACATTAATATTGTGAGATCAGATAGAGGTGGAGAGTACTATAGTAGATTTCTTCATAGCACTAGAATTGTGGAATCAAGAAATGCTAAATTTCTTGAGAATGACTTGATTAGTGAGAGTGATCAATTTCAGGATATTGTTCCTGAAAAAGATAATGATCAACTTCCACCTACTGTTTCAAGTGACAAGTTGATTTTCAACTAATTCTAGTGACTATTTAGTGTATATGCGATATTCGGATTATAATATTTGAGCCGATAATGATCTTATATTATTTTCACAAGCCATAAATTCTACAGATTCAGACTTATGGATCAATGTATATACCTTAAGTTCAGTGGGAGACCTTAAGTGATAGATCAATGTATATACCTTAAGTGTAGCACCCATTGTAAAAGATGATTGGTACAGTTTGGACCAATGCCCAAGAATGACATTGAAAGGGAACCAATGAAAAATGTTCCATATGCTTCAGCTATTGGTCGCATTATATATGCTCAGGTCTATACTAGACCCGACATTTCATATGCCGTTGGAGTATTAGTAAGACATCAGAGTAACCCAGGAATCGATCACTGTAAGGCTACGAAGAAAGTATTGAGATACCTTAAGGGTACTAAGGATAACATGCTTATATATAAACGAACAAATAGTCTTGAAGTAGTAGACTAAGTTCGTTTCTTGTTTTGAGACTGCCTCACATGGTGTATGGCTGAAAGGCTTCATATCTGGGCTAAGAGTTGTTGACTCTATTAGCCGACCATTAAGAATGTATTGTGGCAATTCAGTTGATGTTTTATGGCCAAGAGTAATAAGAGTTGAAGTAAACACATCGACATAAAGTATCTAGCCGTAAAAGAACGTGTACATGAAAAGAAAGTGATCATTGAACACATTAGCACTGAATTGATGATAGCTGATCCCTTGACTAAAGGCATGCATATTAAAGGATTCAAGGATCATGTAGTAAGAATGGGACTTGGTCCTATTATGTAGTACATTCTTTATGTTTTTCCTGAAGCTTTTATTTAGTTGGATTATTTCTCATTTGGAATTATGTACCTACTTACTTTAGTTATCTTGTTGAGAAATATCATTATAGATTGACCTACAGTAAACATATGGTTCACTCATTAAGTTAAGTATGAGTGGTGAAAGACTAAGTATATTGTGATACATGGAAGATTAATTCTTGCTCTTAAATAGGATTAGTCGCCATGATCCGTATATGGAGTCTCTCGTGAAATGGATCAAGTGGGAGAATGTAAGGCTTTTTCCCATATGGGCTAACTTAAAAGGGAAAAAGGATTTGATCCATTTGTTGGGAAGTTACAACCCACTAGACTTTCCCACTTTTAGAAAAACCACCCACTATATCTATCGAGTAACTACTCTATGATGGCTAAGGTTAGTATACAGAAAGATAGAAAAATTGGACAGAAGGTCACCAAAACCATTCTCATCCTGTATACACCATCTAAAAGTGAGAAGGAGGGTTTGGAACCAAAGTTCATAGCAACCAAGAAATTAGGGCAAACTCAAAGATTAAAGATCAATGGCTGGAGGTATTTATAATCTCTTTCTTTTGCTTCCGCTTCTAATTTTGTATGTTCATATTGTGATAGAATATACATTAAGGTTTTACAATAAACAAAAACTCAATTTTGATAATCGGAAATCCTAAATTGATCCGAAATAATAAATAAATCAAATCAAGAGGGAAAAAGAGGTACCTGAGAATTCCGTGGTGAGTTTAAGCGTGTTAGTGGTGGTGGAGTTGGTGGGTGGAAGAAGGAAAGGACGGCGAAGACAAATAGAAAATGGAATTGAGGACAGAAAAACATGGGTCGTCAGAGGTGAACACGTGTCCCTCCTTTCTAGACCGTCATATAAAACTCCACATATCACCCAGAGATGTGTTTCTGAAGTGAAGGGCAACTGTGTCTTTTTGGGGCGTGCGAACTCACTCATGTGCACTAACCTAGTTGGATGGGAAAAGCATTATTTTGGAGCATTTTTTCAAATCGTCCAGGTTAGGGTATTTTTCCAAGGTTACACTCGATTTTAGGGCGTTTTCCAATTCTCCCTGAGAAATAATGATACCCAGACTTGGAAACAACTGGTGACAGACCCCACAAATCAGAATGAATTTTGGACAAAATAAAACTAGATTTATTATCAGTAAGTACAAAAGAAAGACAATGATGTTTAGAATGAATGCAACTCTCACATATTCAACTCTTTTGTATCTTATCATAAATGAGAAGACATTTATTTGAAACTAAGGAACTCAAAACACACGATGATGGGGATGACCCAACCTCATGTGCCATAATTTAGAACTTGTTTTGACACCAACATCTGCAGTAGGAAATGAATTGGCATAATTGTTATCCAAAACAGTTCTTAGTGGATACAAGCCCCCTTTACTAGGTCCCCATAGCAGTGTTTCCCCGGTTTGTCGATCATGCACAACAAAACCAAAATGATCCAAGGTAATCGAAGAGTCAGTATTATGGGTTAATTGGGAGACATAGAACAATTTTTTCTTTATTTTAGGAACATGCAAAACTTTTTGTAGGTGAAAATTATGAGATGGAGTTTTCAAGACAATATCACCGGTATGAAGTATAGGTAAAAGCATATCGTTCCCGACAACTACTTTTTCTGTACCAGTATAGTATAGACAGTTGGATTAACCATTTGCCTAGTATCCGTAGTCATGTGATGTGTAACGCCCGAATCTGGATACCAATGTTCATCATAAGGTATACTATTAAGTTGCATTTCCGCCAAAGCATGAGGGAGATCAGTTGGTTGATAAGAGTGATCAAACCGATAACAATATTCAAGCGCAGTATGTCCATAATTATTATGCACTTGGCAAGTTTGATTATAAAGAGTCGACCGAGGACCTAAAATTGATCATTGATCTTCTGAAAAATTTGTGAACCTGGCCAGGTCCACGACCGGGACCTTTACTGAAACTAGTAGTGATTGGCGAAAGTTAGCCAAAAATGGAAGATTCCCAAATATCTTCCGAATCTAGGCTGTATTTCGGTATTTGGACATATACGCCCCCAACTTTTCAGTTAATACCACGTTTTATCCTGTCCGTACTAGACATCCGATTTTTTTTTATTATCTGAATATTTTATTATTATTATAGTAAGTTTATTTTTAATTGTTACCTCCATCATTTATTTACTGTGCCACGTGGATGTCTTGATATGCATAATATAAACATCGACATCTAGGTATAAT
>JAJJMC010033286.1:683179-756514 GCA_023531435.1 Papaver californicum | reverse complement strand
TGATCTTTAATTTATCTCACTCTTTAACTCAGTTCAGATCATTTGGAGCTCATTCTTCTTGTTTCTCAGTATCGCACCTCCACCACCTTTAAATCACCAACATAACCTCAAATCATCCACTAGCATAAAATCATCCACTAACCTTAAATCAGTCATCTTCTCCAACTCAAGGACTGAGTATCTCCATTATCATTTTCAAGTTTAGTTCTTTATCTTGACAAGATCAGATACATTCTTCAAATCTTTTAGGTAAGATGTTTGATTCATCCATTTCTATTATTGATGTTCTTAGAAATTTGATTTATTGTTTTTATTTTAAAAATATGAAACAAGATGTTTTATTCATCAATTTCTCTTATTGATGTTCTTTAAAATTTAATTAATCATTTTTATTTCAAAAATATGAAACCCTAGAAGGACAGAATAATTTGGAGTTTTTTTAAATTTGGTGTCAATTAAGTTCAAGGAGATGGTTTTGAATATTGGGTTATGTTTGATTAACAGGAAGATAATTAAAATTACTTTACACTAAAGTTTGGTTGATCATCACTAATTTCATACTTATAATATTCGAAGTTACATGTCAGAGTGCCATATTTTCTTCATATGGAGCGGTGTATTGAACTCAAGTAATCAATTCATTCTTATTGTTTACTTTAGGATTCCATGTAATTATGTGTGCTCGTAGTATTTGTTGAGAAACTTAAATAGATATCTTTATTTTTTTAATTTTATGTCGACTACTACTGGAGAAATTCCACTATGTTTCATTTTCTGTCGTAGTTTTGAATATTGGGTTATGTTTGATTCCGCTTTGGGAAGACTCAGTTGGGTTATACACTATGTGTCACTTTTCAAGTAAGATTTTCTATAGTTTTCATTACATTGTTCTTTTAAGAAGTAGTTTGTCTAGAGCAGTATAACTACTAGAGAACCCTAAAATGATTAAATAAATGAAGTAATAGCAGTAGTGAAGTAGAGTAGTATTCATATTGTTGTGAATCAGTTATTTTATGTGTTTTAGTGAAATGTTATAATTTATTGAGATAAAAGTGCAAAGTACTACTCCAGTGAGCCTTATTGCTGATTATTGGTTAGTAATCAAAGAAGTGTTGTGTTTTACCAGCCTTGTGAATTATACTCTCTTCATAACTGATCGGATTAGTTTTAGGTCCTTGTAATTAGGATTAACTCTAGCAATTCATGGTTTTCTAAAGGTAGGGAAGGTTGTACTTATTGTTGAAGTAGTTATTCAGCACCCTTTTCTTGGAATTACAAATGATATAATATTAAGTTGAACTTATTGTTGCACCCTTTTCTTGGAATTTCTATTGAAGTAGTTATTGAAGCCATATTTACTTATTCAGTAGAGGCCTTTATTGGGGTACTACTCTCATATGTTCTAGATAAAGCCATCTATATCCATCTCCAATGTCTTTGTAAGTTGACCATTTCTTTCATACTGGGTACTGCTCTCATATGTTTTGTATTTGTCTTGAGTTCCCGTGGTACAAATCAATTCTAGAACAAGCTAGCCTGTTTGTACATACTGGGTTATTGCTCTCATGTTGTGTAACTGAAAATGGAATGATGTGTTTCAAGGTCAAATAACCAATATAGGTTGTAATTTGTAAGTTGATAACGCAATAAACAATAAATGGTTGAATATAATGGTCATCTCAAATACAGTCCTGAGTTGAGTATCCAATCTAATACACTATGATTTTCTAGGATATGTCTAGATAACTCCTGGGAATTATTTGGCCCTAATAATTTTGAGTAGCAGTTGGAAAAAAATTGTGTTTTTAGTGTCATAAAGAACTCTACCATTAGGAAGACCAATTCATTAATTAAATTTGCGTTCCTTGGGTGCAATTTGCACTTTTCTATTGTATATTCAGATATTGTAAGGGTGGTCATGATTTTTTCTATGTTTCAGTTGCAGGTGTTTTTGTACAATGCCTGATACCAAAATCCATCTTCACTACAATGGTGATTGGGAGAGGAAACGTGATAACGATACATATACCGGGGTTCATTTACAATATCTGGTTTTCCAGGAAATGCTCACTCTAGAGGATGTAAAGAAGAAAGTAGTGGATCTACACGGTTTTGAATAGGGACCTGATTTTGAAGTCTACATTCTGGTACTGGTTGAAATTACAGGTGTAGAAGACGAATATTGATTGTCGGAGAAGTAACCTTGAACACTTATGTTAAAAAAGCACGCAGAGTTCCAGCTCTTTTCATAATAACATCTCAGAAACTAAAAATAGATCATGCTCCCACAATTCCCACTACCAGTATTGTTAGTAATGTGTATCAAAATACTCATATACCCTCAACCCCATTAAACCCTACCAGCAATAACAAATTAAGTTCTTCCGTGGCTGATAACTCCAGCATTGTATGGTGCATCCTCAATGGAGCTGGCACTGGTAATAATTTTATTTTTCTCCCTCTAATTGTTGTATTGTTATCATTTTCAAATCTATGTATCCCATCATGTGGATCTTACTATACTTTTCTTGTAAAGAATACTCGTAACTATGTTATGTTGCTCACACAACCTGGGAATAGCTAGTAATCTGTGTATTTATCGTTACAATTAGTGTATTAGTGTTAAACTGTGAATATATCAACATTGTAGTTATGCTTCCAATACGGCAATACCAATAGAATAAATATGGTTGAATTTGTAGTTTTTAACTATTAGTTAATTTAGTGGTGTAGTTTTGTAATTACAAAACAATCACATTAATCTCTATTATGTTGATCTATTTCAGAGACTGAATATGCTCCCAAAGCTAGGAGATGCCTTGGAGTAACTTGGGACCGACCATCTCTCATTGAGGAACCCCGCCTACATAATGTTTCATTAACTCCAAAACCTAGGCGGGATTCTTCACCTCCCGAACGCTACAGGGAATTGAAGTGGTATGAGCTGTGTCAGGGTCAAAAATTCAAAGACAAGGACCAACTCAAACTGTCTGTTGGGATGGTCAGAATACTAGAATTTTTTGAGACCAAGACTACATCAAGTCGTCAAAATTCTATATGTTTCATATGTAAGGATCCCAATAAGGAATACATGTGGGCTCTGAATGTAAAAAAGATGCCTTCTCTTAGATGGTGGAAAATCACTAAAATCGCATCTCCACACAGTTGTTATAAAGAGGCCAATAGAGACCCCCTCGTCAAAAAAAAAAAGATGGCTAGTCAAATGGACATACTCTTCAAGAAGGAATTTTCCAAGTGTGACTGTGTGTATACACCTAGGAAACTGATTGAAGACATGAGAAGAGATTATGGTATCGACGTCACTTACAGGCAGGCTTACGCTGGTTGTAAACGGGGAAATGAAGTGGTTAGAGGTTCTCCCGATGAATCATACCAATACTTGGTGGGTTACAGTCACATGCTTGAACTACACAATCCAGGAACAATAACGACGATAAAAACTGATGCAAATGATGCATTTTTGTATTATTTTTTTTGCGATGGAGGTATATCTAGATGGATTCAAATCAAAGTGTAGACCGTCATTTTATGTTGATGGCACGCATCTCATTGGGCCACGCAAAGGATTTCTACTTTCAGCAATTGGGTATGATGCCAACGAACAAATGTACCCTATTGTGTTTTCCATTGTTGATTCTGAGAACGATGATTCATGTGAATGGTTCATGAAAAAGTTATTCAATGCGCTTGGTCCCTAGTATTCATCAAGAGAGGATCTAGTTCTGTGTTCAGACTGATCGCAAGACATCGAAGAAGCGGTTATAAAAGTGTTTCCTAGGGTATATCATGTGTATTGCGCATACCATCTTAAAGGTATTTTGCATCAACACTTTGCGGTCGAGTTACATTTGTTAGAAACTCATCTCCTTTGACCTTTAAGCTATGTAGCACGAGACAACTCCTATTTATCTTTGACTTTATATAACATTACCCTTTTACAATGCCGAGGGCATATTCAATACATGGTTGATTGTCATTTTTTCATAATGCAGGGAATATCATAAAGAAGTTCCACAACGTCGCGGCTGCTAAGGCGTTTATGAGAGATGCGAAAGCGTACACTGATGATGATTATCGAAAGGCTATGTAAGAAGTCAAAAAAGATAAGGCGGTTTTATCCTATGTACGGGAAGTTACATCAAGGTTTTGGGCTAGGATTCATGAAAAATCACACCGTTTTACTCTAATGACAATAAACATCTCTGAGAGTTGTAATTCCCTACTTTTGAAGGCTATAACTCTCCCCATCATCTATTTGATAGATTTTATACGGTCACAACTCATGGATTGGTTCTCTGAGCATAGGGACCTAGCTATGAAATATAACTATCATTGAGTGATTATTATAGAGATATTATTATAGGTCAGTGGGGCTTGGAGAGAATTTTCGAGCCAAGAAATTTCATGATAATGTATTCCAAGTGGATGAGGTAGTTAACAATGACCAGCACGTTGTCCGACTGAAGGAGAAGTCTTGCACTTGCAGAGTCTTTAACTACGAGCATTTGTCGTGTCCACACATCCTTGCAGTATTACAGCGTACGAGAGCTATTATGTATGTGCTATGCGGAGAGTACTATTCAAGAACTAAATGGATAAAAATGTATGCTCCTGCGATAAACCCCGTCATGAGTCAAGATATCTGAGATGTGTCAGAGGATGTTGCTCGGCTCAAAGTTTTTCCTCCAAACACAGCAGACCCGACAGAAAAGGGGCGTCGGAGAAAAAAAAACGATTTACCTACTGCTGAAAAAGTTGTCAAACCAAAGAAAAAAAGGATCTGCAAGAATTGCCATGAGGAAGGTCATTATGCTAAGAGATGTAAATTGTGAAACCAGGCAACAATACTTTTCCTGCGTCATATGTTTTGTTTTAACTAAGTTTTAAAATTCGGTGTCATGGACAATTTTTTTAGATGAACCTAAACACCATTATATGCAGGTTTTTGGTAATTGACATGATGGTCATGGTTTGATATGATCCATTCGCATACGCTTACTTGATTCCTTTAAGTAGCAACCATAATTTATTTACCCTTATCAGTTTGAAGCATATCAACTTGATTCCCCAATTATATCTAGGGTCGTCATGGTCTATAGGTATGAACCATGACGGCAGTATGTCACCCAAATAAAACTAAACAAGTAAGGAGTCGAAATGCAGTGAATCTGCGATTCACGATCCATTCCGTATGTAGGGACTGACTATGTACACAAGACTTGTTCACAAGAAGAAAAATGCCTACAAAAGAATGTGTTGTAGTGGATAAAACATGTGAACAATCTTTGTGCGAAACTATTATTACTATCTGCGCCCAATTCTACTCACGCTCAAGATGAACCCCAGCGTCCCAACAATTCTCTCTTTTTTTCTCCTTTCACATTATAACTCTTCACTTTAATTTCCAAAAATCCGAAAACAAACTTTAAATCATTAAAATTAGTTTTTTCATTTAATATGTCTGAAAATTAGGACAAGAATCAGTTGAGAGGTAGATAAAACAAGTTAATGTGTAGATAAAACAAGTTAATGTGTGAAACTATTATTACTATCTGTGACCCAATTCTACTCACGCTCAAGATGAACCCCAGCATCCCAACAATTCCCTTTCTTTTCTACTTTCACATTGTAACTCTTCATTTTAATTTCCAAAAATCAGAAAACAAAAACAAAATCAAAATCATTGAAATTAGTTTTTTCATTTAATATGTCTGAAAATTAGGACAAGTATCAGTTGAGAGGTAGATAAAACAAGTTAATGTGTTGATAGAACCACTGGGAGTTAATGTTAAAACCTAGCCGTATCAGAAGCCTAGCCGTACTAGACTCACTTATAACTGGGTCAATGTAAAAACCTATCCGTACTAGACTCCCAAAGTTCATACGGTTGGGTTTTGTAATATTCCGAACCATAAGACTGACATGAATCATCGGACAAATAGCTTTACGGCTAGCTTTATTGGCCGTAAGGTTCAATCAGGGATAGTTACTTCCAGGTTGAAGCTCAACCCAACCGTAAATCTGTCATACTTAAAAAAAACTGGACTTACGGTTACTTTTTCAGCTTCTCAACCTAGTCGTAAATGACCTTGGATGTCTAATTTTTTTCAAGTTTTGTGATGTTTTTAATTCCTTTTCAATGACACAATAAGACAACCAAGAATAATTCATTCAAGCTAAATTTATATCAGTAACTATAGATAAAACCATACTTGAATTCAAACATACCTAAATATCCATAAAACCATAAACTAAAACCTCGACCTCTTCCTTTTGGTTTACCACGACCTGCACCTCGACCTTTAACTCCACCTCGACCTTTTCCTTTTGCTTGATCTTGAACAATCTCTTCATGAACCTCTTTATTTGAACTTCCGCTAGATGAAGAACCATTGGGAGTACGAGTAGGTGTTTCAATCAATAAGTCCTTCATCAAAAATAGTTTTCAAACATACAAACTTACAATTGATTTTTTTCAGTACGAGAAAATGGCTCTCGACAGATATAAAACTATCCATGGAAAAGAGTTTACTCATGAGGATTGCTATCGTATTTTGGAAGTAAGTACCTATCATGATTTCATCATATATACTTAAGTGTATAAGTGTAATCATTTAATGATATATTCTATTTCATTTCCTTTAGTTATTCCTTTAATATAACACTATGATAGATGTATGTCTTTTCCTTTAACATAACGATCTATTCTATTTCATTGATGTATGCCTTTAATATAATCAACGAAAATATTTACCGAATTCCAAAACCAAACAAGCATCCAGGGCCACTTAAGGATAGTTAGCCTAGCCGTATTAGATGCCTCCAGGTTCACTTACGGCTAGGTTAGTATTAAAACCTAGCCGTGTTAGAAGCCTCCAGGTTTACCTACGTCTAGCTCGGTGTTAAAACCCAGCCGTATTAGAAGCCACCAGGTTGACTTACGGCTAGATCGATGTTAAAACTCAGCCGTATTAGAAGCCTCCAGGTATACTTACGGATGGGTCAGTGTTACGACCTAGTCGTACTGGACTCCCAAAGTTCATACGGTTAGGTTTTGTAATATTCCCACCGTAAGCCTGACATGAATCATCAGACAAATAGTTTTACGGCTAGCTTTGTTTGACGTAAGGTTTACTCAGGGGCATCTACGTCCAGGTAAAAGCTCAACCCAGTTGTAAATCTGTCATACATTAAAAAAATATATACTTACAACTACTTTTTCAGTTTCTCAACCTTGCCGTAGTGACCCTGGATGTCTAATTTTTTCCAAGTTTTGTGATGTTTTTAAATTCCTTTTCAATGACACAATAAGAAAACCAATAATCATTCATTCAAGCTAAATTTATATCAATAACTATAGATAAAATCATACCCGAATTCAAACATACCTAAATATCCATAAAACCATAAACTAAACGAAGCACTAAATATCCATATCCCAAACAACATAAGGAAAAATTCAACCTCGGCCTCTTCCTTTTGGTTGATCTTGAACAATCTCTTCATGAACCTCCGGTGGATGAAGAACCACCGGGGTATGAGTAGGTTTTTCTAGTAGGTTTTTCAAACAAGGCCCATTTTGTTTATGTGAACAAGTAGTTTCTTCATTTGAACCGCAGGACACTAAAGCAAGGCCTATTCTGTTTATGTGCACAAGTATTTTTTTTAAAACCTGCATATGCTTATGTTGGCATTTTTCTAATGTGCACAAGACTTATGCACAAAGTCATTAAAATAAATAAACAAAATGTTGAAAACTAAACGACTCTAGACAATCTATCACCTATGAATTATACATAATGACTAGTTGGCTAGTTTTTTTTTTTAAATGGTCGTCGGGTCTTTGATTTCTATAAAAGAAACCCTTCTTCTCAACATACAATGTCTCTCAAACACTTATTATCTCTCATTTTTCTCTTCTTTCAAGTCCTTTCTAAATTTTTTTCTAATTTCTTCATCATGGTTTCTAAATTCATTCCCCAAGAAGATGTTCTGACAATTAGAACGTGGGTTGTAGTCACGAAACATGACGAAGAACTCAAGATCAACATAAATATGAGCTTGGCAACTTTATGGGACCGTATTTTTAGGGTTTTTTTTTGCTTTAGACGGCAATCAAAAATCAAAATCGATGACAGACGTGAAAGAAGAAAGATTCGAATTGATCTACAATCGATGCTGTTATTTTAGAAATACTTTGGTGAATATGATCGCGTATTATCCTCAACTCCCACCCTTGGAACAAGTAAGTCAATTATATGTTAATCAAATAGGATTTAATTATAATACTAACTTATTGTTGATTTCCTTAAATAACATGCATATAAACAATATAAGACGGACTGCTGCAAAAGATTCCGGTATAACAATTGCTATGTGGTGTTGGCTGAAAATTTTGGTGTATTTCAATGATCTAGATTCTATTTAATCCTATGTTTCTACCATATGTATGGTTTTCTTTATAATCTATGTATGTCTTTTCTTTATGCTCTATGTAAGCCTTTTCTTTTCCTTCTAATGAATTTGCAATTACAAAATCCTGAATCAACAAATTTTACAACTTCTGTCGTCACGGTATTTAGCATATAATCTGTTAGAGTTGTTATTGTATTTGGTATGCAATCTGTCAGTCATATAATGTTGGAAAGTATTTGACATTCATCGCTTAGTTGTTCAACCACCTACGAAGAAAAAGAAAGCAGATATAAGCAAACACAATGAAAAAAAGTCATCATTACAATTCATGGCATTCAAACCATAGAAGTTAGGGAAAATTAGACTTTAGGTCCCGTAAAATGGTACTTCTTAGCGTTTAGGTCCAAACTTTGTCCAGCTTTGAGTTTAGGTCCCAGTCAACTAAAGGACCAACGTTGACCTTGTTGACCGTTCAAATGAGGGTTAAATACTAACTCCGTTTAGATCCGCCGTTAAATCTTCAATTTCTAATGAATTTTTTTTTGAACTAACTGTGTTACTTCAAATTTTGGATCATTACCTCAAAATTTCTAATGATTTGAAGTAACACAGTTAGTTCAAAAAAAAATTCATTAGAAATTGAAGATTTAACGGGCGTTAACGGATCTAAACGGAGTTAGTATTTAACCTTCATTTGGACGGTCAACAGGGTCAACGTTGGTCCTTTAGTTGACTGGGACCTAAACTCAAAGATGGACAAAGTTTGGACCTAAACGCTAAGAAGTACCATTTTATGGGACCTAAAGTCTAATTTTCCCTAAAAGTTATCATGGTAAAACATCGCTGACATTGACAAAAAAAAGGAATCTGGTGTGAATCAAATACACAACCTTCTGACTTGATGTTAGATGCACTACCATTGTGCCACAGACTCGTATCCTTTAATGAACAAAATTGAACCATTGCGCTAAAAGAAATTAAACATGAAAGGTTTGTAACTATGATGCCCATTATGCACATCTTTGATGATCAACAGATGAAGACCCTAGAAGTTGTACCATCTCCAATTCAATGAAACCTGCCTTCAAAAAGTATAATAAGTAAAACAGTTACAACTAATGCTGAAATCCTGTTCAAAAGCAAAAACGAACTCCACCAGTTACAAAAAATATACTATTAACCTTTATACCAGCTAGGTAAGTGGCTAACCATTGTTTTATTCTTTTCCAGTGTCTTCTGAGATTCATCTTCCTGGATTTTCTCATTGGACAATATAATCATTTTCTGCAACTTTCGTTTCTGATTCTTTATTTTCTTCTCCATATGTGAATGCATCTTCTTTGGATGGTAAATCCTGTTCTCCTACGTCCATTACCGACTTAATCCCAATATCTACAATCTCACCGAAGTCAAAATCCAAATCAGAATCACAACCAACTTATTTTTGCACTAAACCACCACCAGTTTCTTGTTCAGATTCCCCATTCTCTTCTTTCTTCTCTACTTCTTTCTCATTTGTATCAACGTTGAGAAGACCACTTTGTTTTCCTCTGTGAAGATCACGTTGTTATTTAAACACTGAACCAACAGTAGCTTCTTTATGCTTATCTGTACTTGCCAGTTTGCTTTTGAAGTAATTTTCTTTTTTCAATATCTGTGTGGACTCATTACGCAAGTCCGATCCTAGCTTATCTTTGTCCTTCATGTTTTGCAGATGATCTTTTCTTTTTCTTCAATGAACTTAACTAGCTGTGTATACTTATTGTTATTGAGTATTTCAACATAATCGTCCTGCCAATCCAGTACGCTTTCTTACTCTTCATCTAGGTAAGGTGTTACCAATGTCTGTGACATCTGCACATAAAAAAAACTTGGTCAAATAAGAAACACCTGTACACTGTGTACAAATTTTTCAACAATAGAATGGAAACTATTTTTGAATAATCATGTGCAAAATCTTGAGCATATATATTCACGAATAAATCAAGCCAACAATAACTAGTGCTCCTACTGGTGCGCATTTTATAATAGTTTCACTGTAAGAAAATATTTAAGAGAATCATGTGATACAACTGTTATGCATACCCGATTCATTGCTCCACCCACATTATTTTCAATTGTGGTACTAATTTTGGCAATCGTCCACTTCACCATCCTTGGCAATCCAGTATTGTTTGGTCTCATAATACTATTGTGTTCAGCAAACAAATACTGCATAAGAAACAGTTTGAGTTAGAATTTTTCTGGCTTTATTTAAAGTAATATAAAGGACTGCATAAGGTTGAGCAAACTTACCAACAAATAGACCACGCAACCAGAAACAGATCAGGGTGCCTTGATATGATATCTTATGCTTTGCATGATATATGAGTGGATAAAATCTGGCCAGCAAGTTTTATTCATTTTGTCCAATGTCGTAAAGTATCCTTCAAATTTGTTCTGACTCAAGCACCCATTTGGTTGGGTGAAGAACACTGTTACGCACAAGTAAAGAGTAAATAATTTTACCAAATCTTCTGCATCTTTTTCAGTTTGTTCTTCTCCTTCCATTATTGCTAGAATGAATTTCTCTATATAGGCTTTCCGCATCTGACTTCCATCTTTGCCATCTGGTATCAAAGATTGCATCCTTTTTATCACTGGATCACACAATTTTTCAGAAGGCGTTTTTAATTCTCTACGTGTATCAATTACTTAGTACACAATTTTTAATCCAAAAAAACAAACTAATTTTTCAGGTGTGCTTCTTACAACCACATGATTGATCTTTGAATCGTAAAAAACAAAAGCATGTTCTTCGCCGGTATCAGATCTGTACTTTGTCACTATTTTCATTATGGCATCATTAGTCTCCCACCAATGTTCTTTATTGGTTTCTCCATAAATAATTTTTTTTAGTACTTTCCAAAATGGACTGTCCATAAACTTCTCTAACTGCAGTTCAGTAAACCACACTTTACTTTTATCTTTCTTTATGATTTCTTCATTCTTCTCAAAACGAGTATTCACAAAGTGACATATGCCATTAAAACTGCATCTATAACTTGGTTTTTTCGGTGTTGAATTTAATTTGACTACAAAAAACAAAAGAAGAACAAATCAAAATATGTTTCATACGTGTTGTGCACACACTTTTGGACATCAAGCAATACAGAACTAGTAAAACATTAACTTGTAATCATGTAAATAGTAATACTTTTTCTCTACACGCTTTTTTTGATCAAAAGATACCCAGATTCATACAAAATCATGGATGAAATCGTACATGCATACCTATAAACAAACCTATTTCGCAATAAGCGTTACAAATCTAGCAAAAATTAAGTTTGTAATCCAGTAAATGGAAACAGAAATCATGGAAATGGATATGATATAATAGTACCACTCTTTACTGTAGTGGAGGTTGAATCTTCTTTATCTTCATGTTGTTTTCATTTCTTATCCTATGATCCAGTATCTGACTTGACTACAAAAAACGAAAGAAACACAAATCAAAATATGTATCATACGTTTTGTGCGCATAATTTCGGGCATCAAGCAATATAGAACTACCGAAAAATTAACTTGTAATCATGTAAATAGTACTGTAATACTTTTTCTATACACACTTGTTTCTTATCCGAGATGAAGAATTCTTGCAGCAAAGAACCTCCAAAACGAACAAAATTCTCCAAAGAAGTATATTGAATACCTAAATCCCAATTGTACTTTAAACATGAACCCTAATTTTCCCCATATCCCAAATTTTGAATGAACTAGAACCAACTCCACCATTAGCAGCAATTTTGATGATTTGCAGTGCTTTTTATTGTCGCCATAACAGTGTTGAAGAAAGAAAAATGAAAAACTGATTGAAAACCAGATCAATAATAATGAAAAACCAAAAGAAGCAGAAACAGATCTAAGAAATCAAATTGATGAAATTGAAACAAAAAGATCAAATTGAACTTTTTAGATAGACATTGATATTGATTCATACAAAATCATGGATAAAATCATACATGCATACCTATAAACAAACCTAATGCGCTACAGGCATAACAAATCTAGTAAAAAATTAAGTTTGTAATCCATTAATTTGAAAAAAAAATCATGGAAATGGATATGATATCATAGTACCTTTCTTTACTGTAGCAGCGGTTGAATCTCCTTCATCTTCAGTTTTTTTTCTTCGCTTCGAAGTTGTTTTCTTTGGTGCTGGTGCTTTTTGTTTCTCGTTCACCATTGTTTCTTCAATGAATTTCTGCTTTCTCTCTCTCTCCTCTGAGAGCAGAATCCTAAGTGTTTTGTTGTTTTAACAAAACTTGGTATAAAAAACCAAGGTGAACAAATTTATCATGCATAAAACCCTCCTATATTAACTTTTATAAAGAAAAACTATTTTTATTAAAAATGAGATAAAAACTCCATTTCACTTAATACTAATTAAATTTAGATTTTAACTATTTCAATATACCCGAGATGCCCTTCCATATATAACCTAGGTATATTAATTTTCTTCTTCTTCTTCTTCTCCCACCACCATCACCAACAACAACAATACTTCCTCCGCCACCATCACCAGCAGCGACAGTACCTTCTCCGTCACAACAACACCTTCGTATCCTTCACCAACACCTCTCTTCTTCTTCTTCTCCTCTCCACCACCATCACCAGCAGCAACAATACCTCCTCCGCCACCATCACCAGCAACAACAATACCTCCTCCGCCACTATCACCAGCAACAACAGTACCTCCTCCGCCACAACAACACCTTTGTATCCTTCACCAACAACACCTCCTCATTTCCCATCGCTTCCTCGTCGTTATTGTTTCTCCTCCACCACTATATGTCCAAATCCACCAACAACAACACCTCTTCTTCCTCCTTCTATCCTCTACAAACATCACCAACACCTCCAGATCGTCATCGCCGAAAATCATCAACAAAATATAATGATATATCATCATTGTCGAAATTAGGGTTTTTTGTTGGTGAAACGTCAGAAAAACTATGAAACCTTTTTCGGTTACATAGTTTTTTTTCATCTGTAATTTTATTTTGAACCAAAAAAAATGATGGAACCTATTTTTTAGTTGAAAATCAGTGAAACCTTTTTTTTTACAGAAAAATGTAATTGATATGTATGAAACCTTATTAGGTTTCATTGTTTTTTTATATGCTGAGACATTTTTTTACAAAAAAATAATTTAAACAGATGAAACCTTTTTTGGTTTCATTGTTTTTTTTCATCTATAATTTTATTTGAACCAAAAAAAATGATAGAACCTATTTTTTAGTTGAAAATCCGTGAAACCTATTTTTTTACAGAAAAATGTAATTGATGTGTATGAAACCTTATTCGGTTTCATTGTTTTTTTATATGATGAGACATTTTTTCTACAGAAAAATATATTTTAACAGATGAAACCTTTTTTGGTTTCATTGTTTTTTGTCATCCGTAAATTTATTTGAACCAAAAAAAAATGATGGAACCTATTTTTAGTTGAAAATCAGTGAAACCTATTTTTTTTACAGAAAAATGTAATGATGTGTATGAAACCTTATTCGGTTTCATTGTTTTTTTATATGATGAGACATTTTTTCTACAGAAAAATGTATTTTAACCAGATGAAACCTTATTCGGTTTCATTGTTTTTTTATATGCTGAGACATTTTTTCTTCAGAAAAATGTAATTGAAATGGATGAAACCTTATTCGGTTTCATTGTTTTTTTATATGCTGAGACATTTTTTTTCAGAAAAATGTAATTGAAATGGATGAAACCTTATTCGGTTTTATAGTGTTTTTTTCATCTGTTTTTTTTTTATTTGAATGAAAAAAGAAAAACTATGAAACCTTTTTTGGTTTCATAGTGTTTTTTTCATCTGTTTTTTTTTTATATTTCAATGAAAAAAGAAAAAATATGAAACCCCAAAAGGTTTCATCGTTTTTTTTCATCTGAAATTTTATTGAACGAAAAAAAACGATGAAACCAAAACTGAACATAATTGAATCATAAGTAAATAAGGGTGAAAACAAATGGAATTGAAACTTTTTATCTTTGAACCTAAGTATGAAAGATTCATTTCGAAACAGATGAAACCTAAACCTAACAGATGAAACCTAAACCTAATAGATGATGAAACCATTTCTGATTTTGATCTATGATTTTGTTTTTATTTTAGGTTGAAAATGTTACTGATGATAATGGACAAACGTTTCGTCAATATTTTGAATTGGTTTGATTCTGATTCTAGTTGTAGATGATGCAGATGAGGATGATGAAGTTATTGATGATGGAGACGAAGACGAGGATGATGAACATGAAGACGAGGATGATGAAACTATGATGATGGAGATGAAGACGAGGATGATGAAGCTACTGATGATGAAGATGAAGACGAGGAAAAAATTCCTTAAGGTGAAGGGGAATTTTTTTTGTAAGGTTAAGGTGAAATGGGCGTGATGGGCGTGAATAGTTTCTGAAGTTGGGCTGAATAATAAGGAAGGGTAATATGGACAGTTGGTTTATAATGGGTTTTTTGTGTTAAATTTGTTTTATTGGGTTTTATGTAGTCGGATAGTGACACCTTTGGGCTTATAACCAATGGCCTGTTGTTTTAACTCCTATCTTTAGTTTTGACTAGGTCAACTTGACTTATCTTGTCCATTTACAGATTTAGTGAGAAAAAGAAAGGCGTAGGATTCGAACCTTAGACCTTTTTGACCATGCTAGGGGGAGAAAAAACCTTCTCACAAAAATTGTACACATTAACAAAATACCTACACTAGCATTTGCAGGTTAATAACTCTGTGCTCAAATTTTGTGCAAACAGAGAAAAATGCCCACATCAGCATGAGAATCAGGTGGACAACAAACACGTTCAATCTAATAAACACAATAAAATTAAGACAAGAAGCAAAAAGATATTTCACCTATAGTTAGCAGCTATCGCAGCGAGGCCATCCGTGGTAAACCCTTCACAATTGATAAGTACAATCGACTTGAAATCGAGGAACGAACGAGACAACAATTTAAGAATATAATCAGAGATAACCATTCTCTTCAACCGTAGCTCCTCAATCCCCGGATAAATCTCAGCCATAGCTTCAATCCATGGATATGAAATACTTCCCCAATCATGAGGAACCCAATTAAAATCAGCAAAATGAGGCTTACCTTTCAAAGTAAGAGCTTTAACTTTAGGAAACCTAATAATCAATCTCTAAGGAGTAATGGAGTAACAATTTCCTATAAAATTTTTTTGCATACTCAATCTCTCTCTACTCTAAACCATGACTTACAAACAATAGAAACACCATTCCTATCTTTGTGTGATGTAAGGAAATTAAATACTAACTCCAAAATCTCCTCAAGAAAATCAGATATTTTTTCAATACAACAAACAACACACTAATTTAGGGTCTTACTCGTTCATGTGGTATCTGAATCAAATACAAACCAAAAAGATTCAACATTTATAGGATGCCTTGAAGAGAGAAATGTAGAGGTACTAAGAGTTGACCTAATCCATAAAGGTTTGAAAAAACTTACATGGGAAAGCAGATTTAATTTGAAAATTGGTCACGGGACTAGTAGGATGTCTTTTTGGAAATTTGTGCAATGCTCACTTCCAACTGAGACGAGCCACCACCAAGAGGTACAAGGAGTGAAAACTGCAAAGTAGGTCCTTGACCCACTGTTGTATTAGTTGTTTGATGGAGTAGCAGCAGTAGGGTCGAGGGTATAATAAACCCTTGGGTAAAGACCTAGTGGATGATTTTCTTACCTTCCGGATCATGTTTAGCATGTTACGTTTTTGGTTCCCAAGAAATAGTTCAATGTGACAAAGGATTTTATATTGAAAAGTAAAAATATGTGGCACAGTTTGAAAGAAATGGAGTACCATATGCATCTTTTAGGAGATATGATATCATTCCTAGAATTAGCTGCAAGAATTTCCAGCCTATGTTCAAAGAGACAATAAGAATGATGATAACAATAATAAATTTATGCATTCCACAACACAGATTTATCATAGAAAGAAACATAGAAATCATAAAACATTTCTGAAACAAACTCAACATCCATATAAAATAACATCCATCATACATCCTACCTTTCAGTGTTCTGAAAAAAGTCATTTTAACCATAAAAATAGAACTAAAACAAAATACCCAAAAAACCATCGATTCCAACATCTCCAGATGGTTAACTAACAAAAATTTCTCTCTAACCTGTTTCCAATGAAAATATTCTTTACCGATGAGAGATTCCCATCGATTCCCTTAACAACTATTTTGGTAGCCGTCGAGTATGACTTCGAGTTCCCTGACTAACAGTCCGTGCTTGGATCCTAGTCACACGGGCTACATGCCTTTGGTGACGAACTTTATTAACTCGAGGTGGTGCTGGACCTGGCTGAATTGGACCGGTGGAATCAGAGGGATGGGCTGGATCGACTGGATTGTTGACTGGTGGTGCACTCTTGTTGAATCCACCTTGAAAAACCAAACAACAAACCTTGGATGCAAAGTGACACAACGCATCAAGCACCGGAAAATGCATTGGCTCATCATTTTTCCAGGGCTGCATTGCCAATATTCGGATTACTTCTCTTACCTCAGCAGGTAGAGTAATAGACACAAAGCCAATTCTTCCAACTCCGACAATGAGAAATCGATCAGCGACCAAGGCAACACCTTCATATACATCCAATTTCCTAAATCTGGGATGAAAAACATACAATTTCCATTCATCATTATCAGAACCTTGCATCGGTGTGCTGGTAGTTTGCTTCGGAAAATTCTCATCCCCTGTATCCATTGGGACTTCTGCATGTCCTTCCTCATGACGATCAACATCCCCGGGTGTCTTCCCAATTTCAGGAACATTTTCCTTAGAGGCACCATCGCTTCCGCTTCCTCCACGAACCTCATAATACCGTCTCTCAATTTCAAATATTGGCAATCTTTGGACTTTAGCTGTTGCAGATGTCTTTGGGAAATCCACTTCTTAGGAAAACAACAATGCTGCAATTGAGAAAAGATGGTTTGGGAAACAAAAAGGAAATGGATTGAGGGGGAAGATGAAATGGTGGTTTATAAAGGATTTAAAGATGATTATGTGACTAATACTAGTTGAAGTTATAGATAGTTGTTTTGTGGAATAATAATCTGGTACCCACCTTGCACTAAGAGAGAGGTTTCCTTCCCTTCATCTGTGAATCATCCATCTTTTGAAAGATCATAACCATCAATCCTGGGTATCTGAACAGATAAGACCTTTCAATAATAGATATGCCTAATTAGTACTTAGAGTAGGCGTTTTCTTTTGACGGAACCGATGGTATGACAATTGAAAAAGAGTGAAAATAGTAATAAAGTGATACTATCTTTTTCTTGTCTTAAAAAAAAAAACTTTTTCTTCTCATACAAGTACTGTTTTTTCCAGGAACATTAAATGTAATTTTGTTTTTTCTAAATCCTCAGCAACCCACGTACAATAACACGCCAGCAGTGTGGAGAATATAGAGGTAAGAGAAGAGAAGAATATCAATATATTATAAGCCTAAAACCATTTTAACACTCCATTTTATCTATAATTTAATGTGTTCATCTTCTCCCAACTCCAACAAAAACATATTTGTTCATCTCCTCCCCAACTCTAAGAAAAACAGAAAGAGTTAGACAGAATATTAGACAAATAGAAATTATAATCTTCATTAATCATCATGGTATAGGATACGAGAGTCCAGAATTGTTAAATGGGGATGATTTCTTCATAGAAAGGGTTCCAAAAGATATTTTTTTCAGATACCATTTCAATTAAGATTGGAGAGGTTGTGTGGATATAATTGAACTTGAACATGCATCTCCTCCACCATCTCATATTCCTACCATCAAAGACTTGTTTGGAGATGGTGATGAGATACGAGTCTATCCATAAGTTAAGCAGGAGAAGAGAGGCAAACATGCAAGGATTTTTGCTGCTAATTTTGAGTATAGGTTTATAAGAAGATGGGATGGAGAGAAAAGTCAAGATCCCAAAGGCACAGGAAAATATGTTATTGATCCTGATCAAGTTCTCGTGCTTATTGGTACAATCAACAATTGGTTTAGAGTTCATGACGTTGCAATTGCAATTGATGGGGGTAATGTTGATCCCCCAAGCAGCTTTGTGGTGGGTGATGCAGCTATTGGCTAGCAGGCTCATGGGCGGAACTTGAGCAATCAGAATTTTTTGTTTGAAAATTGCTTCTATTGCTCCCGGTTATCCTCCTGCTACTGAAATGGGGTCTACATATGGAGTTCAAGGGAATCTTGACAATGTTAAAAAGTGTAATGGTAATGTAATTCCTGACAATATTGCTAGTGCTGATGCTATGGTCGCAGAAATTGGTATTGGTGAGGCTGTTCCAGTTGATGTTGCTAATACTGGAGTTGTTCCTGATCTTGGGGATGTTGCACAAGATGCAAAGGTTTCTGAAGATCCATAAGAACCGTTTCCACCACAACCACCTACACATCTGATTGAGGAGCATATTGTCAGGTTGACAAGGAGTGCAAAGGGCGCATGGAATAGGATGCAACTCTAGTTTCCCTCAGAACACGGGTAAGTGTGTTTTTGGTTAACTCTTTTGGGAACTTTTTTGGGGTTAAAAAATTCTGCAATTAGGGTGTATATGATGGCATTTATTGTGTTTTTATGATACTTAACAACAATATTATAGCGATATGCTCATATTTTTTGGTTGTTTGACTGGTAGCTCATAAGTTAAGTTTCTTTTTAAATTTTAAAAAGGTAATGATACTGAAGAAGCGGTAGTCTACCAATGGGTGGTTTATCTTTGAATTTTGCAGAACAACAAAAACAAGGAGATGTATACTCTTTTTGGTTATAATGTATTGGGTCTGATTGAGCATGGTGTGGAAGTTTAGCTTGAAATTGTTATTGAATCTGCATATGTAGTGTCCTGAACTTCATTTATCTACCAAAATAGAAACAAAGACTTATTACAAATCAAAACATATTGGTTTATGAACTTATAAATTGTTTTATACTTCTTAAAAGGGTACTCGTCAACATAGCTAACACTGTTTCGCTCTTTATGTTTTCCCGACCTTGGTTATGCCCTGTCAAAAAATTGTATGATCACCGAATGTAAGGACACCGGCCAAACCAATATGCGGACATCCGGAGCATAACTAATTGAATATTCCTTTTTATTATAGGATTCTAAACTTCGACCAGCCTTTGGATTGACCATATAAGTATTTTTTAAGCTGGAGAAAATAGAATCCCAGAGGTTCGAACTCCTATCCTCCTTCATGTGACTCCAAACCATCATGCCACGCCCCACTTCCGGTTTGACTAGTGGAATAATCCTTTTTATTATGTTAATTTGACTTATTTTTACAAATTGGGTAAGAAGAACCTTAGACCAAATTTCCACCTTCACCTAACTTCTCCCCAACACGTGATAGCTTTGACCATGATACATTGACTTATCCCTAGGTCCATCAAACAGAATCTCATAGTCTAATCAACCAGTACATCAATGGTGACATATAATTGCCGCTTTTTTTTTTTTCGTGTTTTGGCTCCAATTTTTCTAGGAGGGATTTTTTTGGCGCCACTAAAAGATAGTTGTAATTTTTCGTTGCGCCAAAAAAAAATCGGTTTCAACTTTCTATAAAAACCCTTTATGGATTCCCAATTCCTGATTTCTTCGGGTTTTTGTTAGAAAATTTATTTCACTTTGTTTGGTTGATTTTTTGGTGAGGCACATATAGTGTTGGTAATATTGGCTCTACCAGAAAAACAATGGCAGATGAGGGAAAGGGAAAAAAATTTATTAAAAGAGATGTTATATTAAGTGTTAGAGAACAGTTTTTCTTAGGGAGTAGCAGTAACCAAGACAACAGAGGTGGGTCACATAATAATTTTAAGGATGAGCTGGTAGCTGAACAGATTCCTGTACCTATAGAAAAGGAAGTTATAAAAGAAGTAATATATGAAAGCCCTATAACTGAAAGTCAGATATCTGCAATGGAAGTTGAGAATAAGATGATGGAAGAAGAAGTTGAGAATGAGATGATGGAAGAAGAAGTTGAGAATGAGATGATGGATAAAGAAGCTGAATACTTTTATGGCAGATTCAGCGACAACGATGATCCATCATAGTATGACGAGGATGGGAACTATTATCACTTACCATGAATTTTAGAATCTTTCATATTGATCAATCGTGTCCTGTGTTTTGGATTTTATAAGATTTATAATCAAATCTCTGTTTAGAATCTTTAGATTTTACAATATACTTCTCTTATCTGTCGGTGATGGTTTGGAGTTGACTGTCTTCTTTTCAATTCTATCCGAGGCCGTTACGTACTTGAATTTGTTTTTTTTTCTTTATTAACTCGAATTAAGTTCTGGTAGTCTTTTACTATTCCGATTGTAAAGGATACAAATCTGTTATAATGTTTATTTCAGAGTTCAGACCGAGACATCTGTTGTAAAGGATAAAGATGGTCTTCACGTTTTGACTTATAAAATTGACATGACTCAGATATGGTGCACCCATCAGATACAGTGCACCCCTCTATAACCCATCTTAATATCATGCACCCATTTTAATATCGTATTTAAATGCACCAAAGTAAACTAAATTTTTATTAACATAGACTAGACTGCTAATTAGAACATCATCAGCTCTTTTATATTCATTACAATCAAAATAAGATCTAGCAAGTAAAAAAAACAATATTAACATGATTATCATCTTCTTCTGGTGTTGATATACAAAAAACACCAGTAGTTGGTGATAAAGGTGCTTGATTTTTGTACTACCAAATCTTCGACGAAGAACATATAGAGATGACCCTAGCTTGTCCATTGAAATCCTAAGCTTCAGGTTCTTCCAGATCATCATTCGCAACCACTTAGTTCATTTGGCCTATATAACATCTAACTACACAAGCTCACCACTGATCTTCCATATTCTTTCATAAACTGATAAATGTGCTGCAATGTAGATTGAACAATTAACCATTACTAATGTTGCACATGTTCTTCCAAAGCAAACAACATTCAACTTGTAAAGATCATTTTTAGCTAAGCCTTCTTTAATCTAATACCATAAACAAAAACAATTAACAACCAAACCTCCACATGAAAAGAAGCCACAATATGAGGGCACAAAATGGTGGTAAAAATGTTAGGGCCTAATGAATATGGCGAATTCTACACTGGCTAACACTGTAAACAAACCCACAAGAATAACTTGCTTCACTGGAATCTTATTTTCAGAACTAATTTTATTGTAGCTAATACTTCTATAAACATAACTTATTGAATGACATCTTAACATAATAGTAAGATTAAAAGGTAACAATATCTAATACTTATACAAACATAATTTCTTGATTGTGGTTCTACAAAAGGGAAGATAAAATTCTAGGAAATCAGTACTCCGAGATGCAAACATCTGTTAACATCCGTATTGACAACGAAAGTTCAGAATTATACCAGGAAGTGTAGGACCCATCCACACTGAATTAGTAAAGTATTTCAACAAATTAATTGTTGTAGGGACTCGCATTTCCAGCCAGGATTACTCGTTATTTGAAGAAAATTAACTATATTCAAACAACAAGGTAATCCTGGATGGACGTGTTAGTCAGTTAGGCGATGAACCTCCCACACCCATTCTGAGACTGTTGCAACTGCTGCACATGATGTTCATTCAACTCCAATTGTGCAGTTGTGACAGGTTCAAATGTATCCTCTTGAAATCAACTGTAAACACAGAAATAAAAACTGTATATAATCAAATTGATAACGTTATTAGTCCATTATATGTAGGGTTTCAAATTAGCAGAGGTCAACATGCATTTAAGTTCGAAACAACAAACATAAAAAAATTGTTGGAAATAGAATAATTAAACAGCCGAAAAAGTTATTTACCAGGAAAGTGTGTGTATATGATTATCTCGTTGTTTGAAATTTTTTGCGTCATCACGACTGCGATAAGTAAAAAACATGTCAAATTCAAATTTAGATGGAAATGAAAAAAAATCTTATTAACACTTAAAAGAGCAGTTTATAAATCTTATACCTAGTTGTCGGGTATCTAAATAAATTAAGCCTGTTGAAAGATCCTGATACATGTTGGATTGATAGAGAAACACCTGGTTGTATCCAATTAAACCCCTATACAATTTCCTGCATTTGCAATCCAAGCATTAATATAACTCGTTAAAAGAGAACCAAAGTTTAACTTTAATCAAAAGAACATTTAAAAAAGAAATGTCCAACTGATTCATGGGTTGTTTCACAAAAATAAAAATAAAAATGACCATTGACTTAGTTTGCAAATAAACCTAATGTTTTTATCTAAAATTGAAATCGAATTCAACTTGGCAGGGTAAATTAGAATCAAAATCCAATCTATGTAATCATCATAGTAAATTAAATCATATTAAATCTGGCTTAAAAAACAAAAAGTTAATAATATTTCCTTACAAAATCACTATCCTTTTAGTTGGTGTTATTGTTGATGGCGATTAGATTAAAATCATATAATTAAACTCCACATGAACGCAATACCTACACCATAAATTGAAAAGAATCACAAAACTAAAACCCCTAACCAGAAATTAAGGAAGGTTCCCAAAAAATAACAATAGAAAACTAACAATCCCACCTTCCAATACTAAGAGATGTGTTGGTTGTGTTGTTGTTAGTTTTCGTGATTTGTTGACAGACCTGAAATTCAGATCTCGTGATTTATAGTATAAAAGATAAATCTAGCTTTTCTGATGAATTTTCTATGAATTACTTTTAGGGTTCGGATTTGGAAACCTTAGTTTAGTCTTGTTACTCTTCAGAGAGAGAGAGAGTGAGCTGCGGCGAGAAAAGACAAAGACATAATATGGTTTCATCTTTAGGTTATTACTTATATTCTGATCTAGGGTTTCTAATCCAACGACTGAAAATCAACTTCTTGCATTTAACACAGTTCACCAACGAACGGTTGAGGATGACTCATTTTAATCCCCGACGGACAGGCATATATGCACAATCCTTGTGCCCAATGTTATTCGCCTGCATCTGCTTGTGTAGGCATTTTAGGAATATACACAAGCTTTGTGCACGTTTGTTCTGGATAAAGATTGCTCTCTTCTCATATAAAGCCCTTCGATGATCAAGCGATTTCTAAATGTATGTGACTCTATTTTCATTTTTAGTTTATTTTGTTAAATTCTTATTTTGGTAGCATTTGTTTTTTTATCGCTAATGGGATTGATCTCAATTGTATTTAATTAATCATGATCGTTACTCTAATCACACATATACGGTTAAAGATCAAAATTATGAACTCCCATCCATAAACATGAACTACGGCTGGGTCGATATCCAAAAACCCAACTGTATGCACTATTTTACGGCTGAGAGTTCATAATTTCCCAGTTGTAAGTTAAACTAACTCAGTAGTCTATGGTTGGCTTTTGTGCTCGAACCAGCCGTAGTTATTAGTTGCGGCTTGGTTCTCTGTTATTCCCATCCGTAAATGACTCTGGATGTGTTTGTTTTTTTCATTCATTGATGCAAAAAATAAAATTTTATAACATTTTTCATTGAAGGAAATGACATTACATTAAGGGAAAAGACATAAAGAAGAAACTAATGTTATAGGATAAGTTAAACATTGAAATACGCATCCCTTTATATCAAAACATCATAGAACTCTTGATTCTTGAAATTTTCGCCCAAGGTTTCCTTATAACAGTCCTTCGAAATTTCATAGCATAGTTGAAATGAGCTTAGTGAAGTTGTATTTTCTTCACTATAGATGTCTGGATACATCCTTCTTGTTTCCACCATAGTCGGTCTAAAATTTTCACATCAACTATAGAGTAATTCGAACCTTTCCCTGATGCTTTGGTATGATCTTCCATTTCGATTGCCGTATAACGATATAAAAATTATGAAGACACGAAACCAGCAATTATGCGAGGGTTGATCTAAGTTGATATTCATCTCTTGATCATGTTGTGTTGTCGTCGATCATGCACGAGTTATGGCAACATCTTCTCTAGTGGTGAATTTAGCAACCATGGGTTTGTTTTTGAACTTGTTTTGGAAAAAATGAGAAGTATTTGTTGAGAATTGAAAAGAGAGAACAATTTGAAAGGAGAAAAAAGTGTGGTATAATATAGTTAAAAAACCCCAACAGCTAGGAAATTTTGAAAAATCCAGTCGTTGGGGTACGGACTGCATCCATTTGCATTGGAAAATGCAGTTTTTTAAAGAACTTTAAAGGTTTATGGCTAGGAATTGGGTACCACGACCTAGCCGTCAACAAGCCTCATGGACAATTATGGTCACTAAAGGATGGGTCTTGGTACAAACCTAGCCGTATAAGAGAACTTAGTGTCACTTACAGCCATCTTTCAAGCTGCAGCTAGCCGTAAAACCGACTAATTTGACATATTATGACAGAAAATCTTTTAAATATTTCCTCATATTCAATATTTGAAACTCACGCAACGGCTTTTTTCTTTGAAAAAATATCCGTTGGGTAGTTTTATTTATAAAAGGAAACCTTTCCCTTTCACATTCTCCCTGTCCCTTTCATCCTTATTCTTATTCCCATTCTCATTGTGAACAATCACTTTCCAACTCATTCTCACTCATCCCTTTCAACCACTAAAAATGGTAACTCCTTACACTACCAATGAAGATGTTGCAATTGTTAGAGCTTGGGTTACACTCACCAAGAACGAGTACGAGAAAGCATACATTACACATAGTAATTAACCCGTTAATGAAGATTGGATGGTGGATCATACATCCGATTCTTGGTGGAAGCGTTTGTTTAAGATTTTTGAAGGATTTGACAAAAATCGTAATCGTAGGAGATTCAAAGGCATTAAGAAAAGTTTTGAGGAGGTGTTTTAACAATTGGAATCTTTGAAAGACGAAATGAAAGGTCTAAAGGAAGCTCATCCCGAAATCTCCGGTGCAACAAGAGCAAGTGTGTGAATCAATAATTCCTTCATCAAAAATATTTTTCAAACATACAAACTTACAATTGATTTTTTTTTAGTGGGTGATGTCTCTCCACCGATACGAAACTATCCATGGCAAATAGTTTATGCAATAGAGGATTGCTTTCGTATTTTGGAAGAAAGTACCCTTCATGATTTCATCCTTTACACTTGAGTGTTAAAGTGTAATCATCTAATGATCTATTCTATGAAAGATGTAATGCCTTTTCATTTCTTTCTTTTATGTAATGCTATGAAAGATGTATGCCTTTTGTTTTCCTTTAATGTAACGATTTATTCTATTTCATTAGTGTATGCCTTTAAAATAATAAATGAAAATATTTGTCGAATTCCAAAACCAAACAACCATCCAGGGAAACCTACGACTAGGTTAGTATTAAAAACTAGCCGTATTAGGAGCCTGATTCACTTACGGCTTGGTAAGTTTTAGAAATTAGCCGTATAAGAAGCCTCTAGGTTAACTTACGGCTAGGTAAGTATTAGAACCTAGCCGTTCCCAGGTTAACTTACGGCTATGGACTTGATAAAACCTATATGTATTAAAAGGTTCCAGGTTAACTTACGGCTAGGTCAATGTTAAAACCTAGTCGTATTAGACTCCTATAGTTTATACAGTTTGGTTATCGTCGGCTAGTTTTGTGCCACATAACTTGTCCACATTACATCACCTTAAATATCATTACATCATGCTAAATTAAAATACCTTTGCATCTAGTAGCTAAAACATTCAAAATATTACTCTACAAATAGCTTTTTACCTCCATTCGGCTTCTAGATGTCTAAGGAATCTCGGGGCATATGTATTTAAATATATATAACATAACTCGTGCTCGAATGCTCTTCTACCATGAAATATTCCCCAAAGAGATTGAACTCTAGCACTCTAAAAATGAAAGAAATGACAAATTAGTATGCAAAACCAATAATAGTCCATTCATAAAATAAACATGTTCAAATACGCACTTTCTTTTCAGGCGTATCTCTGCGATGATATCGCTTTACCCAACAGAGTATTCTAATCTATTCTCGCAAAGTATGTTGTAGCATTTCAAATTTTTCAGCTAGTTCTAACCATTTACGGTTCTTAAGATTCATATCTAATTCGAAATGAAATTCTTTAACTCTCTTCCAAAATATCAAAAAAAAATCAGTAGGCCTTTCACGGTAAGCCGGAATGAAAGCTTTAACAAGGATTACATCATCCTCAACGGTGAATGGTTCCATTTGCAACTAGATTTGTAAAAAATGAGAGGAAGAAATAATTGGTGGAAGAAAATTAACTTAAAACAGGCTGAGGTGGTGCAAAATGAGTAAGATAATGTTAGGGGCGGAACCGATAAAGTCCTACATGTTTATAGAATTTATTTTTTAGCCCCCCCCTCTCTATGTAAGTTTCTAGTTCCGCCACTGGATAGTGTAAAGTCCTACATGTCTTTTATTTTGCAAAATTACTTTCCATTCCAGCCAGGTAAGGATGTGATCAATGATGGGAAAACTCTTATAGCTGTCATTTTTGAAGTTTAACCTCTTTTGGGATAGATATTTTTTGGTTTGATTTTCTTGTTCAGGATTGAAAGGTTGAATTTTGAACTCAGGATGTTAGTATGAATGTTTAAAGCTGTAATTTTATGGTAATGATGGTTTTCTTTCAGTATTGTGGTTTGGTTACTAGCTTTTTTATAACTGTGGTAATGAAATGATAGTTTTTTGACTGAAGTCAATCGGATATGACTTTATTAGTGGGTCCAGATAGAGTTGTTAACGGTTATGGTATTTTTTTAAAAACATTTAAAGTGATGGTATTTTAGTAATGTGTATATAAATGTGATGGAATTTTTAACTTCTGTTTTTTTCAACAAGGTACAAACTGTTGATTTCTTAAATAGATGTGCAGATTAACACATGGTTGGAGTACACATGGTGTTCAAACTTCAAACCCTTCAATTCAATATTAAACAAAATATTCATTTTACTTCAAATAAGTAATGAAAAGTTTCTTTAACCCCTTCAATTTTCATAAAAGAAGAGATAGATTCCTGATTTCCAGAGTAATCAAAATTATTTTTAGGATTCCAAATTTGAATTTGAACATCATTAATGTAATGCATATCGTCTCCTGGGTATGAGAATGAGATGTTATAGTCATTGCAGAAGCTAAAATAAGGATAAATAGAGCCACCAATAAGAAGTAGACAGAAGGGTAATGGGAAGAAAACCAGCTAAGACTATAATCTTATGTTTCAAAAAAAATTAAAAATCCCCCAAATCTTCTCCATTAGGTGTCAACGAAGTAGTGGTCCAATATCACACAAACGGGCCCTACTGAATTAAAAACAAACAGAGAAGTACGAATTTTTTTTGATAAGTCAAAAACACAGAGAAGTACGAGGTCAAAAGGAAAAAGCATATATTTGCAGATCAAATGCTGATAAAACAAGGTTTTGGGAGAAGGAACTAAAAGATATAATAAAAGAACTAATTGAAACAAGTCTATTAAAAATAAAGGCAATAGATGCAAGTAAATGAGAGAAATGAGAGCATAAAAAAAAAAGAAAATTACCATTTCTAGATCAAGCAGAAAAAAAATCAAAGGAAAAACAAAATTGAAAAAACAAAATGGCTTGCAAACATTTTCCAATTCCTAGAGATACAAGGGTTTCTTCAACTAAGGTTGTTCGATGCCGAAAAGGACAACTACATAGGATTCATTACTTTCTGTGCCACAATTGTGAAGAAGAGGATTTTTTTCATCCTAATCAGGAAAAATTGCTTGCATTCTGCAATCTTTCCCCAGAACATATGAAGAAGCTTGGTCGACAAACAGAAAAAAGGATTCAGGTGAAGTTGGAAAATCCCGATCATGTTGAAATCCTATCTTGAAAAAGGAAATGCCTCCAGGGTTTGAATATTCTTATGTTAATGCGCATGCTATAAGGTATCCTATGAATCAGCAAAGGGCGGCTCAAGGTTAAGATCTTAAGGTAAAGGACATGGATCAACTTTTGTCTGTTTTAGTTCTTAAAAAACTCTTACTCGGTCGGCATTGTTTATATTTTGAAAAATGATGATGAAATAGAATCTGGAAATGACATGTTAAAGAGCCTAATGTGCTTCCATATTATGTATTTTGAGAATGAACTGATCTTTTTGTTGATTTGACAATTTCCTTATAGTCATATGGATGCGATTTAGTTAGATCTGATTAGAGATTTAAGACTAACCTAGATTATATGCATTTACAGTGTCCTGAACTTCATTATTGGTTTATGAACTTATAAAATGCTTTTTACTTTTGAAGGGTACTCGTCAGTCGTCAACATAGCTAACACTGTTTGTTTTGGCTCTTTTATTAAGCTTTTACTATATCAATTTGACTTATCTCGATTGATTTACAAATTGAGTGAGAAAAAGAAAGGTATAGGATTCAACTGGTACATCTTAGTTACACAACAACCGCCTACCAGTCGGTCCTTCAACTAGTCTACTTTATGAAAAACTCTTTCTTCTAGGATCCGTTAAAGGTGGTGGAAAGACAATGTTTACTGGTTCCTACTGCCATTCCTTTATGTTGGGACTAAGCTTTATTGAACCATCATATGATGTTTGTACTTCTTGGCAGCGAAACACTCGTCAACATAGCTAACAAGAATGAAATCATTGTTAGTACCTATCAAGACTAGTGTATTATGCACACAATAGTCTAGCTTTAGTTTGTCTTTTTACTACTCATTTTCTGTTAGAATCTTTATTGTTAGAGACTGACATCTACTGGTCATTCTCATTGTATTACCTGTTATATAGGTAATCTACTTTATATTTTCAAGTCCTGTAACAAATTAATTATCTTTTACGATATATCAATAAACTAGTTTTCATTCTAGTTTTCTCAATACCTAACTTATAAAGAAATACAAAATACACATAAAATATGAAACATGAATTACTTTTCCCCCTCCTCTTCTAGTCTTTTTTTAAAAAGAACAACCATAGCGTGCACATAAGGTATTCCTGCTACTTGCCATTCTCCACAACAGTATAGTCTTTGTTTCAAATCAACTTCAAAAGAGGATTCGATCTCCTTTACAGACCATACATCTTTGGTTAGAGTTGTGTCGACAACATACCTTCCTATACTGCATTCTTGTTTCCATACCTTATCATAAACTCTAGGAACTAGATTACGGCAAGAGGGAAATCCCGGACGAGATCTCTTTTCAAACAAGTCAGAAAACAGTCTTTCATACCTCATTAACCACATATGTATGGGCAAACACCTCAACTCTTTTACCCAATGGTTGAATGTTGCACCTAGGATGTTCGACACGTGCCCGCAATTGGAAGTCACATCATACTGATGACTAGCCCAACCTTTCTCATACCTTCCCAACCACTCCACTACCAATGGACTAATTTTTTTCAGGTCATGCATTGCGACTTTAAAATATCGAGAATCATAAGCACTTGATGCTATACGTACGTGTTCGTAATGGTAAAACCCGTTTCCAAATTCCACACTCATCATTACCGTTTTCAATTGATCACTGTAAAGTCTTTGAGTATAATTCTTGAAATTCGGTTTAAGAACCATACGACAGCGTGTAAGGACATCATTCAAATTCATTAGACAAATGTAAAACATTATTGTTATATAGTAATTAATAAATAGAAGAATACAATGTCTCACCTTTCGAAAAGCGGTCAAATCTCGGGAAAAATGTAATGCTCCTATCCAATTCATTAAAAAACGGTGCGATTATTTAAAAAAATTGTTCCATGTATCAAAACATGTATTCCTGCAGATGTAAATGGCAACGGGAAATATCCCATTGTTCGCATCCATTGAAGTAGCCGATAAAACGGCATCACCATACTTTCCCTTGAGTGGCTATCTCTCTAATGCAAGAATGGGTCTGCACCCATTCTTAAAACCGTCAAGTGATGCCTTGTATGCTAGCACAAACCTTAAAACTGCTTAGTCTTTGCATGGCTTCTCAAACTCACAAGGATTCCCGGATTGTTAACCTCAATCTGTCTGTATAGCTTAGGTAGTAACCTGAGTTCAAACAATCACAAATGCCCATTATTATGATATTAACACTTTTTCCATTATAAAATTCATCAATAAAAGAAGCATAATAACTTGACATATAATACTATATAAAATTAGAAGAAATAAAACAGAAAGGATCAGTTTAATGACTTAGCTTCTACTTCTATTTCCTCTTAGTGGATTAGTTCAGTTCAGTGATTCTGGATATATAAAAGAAACTAGAAGACGGCTTAGTCGTCACTTTAGTTGGATGACACCTCACTAGGTGAGTCATGATTAGTCAACAAGACACCTAAGCTAATCTTGATTTCTTGATTTGACTCTAATCTATACTTAATCTGGCATATACTTATTCCAGTTTATATTAGAAGAAAATCAGAGATTAATCTAAGTGTTGAGAGTTAATGTAATGTTCAACTGCATAGTAGTTTGCAGGAAACTTTGTGCATGTGAACATTTGTTGTGCACGCAACCAGTTTACCTAGAATATGAGTATGCATTCTGCTTAGTTCACTGAACAATTTTTTTTCACAAGGTCAGTTCTTACTGCATAGTGCATATTAGTTTCTAGTGGTAGTGTAATAGAAATGAAAGGACAGGAGAAGTCCAAATGTATCTCTAGTATTAAGTTGATGTAATCTAGTATAAAAGGAAAGAGATGATGAAAGCGAACATAATCTAATAAATTATTCAAATTAAGAGAAATAGAAATTAGTAGAGAGTGAGAAGCAACAAGTTGTTTCCCATTCCATTAACATTAAGCAATCTAATTTGTTGCTAAACCAACATAAAGTCTAATAACAATATATAGGTCACTTTGTCCCAAAATTAACACACTCATAAATACAAGTCAGTCAAAGTACCTGAAGCTTTCTTCAAAATATCCATGCATGTCTTCAAGGCATCTAACCCTTGCACGACGTGCAATCGAGTACATAACCTTGACATTCTCCTTATTCATAATTATTTTCCTAACTGTTAAGCCTTAGTTCTTATGTGTGTTTTATATAGTCTTCTATATTCCTTACAACCTATTTAACATTAACATTTCTATCCTTTTCCTTCACACCTGAAGCATCATTTACCTTTGAACTGTATCCCGATGTTTTTATCTCCAAAGAGCTGTCTAGGTGTCATGGATGGGATTTTCTCACATTCATCATCGTCGTCGCTTGGGATACTCTCACCCTCTGAACTATAAGGGTAATTAATTCGTAATCCATCTTCGGTATCACAATGGTCAACGTCAGATGAGTTGAGCCTTTGGTCTCTACAGAAATCATCATCGCTGGGATTTGTTAGATATGAGTCATCAATAGGACTAGGAGGGTCTTCTACATAATTTGCCCAGAATAACGGATTATCTTCATAATTTATACGTTCTTGATAGTCTGGATTAGTCGGAATATCTGGTACAGGTTCTTCAACTTTGAAAGTACATGATGAAATACATGGACTTTCACATAATTTAGTATTCTGGTTTGTCTTCTTATCTTTAACTTTCCTCTTTTGCCTTTGAGAAAGGGTAATAATATCTTCACTATCATCACCATTACTGTTCACATTGGAAGAACTGATCACCCTCGTAGGCGAATCATACAAGGCCATATTATTTTCGATGGTGGAAAAATAAGGACTACCAGAAAATGCAGCATTCTGGTGAGTAGCCTTCACTATATCCTTACCTTTCCTCTTCTGCCTTTGAGAAATGGTAATAGTATCATCACCATTACTGTTCAAATTGGAAGAAATGATCACCCTCGTAGGCGAATCATAAAAGGACACATTATGTTCGTCGCCAGAACAAGGACTTCTAGAGAATGCAATATTCTGGTGAGTAGCCTTCACCCTCTCCTTACCTTTGTTCTTCAGTCTTTGAGAAATTTGAGAAAAGGTATCATCAGATTCAGATTCATAACCATTGTTGTACACATGAATCACATCAGACTCAGGTATGAACCTGCAAACAACAGAACACCTTTTGACCACAAGAACAACAAAAATCAAATCAAAGCTTTTTTGAAAGTGGCACACCACTCCCAATTGTTGTCAAAATAATTTTTATTAAAAGGTAGGGCATTGGATTCTTTCATGTTCTTCCAGGATATTGGGGACAAAGCGAATAAAGAACAAAATGCAAAACAGATGTTGGGTTTAAGGTGGTATGTTACATAAAGTGGTCCATAATCCATTGCAAAAAACATGCTCACCCCAGGTGTTACAGACAAGAATATTAAAGACTTCACACTGAAAAATAAACATAGGTGAGGAGATCCAACAAAATAACAAATCTTCAATCAATCATTTAATCACTCAATTGCAAAAGCATGGAAAAAAGATGTTGGGTTTAAGGTGGTATGATTGATTAAAGTGGGCCCCCTCTTTTACATCATCCAACATACAACTTAATAAACAAAGTCAATAATTCATTTTTTTTGGGTCGAAGAAGATAAAAATAGTAGTGTTTAGAAACTTCACACTGAAAATAAACACAATTGAAGAGATCCAACAAAAAAAACAAAAAAAAAAATCTTCAATCATGGGATCATTCAACATGCTTCAAAAAAATAAAATAAAAACTAATCATTCGTCTAGATCTAAATATTCTACTTACCATTAACACCAACTAACTAACTGAAAACAGTCAATGCAATAATGTAGCATATCACTTTAAACCCAACATCCAGAATTGAATCTAGTAAATGCAATATTGTACAACCAGAAATTAAAGAGTTCAACTAGCATTCATACTCAAACAACTTAATAGTAGTAAAGTATAAGAGTGTAAAATTCTCTGAATCTACTTAGTACTTACCCTTTTGTTGTTTTTCGCTTCACCATTAATGAAATCAACAAAACCCTCTTTAGATCTTAAATAATGGGATCAGAGTATCACTAATTTATTTTTATCCTCTTTTCCGAATGAAATACCAACGCGATGAGTAAATCTAAAGGAGTGAAGTGAGAGTAGTTGCTTCACATCTAGACATCTAGGGTATCTAAGCCAGATTTACCCGTGCACTGAATGTCACGCAATTATCAACCACTCATCCTCACCTACTTATTGCACGTGCTTACATATGGTTTATTAGAAAAACCAACGGTACGATTTAATTTAATCAAATATAATACACATGGTTTGGCTTATCTTTGACTAGTTCTAGGCAATACGACCGATTTACACATATTATATTTTTGAGGGAAATTTCAACGTTTGAAATGGAGAATGCGATCCATTCTTCCCATTCCATATCCCAGTACTAAAGTCATTCCCCTCTATCCATTGTATCTCCATTTCTCCAACGTCAATTTAACGGGTTCCAAAGATATATTGGTTAGCCTCTTATGACATGTTACTATCTCATCTTCTTTTTCTCTTTTTTCGATCTTATGACTTCTAGAATGAAAATATTATTTGCACCGCTATGGGCATTAAGAAATGTTTGATCAATCTGATTCGGTTAGTCACTTTTATTTTATTTGTATTGTTTTGGAAGGTGAAGTGTATTCTCTATTATTTGTAGTCGAATAAAAATAAATTTTTTGGTTGAATCAATAAAAATTTACTCTAAACTCGGAAGACAACAATAAATGAATCAAGTGTCCTCATATGATGGAGTTTATGAAACTGTATGTCTTTACTATCATAATAAAACTAATGAAAAAATTTGCTATGAAATGAAACTATTATAATATTATTCCAAATCAAAGATGAAATTTTTTTACATAACACTAGGCATAACTTGTTCATTTTTACATAACACTAGGAACAAAAGTATGAACATATGAAGAAAAAAAATGAAAGCATAACATTATGGTTGAAAACGAGATCACCCATAAGTAAATCTCATAATCTATTTTTGACCGACCAAATTGTTACTGAAAAAAGAAAAAGAGAATTACAAAATCCCAAAATAAATACCCATGGTAATAATTTTATCTCTTAACTTGTGGAGATGCTCAGGGTTCAGTCTTTATTCTCTACCAGTCGCCTCATCTTCAATTTCCTTCTTTATCAACTCGGGGACTTTGCCCTAGGAAGCATGTCTAGGAACCTTAATGGTGGTGGGTTCAAAATGGTTTGTGTTTCCTTCCGCCATTCTATCATGTTGGCCATTTGGTTAATGCTACCGACATATGATGTTCTGTATCTCTCGACAGTGTAAAACTCATGAACATAGCTAAAAGGAATAAAAACTGTGTTAGTACCTAACCTGTAAAGAAATATGGTACAAAATAAACATGAAAGATGACTTACCATTTATAGCGTGGTGGTGTTTTTTCGGAAAATACATCCATAGTATGCATACAAGGTACACCTTCTATCTCTTACCATTTATAGCGCTAATGCTAGCGTATCCATGCTAGTGACGTCAGGTTTGGTATAGGTGCTAGCACTAGGCTTGGCTTTGCTGACTTTTTCGCTTTTTGGCTCTTTTTTGGCTTTTTTGCACATACTTGTGCTACTCATTGGTGTTAGGAGTGTTGCTAAGGATAGCACTTGCTAGTGCCATGTTTATTGCCTACGCCCCGCTTTTGACATTCATTAACATCGTGGCCAGATTTATGGCATGTTTAGAGTTTCTCAATTTTATGAGATTTATTGTTAGTATTTTATGCTTAATTTTTATGCAGTGCATACATAACATTTTTAAGAGATTCAGTTGTGGAAGTTTACAACTTAAAATTATGCTTGATGCGACTCTGTAATTAGATGATATGTATCTAGTTCGCGTTTTTGTTCAGATATGGATTAGCCTCTATTCTGAACGTTCGCAATATTGTATAATCAGCGTATTCTGTCTTATACAAATGGATTGCATATATGCATATGAAATAACAAGGATTTAATTGATTACAGCTATAAAATTTCTGTGATGCGTGTATATGCAAAAAGAGCTACACAACTAATTTATCCAGGAGCTGAGTATCCTTTCTCGATTTTCTTGCAGAATGTAGGATAAGAATATTATTCATAATTCTGATGCTTTTTAGGAAATTATACATTTTTCGTGTTTTTCAAGCTTGGCGAAAAGCAATATTTACAATTTTCTTTCTTGTCAAAAATTCACCATCAATATTAAGTCCACTGCTTAGCACGGAATGGTAATGTGTTTCATGGTAAGCACCTGATGGTGATTTGCATATATATATATATATATATATTCTTACTAAAATAAATCAACAAGTTTTAGTTCTTCGCACATTACCCGATATTCTGATTTGATGACGCTCCAATAAAGCCAGATAGTTGTTGAACAGTAGTAGTTGATGTAATAGTTCATGTAGGATGAAAGATCATCGTCTGGAGAACATAAATTGGTGAAAAATGACTGATTTGCATGATGGAGGGACCAAAATTGACCCGTGTGTAGCAATGGAGCATGGCTTCAATTAAAAAATCCTTGTTTGACCTAAATTTGCAAACCAATCACTATAAACGGGAGTAAATCCTTATTATTATTATTACTATTATTTTGTTTTTTCCCATCATCACCGGTTCCAGCGCCTCCTATCTCTTCTGGTCCAGCAACAGTCCCTGCCGACGACTTCCTGCCGGATTCCAACACTGACGAGGTAACTTTTTTTTGTTTACACTCACATTTTTTTTTACGTGAGTAAACACTCACTAGCTCAATTGCCTTTGCTTATTTGCTTGTGTAAGCATGCTATTGACTAGGTAATGATCTCCTTTTGCAGGTGAGTTCTAATTCCACAATTTGTTGTCTCTAATTGTGATAATTCTTCATTTGGATTTACTTGTACATGATTGCCCAGTTGTTGACGTGAGTATTGTTCGAACTAATCGTAGATATCGAATGATCACGAAGATAATGCTACCACTGCTTCTAGCTATGGTGGAAGCGAAGTTCTGATGTTATTCTTCTAGACGATGTGCCCAATATTCATGATGAGTTCTTTGATGGTGATGTTGAAGAGTCTGATGGCCCTGACTATGTTGGCAATTTTATTCCAAACATTAACATCCTTCCTCATCCTCAGAGTGTTTATACGCCATTAATCGTTAGGTGTTGTTTGCATAGAAGGGAACAATGTCCTCATTTGTTAATTTTAAGACATTCCAAATTCCTTTTCCTGGATGGACATGATGGGCTAAAGTTATGTTGAAGAATCCATATGTGATGCAGGTTTAATAAAATACTAAGATACACCATGTTGTGCGAGTGTCCGTGACTATGGGAATTAATAAAAACACGAAGGGTCTGCTTGCATTTTCTTATCATTGGCGTGGTCCAGCCCATTTAGCAGTATGCGCTTGGGGTGAGCTAACCATTACTTTAGAAGACGTGGCAGTCTTGTTGCAACTACCCGTTGTTGGTAGTATCCCACTTGAATGGTTTGAGGAGGAGAAGGAACATGGTACCATCCTTTCCCAGAAGATAAAAGCTCTACATAAGTCTGTTCATTGTGACAACAAAGATTATTCACCTTGGATTGACCACTGGTGTAACGGAAGCTCGAGTGTTGACGGCCTTGTTGTTGACGATCCTTTATGCATTGCTGCATTCCTTGTTCTTTGGATTTCCAGAGATGTTTTCGAGGATTCTCCTGGAGGTCGGTTGAAGTCTGGACTTATTCCGCTTGCTGTTGGGATTACTGGTGAAAGGACCCTTCCTCTTGGTAGCTTGTTTCTAGGCTTTATACTCTCATTTGGATTTCTTTATTCGTGACATGAGGATTTCCAACGGCCATGACAAGGTAGAGTCTTTTATTCATGTTATGTTTATGCAAGCTTGGTTGTGGGAATATTTTCCTAGATATGCACCGAAGACCAAGCCTTCTTTTCCGAGTAAAAAAATAGAGTACGCTAGAATACTTCGTTGGAGTAAGAAGAAATCTTTTTCTGTTAGTTTTGTTAGCTTAATGGACAATGAGAAAAAGGTGAATTTCAGACCTTGGGGTTTGAAGCTTCAACACGTAGTTCCCCCAGAGACTTTTGCTAAGATTCCTGATATTGTCTTGCGTTCTGGATCAATGATGAGATCAATATTGCTACAGCTGGTGAGGATACTTTCATGAACAGTTGTGTTCCAGGATATATTCTTAGTGTTTGCTCCGATGGGTATGCCGCGCAAAGTTGTACTATTGATAGAGCGGCTCGGAAAATGTGTTTTGATCAATCTATTCCTCGTTTTCGTACCCTAGCGCCTCCTGTAAATGATCTTCAGCAGTCTGAGGGTGCTCATACTATTTATGGTCGAGTATTCCTTTCTTCTAGGATGATAGGGAAGGACGTGTCACTGATGAATATGATGGCTTCTGGAACACACAATTCACCCTTCTTAAGCAGTTTATGACCAGTAAGCCTTCTGATGTGCGCGGTGTTCCTTCTAAAGAGGATTTAACATATCGAGCGAACTTGAAGATTACTTCTAGAGTGGGACTTGATTCAATTGTTATCTTGACACAGGTATCTAAAGAAAAAATCCATTTATGTTTAATCATTATTCTTTACTCATCAATTAAATGTTTGATTCGCTTTCCTGTAGTCATGGTTCCCGGACCACCTTGCACCCGAGATTGCCGTGAACGTCGTTCTTCGTCCTGGGGAGAAGAGACCACGGGTAATTATGCCAGGAAGTGGATATCCTCCTTTGAAGAAAGTAAGCATCTCATATTTTCTCTTATTCTTATTTTCTGTATAAATTTACATCTTATATTAACGAGCTTTTTTGTATAGTCTGGGGGTGGCTCGTCGGGGTGACTTGAGTACTCGACTATTCGAGTTCGGCGTCCCAGCTGTTATTGGTGCTTCAACTCCTTACGTTGTTAGTAAACTTTTCTTTTGAGACTTCTTTTGAATGTTACCATGTTACATACTCTTTCGTTTTATTGAGCTTGATAAATTTTGACTTTTGTGAATAACTCTTGCTTTTAGATGCCCAACAATACGGATATCCTAGTATCGGAAAGCACTGTTATGGTTGGAAGTACTGAGGAAGAAGACCAAGATGACACCGGTCCTGAAATATCATCCCATACTGAAGTAATTGAAGAATCCGGAGATGAAGATGAAGAACCTTGTGTCGAGTCGCATTTCGTAATGCCTTCTACTTCTGATGGCTTGTCACAACTTCAAGTAAATTTACTCTATCATGTATCATTAACTATACTGATTGTGATGTATCTTTTCTAACCTAGATTTCTGAACAAGTTTTCCCCAATGCGACTTTTGGAGAGAGTACTTCGAGTGGTATTGTTGTACAAAATGTTGATGTGATGAAGACTGTTCCGCTCGAGTACCCAAATAATGGAATTAGCTTCGACTTCAAGCTTGATAGGGATCGACTTGACTATATGTGTGCGGAGGTTTCACAGTCTTGCCCACTTATGATGAGTTGTATACCAAAATATGGAATAAGTATGACCATTTCTTCATAGGTAATCCCAAGAATTACCATATTCTAGAGAAAGATGTGTCTGCATTGCTGTCAATCGTGAATGATATGATTTCTCTTTTTCGTAGATAAATCTCTAAGATAGTGTTTCTATATTGGAAGGATGCTCTTGAGGAGGCCGAGAGAGCTGAGCTTAATGTTACCTGGCTTCGTCGTCATTTAGAACCTATCGAAAAGTATTTGCAGGAGAATGGTGCATCTTATAGTTTGGAGACAATTTCCAAAGCTAAAGGTGAGGTGGATAGGCTTTCCCAGGAGTTGAAGCTTGCGACTAAGGCTCTTGAGCAAATAGAAAGGAATATGCAAAAGGTGCTGAGCCAGTTTTCAATGAATTTTTCTAGGTTTTCCTAAGTTTTCATAGGTTTTGAGACATATGGCTTTTTTATGGTTTTATTTTTGGGAATTTGAGTCGGTAAAGATTTTTGAATGATTTGCTAGGATATCTTCTTCTTTTTTTTTTTTCTAAAAAAGAAATAATACCTTTACTTGATTTAATGAATTGAAATCCTAAGTATGAACGTAAGATATTACAAAAATTTTGGAGGAATTACAAATATTTCCTAAAACAGGGAAATAAATTGGGATGGTGGAAAAATGCCTTAAAAGTTGTTAGCTGTCAGCCATATTTCAAGTATGACCACCCCTTCTGTCTTTTCAATGTTGACAAGCTTGTAGTAACCGCCGATTAAAGTTTCGGTGATGAGATATGGCTCTTCTTCAAGAGAGGTTGTTATCTTCTTTACTATATCTCCAACATGGAAGGCATTGGGTTCGGGCCCCTCATCTTCAAGAAATGTCTTCTGAATAACCGAGTGATTATTTTTCTTATCCTCAGTAGAGACCATATGTACCCATTAACTTCACATTCACATCGCCGAGTCAGAGTGAGGTTAATATCCGAGTTAAGTCCCCAAGCTTTGATGAGACGTGGGATTGCTGTTTGCAAAATAGTTGGTTGGATGTGACTTACTTGTGAACGAAACCTTCGAACGTATGATGTCATGTCCTTTTCTGGCAATTGCTTCACATCCAGATTCATTGTGCGATGAAATTCGTATGATAGAGAATCTTCAGGATTTGCCGGCTTGTTCGAGAGTCTCGTAGGTGTCAGCGCTAGTAGAGGAGACAGATCCGCTTCCATCTTGTAGCTACGGACCAACGGGGGTCCCAGAATCATGTCATTGCTCGGGTCTTCTTTGATAATGTAAAAGTTTGCATGTGTTCGAGTATCACCTGTTTTCACCTCAAGAGTAATGTATATCCCCGCAGCTCTTCTGGACTTCCATTCAAAAAATTTGATCATAGTTGGTGAGTGCGTAGCTTCGTGTCTGGATATCCCCGCATCTCTCAGTGTCTTGATAGTGATGATGTTGACGTTAGTACCCGCATCGATTAGCGTGTGCTCGAATTCGGTGACCTTGAGGCAAGCAGTGGTGAGAAGTCCCCAACTAGGCTTCTCATTGTGTCGGAAAACCATGTCTGCAGGAAATTTGGGATACATAATATCTTTTTTAGCAAAGGGTAGACGCTCACCCGATACAACACGATTGAGGGCGGTGAAAATATCTTTTCGCTGCGCCTTTGATAAGTAAAGGACTTCACATAAACGCTTCATCATGGATTGAACAGTTTTGTTAAATGAGTCCCCAGAGAGAATGAAGCTTTTTATTGGGAGAGGATCTCTGTGGACGCCTTCATTCCCCAGGCATAGTTCCCCCTGAGTTGATTTTTTCTTTGAAGATACGTCTTAGACCATTGCACCCGCTGGTGGGATGATTGAAGAATCTGTGGAAGTGACAATATTTTGGATTGGACTTGTCCTCCTCGGTGGGTGGATGTCGTACAGGTGGAAACTTGATAGCTCCGTTTTGTACCCATAATTCCAGCAGTTCGAGGACATCTTCCATGGGAAAGGGGAAATATGGGATTGTCAAATCCGTCTTGGTTTGCCGTGGCCGACGAAGTCTCGGCCGAGCCTTGTCCTTGAGTTAATAATGGGGTTGTTTTGGGAGTTGATGCGGCGCACTTACTCTGCAACGTTGATTGAGAAGATTCCTTCCTATTGCCTCCTTCCTCAGTAACAACACCTATGGGGGGTGGGTAGAATATTGTTTGTTCACCAGGCATCTACTTCCACGGGTGTCTCCATGGCTTTCTTCTCTGGCGGGCCTTATTCTTTCTAACAAGGTCGGAGCAGTTGTTGCTGATCTTTTGGCGGCCTCATGTAATTTAAAGAAGGTTTGAAATCGTAATTTTTCTAATAAAACACGATAAACATGAATTATACCATTAATGCAAAGATCCACCAATTATTTTTCAGTCACGTTCTGATCATGGCAATCAAGAGCTTGTGTTCTGAACCTCTTCACGTATTCGTTGGGGTGCTCATTGTTCCTCTGGAACATTCTTCCCAGGTCCGAGAGAGCGATTTCCTCGGAGACAAAGAAATACTTTTTGTAAAAAGAATTGACCATCTAAGACCAACTAGAGATACTATTGGGGGCGAGGTTATTGTACCAAGTATAAGTTCTTTATGTGAGAGATTTGGAGAATTCCTTGAGTCACAACACTTGGTTATATTCATGCACTCCTAACGAATTTAAGAATCGAGAAACATGCTCTCGGGCATTCCCGGTGCCACCGTACAATGAGAATGGATGGGACGAATATCCGCTTGGTAGTGCAATCCTCTAGATTTCAGCTGGGTAGGGAGGTTGGTGCTGATGGAATGAAGATAAATCTTCCTTCCCATGGTTTCACAGGAGCCTTTTGATAGTATTTTATAATACCCTATATAAATAAACCGCAATCGCACGGTGTCTACAATGCAGACAACGGCAAGTACGGGTCGAACCCACAGGGAGCGGGGACAATACAACAATTAATATCTCAATTAACTAATCATAAATAATATTTTTGAAACTTTAAATTTATGAATAAAATAATAAAGCAAACTAAACTAATAAAATAAATCAAATGGGAGAAACAGTAACCAGGGTTTTTAGTATCCACCACTATTTCTATTTAATTACTGAAGTGAAACATAACTCCTGAATATTTAGAGTCGCAAATATCACTGGGACGCCCTAAGCATGGTGCATCAAAAGTTCTAAGTCTAAGCATACACCATCAAATTGCGCTAGCGAGAAAATTGTACGAAACTAATTATAGGTTCACAAATAATACCTGGCTATTCTAAGCATACCCGATCTAAGTATTTAACCCAAGCATGAAATATCAAATAAGTAGACAAATATATTTGCAACAAGTAGATTTTCAAAATAACAATTGTATACCAAAAGCATGGAACATCAAAAACCTAGGCTAAGCATGTACCATCTAACGAAATCACAATTGTTTAATAAAATTAAGTAAAATCAATAAATGGTATTCAAGAACTAATCATATTCAAATCATAATAGTCAGTATCAAATAAATCGATTTAATTGATCTAAAACTTTAAGTGGTTTCAACATAAACCCTAGCTACAAAAATCAGCAAGACATGGCTATGGGTTTCTCAAAACCCATAAAAATAAATTATAATGAGAAGAGAAGAATAAACCGTTGTCACCGTCGTCACCCGGTACTAAGTCTTCTTCTTATTCCTTTTTTTATCCTACTCCTCCAATGGCAATCATGGCTTCTCCAGTACAGGCTGAAAACTCCCCAGCAAAAGCCTACTTTAAGCTCTCCAACCCTCCTAGCCGGCAGAGAGAGAAAACAAAAGAATCCCTGATTATACATAAGAGAAGTCACCAACAATAAAACTTTGTCACTCGCGAAGATCTAGAAAGGTGATATAAATATATAAATCAAGTGCCTATCACCTTTCTAGATCTTCGCGAGTGACAAAGTTTTATTGTTGGTGAATTCTCTTATGTATACGATCATTGATGATATGTACCTCATTATTTTCCTGGGTGTTAGCTTTCGACGTGCTGGCTCCACCAGTATTTTTAGATGGATTCCTAACTTGCTCCATTTGACGATGACGTTGTTCCGGCGATAACTGCTCTGTCAGAGTCTTAAGAAAAGTAAGAACTTCGTCCTGGGTTGTGGCCATGGATATTTGGGTTTCATCTAAGATATCTTGTCGTTTCATTAAATCATCCATGGTAGGTGGTACCTGCTCCTTGTTTTTTGCACCTTTAGTGGCATGAAGCGGAGTTTCTGTGTTTCCAGTGGTAATGTTTTGACGATTGATTTCTGGAACTCTACCACTGGTGTTACCATCTTTTGAAGTAGGTTTTGAACCTGAATTGGGCTTGGTTGCTGAACCTGACCTAAGATCGACCATTTTTTAGTAGTTGAAGAATTGATTTTCAGATGGTTGAAGAATCAGATTCGTGACCGAGAGATTGATCACCCACTATGGTCGCCAATTGTTGGTACCTAAAAATTGATTCTAGGAAAAACAATACATTGTAGAAGTACTTTATTTAGATTCAAATATCAAAATCGTACATAACAAGCCTAAACCACTATAGTAGCCGTTCCGCCCTGCTTCGGTCACGATGAGAGGAAATGGGTTGATCTTAGGGGAGGGAAGCAAGGAAAATTGAAGGAATTTTGTGTGTAGAATTGTGTGTAGAGTTGCATAACTATTAAAAGGAATCACAGAGCTTATGAGAATTGTAAGCTTGTTGTGTTTTTGAAATGGGCTAAGGAGCCTATTTATAATAGTTAGGAAAACACATACTTTTCTTGTAAAGTTGTGGGAGTAATGAAGAAATGGAGAAGTGGGAATCATGGAGTTAATGGCTTAACCACCTTGGAATCTTCGGGAAACCATGACTCTACTTCCCTATTAATTTCTTCAGTCTCACCACTACTCTGTAACTTCCAGTTCATAGGGAGTTGCTACGCCCACGTTGTTGTAACCGCTAGACCAAAACCCATGAATAATCCCCCATGTGTTATGATTTGATTTCTTGTAGGAATTAGTGGAGTCGTGGACTCAGGATAATGCTAGTGTAAGCAAGAGAGAAAAAGATGCTTGAAAATAGGGAAAGAAGAAAGTTAACACTGGGGCTAGAGGTGCTATCCTTGGTATGGCTAGCTCCAGCGATAGCGCTGCTAGGCCAGCAACGATGTTAGCGCTGGAGCTAGTGCTGCTATGCTTCTAGCAATGTTAGCGCTTAAGATAGCGCTGCCATGCCTCCAGCGCTAGCACTAGCCGCTAGCATTGTTGGCGCTGGAGCTAGCACTAACGCTAGCGTAGCCAGGCTAGCGACGCCAGTTTTGGTATAGGTGCTAGAGCTAGCAATACTAGGGCATGTTTGGCGCTTGAGCGTGTTGGCTTTGCTGATTTTTAGCTTTTTGGTTCTTTCTTGGCCTTTTTGGAACATACTTGTGCTACTCATTGGTGTTGGGAGTGTGGCTAAGGCTAGCACTTGCTAGTGCGATGCTCTCGGAACTAGATGTTTATCTTTCCACAGCCTTCTTTTCCTTTTTCTCCTTGAAAAAAATTGAATAATCTTACCCATAACCTACTGGCATATGGGCTTAAACTTTAACTCAGTGATCCACTAGTTAAAAGCCTTGCTTAAGATGTTCGCTATTTGATGGCAACTTGCAGAAGGGTCATACAAGTGCCCAGCCCAATTTGTTTGTCCACCTGCTTCAATCAAGCTCCTTTTATAGTGATCCAACTTGTGTAGAGCAAAGATGTGGTCGTCGTCATTGTAAGCTTTAGCGGCCTTAAATGATGCTTTCTGAAGTTTTGGTTCAGTAAACCTAAAGTTAATATGCTGATACATGCTTCGAGCGCATAATCTTTGAAAACAAGTTATATCCTTGAAGTTCTTGTCAACAACGTATTTGATACCTGTAAGGGCAGATTCAAGTGCATTCGACATATCCAAAACATACACATATTGATAAATATAAAAATTCAATATCTCACCATTTTGAAGTCGTGAATAAATGTAATTGGACTTTTGGTTTCCATCAGGCACGGTGCTATAATAGCTAGAAATCTGTTCCATTATTTTATGTTTTTCAGTCCTGCAGATGTAAATGGCAAGAGGATAATGCCATTGTCAGCATCAACTGAAGCAGAAGTCAAAACTGTTCCACCATACATACTTTTTAGAAGGGGCCCATCTAATGTTATGATAGGTCTGCATCCTTTCCTAAACCCATCAACATATGCCTTGTACGCAATACACAACCCTTGAAACTCTTTAGTCTCCGAGTGGATGCTCCAAGTTGCAATGCTCCCTGGGTTCTTTTCCTTAATCTTTCGGCATAACTCAGGTACTAAACTGAGTTCAAACAGATGCAAAAAGGAATTACATTAACAACATACACATCACTAACTAAAACAACTTAACAGACATAACAATATACAAGGCAATAGAGTTACATGAAGCTGTTTATATAAGATCCATGCATCTTTACAAGGTATTCATACAGTGCTTGGCGCGCAGTCCTGGTTGGTAACTTAACATTATTCTCCTCCATCAAGATTTTTTTCCTAATGGTTTTGGTCTTACACCTTATCTCATCTGCAATGTATCCCATGAGTTTTTCCCTTAATATTTCTTTCTGGGATTTTATCTTCATCAGTATCACTAAAAGACCACTCGAGTTCTGAACTAGAATAACCAGAGTGATAATCATCATCAGTGTCACATTGGTCAACATCAAATACCCCTGAGGGCCTTTTCTCCCCAAGGCCTTCTTCATCAGAAGGGTACTCATCAATATCACTAGAATAACCAGAGTGATAATCATCATGTGGGTCACAATGGCCTTTTCTCCCCTGAGGGCCTTTTCTACGTCAAACACCCTTGTGGCCTTCACCTTCTCCTTACCTTTTTCTTCTTGAACAATACATACTGTGGAACATGGTCATCACTAGTTTCGTACACATCAAGCTCAGGTGTGACCCTACAAACAACAAAACACCTTTTGACCACAGGAACAACAAAAATAAAATAAAAACTCCATTGATAGGGGCACACCACTTTAAGTTGTTGTTTACATAATTTTTATTAAAAGGTAGGGCATCAGAATCTTTCATGTTCTTCCAGGATATTGGGGACCCAGCGAAAAAATAACAAAATGCAAAATATATGTTGGGTTTAAGGTGGTATGTTACATAAAATGGTCCATAATCTATTGCAAAAAGCATGCTCACCCCATGTGTTACAGACAAGAATATTAAAGACTTCACACTGAAAAATAAACATAGGTGATGAGACCTAACAAAATAACAAATCTTCAATCAATCATTTAATCACTCAACATGCTTCCAAAAAAAAAACCATTGCAAAAGCATGGAAAACGGATGTTGGGTTTAAGGTGGTATGATTTATTAAAGTTGGCCCCCTATTTTACATCATCCAACATACAGCTTAATAAAAAAAAGTCAATAATTCACTTTTTTTTGGTCGAAGGAGATAAAATAGTAGTGTTTAAAAACTTTACACTGAAAATAAACACAATTGAAGAGATCCAACAAAAAAAACATCTTCAATCATTTAATCATGGGATCATTAAACATGCTTCCAAAAAAAAACTAATCATTCATGTAGATCTAAATATTCTACTTTCCATTAACACCAACTAACTAACTGAAAGCAGTCAATGCAATAATGTAGCATATCACTTTAAACCCAACATCCAGAACGGAATCTAGTAAATGCAATATTGTACAATTAAAGAGTCCAACTAGCATTCATACTCAAAAAACTTAATAGTAGTAGAGTATAAGAGTGTAAAATTCTCTGAATGTACTTAGTACTTACCCTTTTGTTGTTTTTCGCTTCACCATTAATGAAATCAACAAAACCCTCTTTAGATCTTTAGTAATGGGATCATATTATCACTAATTTATTTATATCCTCTTGTCTGAATTAAATACCAATGAGATGAGTAAAGCTAAAGGAGTGAAGTGAGAGTAGTTGCTTCATAACTAGACATCTAGGGTATCTAAGCCATATCTACCCGCGTATTTAATATCACACAATTATCAACCGGTCATCCTCACCTACTTATTACACATGCTTACATCTGGTCTGTTAGAAAAACCAACGGTACAATTTAATTTAATCAAATATAGTACACATGGTTTGTCTTATCTTTTACCAGTTCTAGGCAATACGATCGATTTTTACCTATATTATATTTTTGAGGGCAATTTCAACGCGTGAAATAGAGAATGAGACCCAGTTTTCCCATTACATATCCCAATGCTAGAGTCATTCCCCTCTATCCATTGGATCTTCATTTGGTAGCTTTTTCGGGAGATTCTATAATACGATTATGTAGAGTAAACCGACTCATTGAACAACATTTGTTCACATCAACTAAACTGACAGCATACGCATAAGCTAGGTAATCCTGCTACGTGAACAATGTTTGTGCACAAGAACATTACATCACTATATTCAATAGTTGTAATGGAAGTATATGATTCTTAACTAGCTTCTTGGTTTAGGGTTAGGGACAAGGAGACAGCAGCGGCGTAGAAAAGAGAGAGGATTAGGGTTAGGTTTGGATTTTATTTCTCTTTTAGTTTATACATGGATCATCGAGGTTACAGTGTTGGAGAGCTCGACGTTTGCTATCTCCAACGTCAATTTATTTGTTTCCAAAGATATACTGGTTAGCCTCTTACGACGTGTTACTATCTCATCCTTTTTTTCTTTTCTTTTTTGATCTTCTGACTTCTAGAATGAAAATATTATTTGCACTGCTATAGGCATTAAGAAATGTTTGATCCATCTGATTCGGTTAGTCACTTTCATTTTATTTCTGTTGTTTTAGAAGGTGAAATGTATTCTCTATATTTGTAGTCGAATAAAAATATTTTTTTTGGTTGAATCAATAAAAATTTACTCTAAACTCGGAAGACAACTAATAAATGAATCAAGTGTCGTCATATAATGGAGTTTATGAAATTATATGGCTTTGCTATCATAATAAAACTAATGAAAATTTTTGTTATGAAATGGAACTATTATAATATTATTCCAAATCAAAGATGAATTTTTTACATAACACTGGACACATTTAGCTTGTTCACTTTTACATAACACTAGGCATAAATGTGTGAACATATGAAGAAGAAAAATGACAGCATAACATTGTGGGTGAAAACGAGATCACCTCATAAGTAAATCTCATAATCTGTTTTTGACCGATACCGAAAAAAGAAAAAGAGAGTTACGAAATCCCAAAGTAAACACCAGACCAAATTGCTAAAGGAGTGAAGTGAGAATAATTGCTTCATATTAGATATCTAGGGTATTTAAGCCTAATATACCCACGCATTTGATGTCACACAATTTTCAACCATTCATCCTGACCTACTTATTACCCGTGCTTACATCTAGTCTAAGTAGAGTCAGACCGAGTTAACATAGTGACTCATGAAAACCCATAATGAGTTAACTTTGGGGCCAAAACGAGGCTTTTTTTTATTTTATATTTTGATCAGAAACAAATCGTCACCACAACTCAATATAAACCATTTTATTACTTACCAACGTTTTCTAAAGAGAGAGAGAGACAAGGAAAAACCAAGACCCTGATATCGAAAAACCCAGAGATTTTCATCACAAAAGAGCTTCAAAATGGCACCTAAAAAAGAATCAAATAAGAAAAGACGTGTATCAAAACAAATTGATTTCGGTAAGAATAAAGATAATATAGCTGTAAAAAAAAAGAAGATGCAAGTGAAATTGATCCAAAGAGGAGGAATCTGGCATCACCGGCAAAGGAACCTCCTACACGTGGTAAGAAACGAGATCTGATAATGTATGACTTTGTGTATCATTTAATTTATGATTTCTGTTGTTAGATGCAAGTGAAATGTATTCAATTAGATGCAATCGAAAAAAAAATTCAAACAATTTACTATGAATTCTGTATACAGATTTAGGAATACACGGTTCCACCATATCTGCCACTGTTTGGATATAAATTTGTATTAGTTGATTGAAACTAACCAAATCCACTAGCTTAGGTGTTAAAGTTGAGTCATACTAAATAAGCATTTGAGTTAGTTGACACTTGATACGATTAGAACTTAGAATATTTGAAATTGTAAAAGTGTTTTAGTGTAAAGTGAAAATTCAAATCCTTTTTGTTTTGTTTGAATTTTTATCTGTTTATGTACATGTGCACAAATTATCCTTTTGTTTGTACAGAAACATCAACTGCCATGGTGGTTGTCCCAAAACCAATTTTGGGATATATTGTCCCATATCATTTAGGTAAGCAATTCTTCCTCTTCTTCCACTGAGTGCTCGGGGGTGCGGGTGCAAGCGTGACGAGAGGGCAGAGTTCCTTTGGGCAGAAAGACACTTGTCTACGAAATCGGCTTATTCCATTGGTAATGTTGATGCTAGATCCAGAGAGAAGGCTGGAAGGGAATGACTATACTATGAAGAGGACTTTACTCTTCTTTATCCTAAAGATTTCCACCATGTCAATCTCTCTATTGGCAAGGTTGATGTGGATAAGATATGGTGTGATCTTCCCCCGAAATTACATCGACCCTTTTCCGAGGAATCGGCATTGCCCTGTGTGGCTGCGGCAAAAATGCCCATACTTTGCTCGGGTCTCCTATCTAAGAAGATTCCTTCCCTGTCTAGATCCTCTTCTTCCTGGAAACTATTGCCTTTGCTATTGACTCAGTCAGCTAGGTAGCTCGTAAGAATGACATTCAGTTTGTCAGTGGGCTTTCTGTAAACCACGGGTCGACCCTGATCATTCACCTCTCTGATTGGCGCGTCACCTTGGACCGATTGGACAACATCAACCTTAGTTGGTTCGTCTTCCTTATCATTCCATTGCGCCTAGCACCACCAATTACAATGCCGGTTGCGCCCTTCCAAAATTCATTGGAATTAACTGTACACACTAATATCCATCCAAATGAGCTTCTTTCGAGTTGGAAAATCCTTCTTTGGCTCAGTGAGTTCGCGCGAAGAGGCTGCCCGAGAAGCAACACTTTAAGTAGTCGCCACATAATCTTTCTTCCTTGCTTCGGCTAAACGTAGTGTATTTCCTTACGGGCACACTAGTTCATTCTCTTAGTGAGTCTCATTTGTTAAGAAGTGAGTCAAAGGCACCAGATGATCCCTCTCAAAATGTGGATAGCATGGTAAACAAGAACTCTATAAGTCTCCTTAAGTAACCCTCCAGCTCAAGTATTGGTGTTTTTCATTAGTTCGTTCGTCAAAGGTCTAAAGCACGTGAAGTATTGGTCTAGATCTCGACTATTACTATTACCTAAATGGACTTCTGGCGCCGATACCAGGTAATGTACAAATCTAACCATGTTCCCTCTTTGACATGGAGAATTACGTTCGAAAGAGGCTCCTCACTAAAGGCAGAACCGAAAGAGAAAGAATCTTTCCCATGTCTTTCTTGGTTGGACAAATCCAACCGGGCTAAATAGATCCCTTGGTGGAAAGAACTTTCCTCTTAAAGATACAAGGGACCCTTTGAGCATCTGAGAATATGACTTATCCGTGGATTCAATTATCTCAACACGTAGCAGTTCCTAGGAAAGATTATGTTTCTTGGGTATCCAATCAATTAATAGGGGCACCCGAGGCTGAGGCTCCAGCCGTGGTGCCTATAGTTTTTGAAGCAGTTCCAAGCTATAAGGTATCATACCCTGTAAATTACGACGAAAAAGTAAAAGTGACCAAGATGCGAGGGACAAACTTTTGTTTCACATTGCCAGACAGACCTCCAATCAGGAGATTCTTTGGTTAGGTAAGGTACGGAATTAGAGTCGAGACAGATGCGCCTGTGAGATTAAAGTTCTGTCAATCTTGTAAGCTTCTCTGCTTTCGGTGTCAAGTAGTCTTAAATACTTGTTAAAGTTAGGCATATGCTTTATTTTGGAGAAGTGGAGTAAGTGGTTTAGGGTTCGACATGTGGGACACCTGTAGAGATTAGTGCGTGAGACCGCGATCCACAACATTCACTGACGCATGGGACTCACCCATTAGTGTCAATCAATGGGAAATATAGCATGTCACAAGAGCACAATCCAAGCAGCTCGTAGACAGTTATCCCGAGGGCCCGTTTGTAGAGCGAGGTGGGCGATCCCATATAGTTTAATTTAACTTTTGTTAAAAGCGCACTTCTTTGATTTTGATCAAAGCAAGATGTTGCGAGAGGTATTCAAGTTTACACTTACCATTTCCTTGCTAGCGCTTCAAGGAGGGCATCCCACTTCAGCTTTTTATCTAAGAGCTACGATTCCTTCTCTGACAAGCTTGCAGTCCCAACTGGGTTAGACTTTTCCAGTACGTCAACGAAAAAAGATAGGATTGATACACCATCTTATCTACGGCTTTGGTTCTTAAAGGTTCTATTGGAAAATGGGTGCACTAGACTGCTTCAACCTTCTTCTTTTCCCCATTGTGGTGTTTGTCCCACTTGTCGAGTTGAAAACCGCATTACCTTTGTAGTAATTCCGCGACACCCATTAATATTGATGGACTGGTCAAGTTATCTTCAATTCCTGCCTTGCTTCAGGTGAAATTACATATTAAGTAGTCTTGCTCCCACTCCAGTATCCGCTTTGATTCATGCAGCTACTACGGTCACTGCTGGCGTTTTCATGATAGCAAGGTGCTCCCCTTTATTTGAATATCCACCTACGGCTTTGATTGTGATTACTTTTGCAGGAGCTACGACGTCATTCCTTACGGGATTCCTCGAGATGCTATCTCGATACCGATCCTTGAAACCCAACTTACATTATCTCCGTTACTAATCCTTTGTGTATCTTGGTGTTCCTAACCGTCCACTCATTGTTGCTCGATCCCCGGTATGGTAATACATACAATATAATAGAATAGTTAAAATAAAACTCCAGCCAGTTGATCTTTTCTACCCGCTTCAAACCGTGATTTTAGGCATTTAGTTAGGAAGAATAGGCAAAATGTTAATGAATCACTGAATAACTCCTCCTTTCATTCAGTTCATTTGTTGGAAGGGAAATTGACGATCTGCAAGATCTGTTAGTCTATTTGATCTCTCTCAATTGATTTTACCTAATTTAAAAGGTTTGACAGATATTGTCCACTTTTGTTTCTTCGGAAGAACCAATTTCTATGGTAATACCGAAACTTGAAGGTTCGACAGATATTGTCCACTTTAAAGGTGGAAAGTTTATTAATTTTACCTAATTTAAAAGGTTCAATAGTTGTTTACGTCCAGAAGTACTGATTTCCTAACATTTTGTCTTTGTTTTTGCAGAACCACAATCAAGACCCTACAGATGTAGTTACCATGGACTTATCAACCTATTTGAAAAATTGGAGAAGGATCCAAAGAAAAGAAAAAGAACGCGATGAGGAGATACTTTTGGGCTCAACAAAAAAGAAGTTATTATGGTTCAAGGAGGAACAGTTTGAGTTTTTAGAACAAAGGCCTTTCTGGAATATGATAAAACTTTTCCTTATAGTGATTGGAATAAGTGTATAAATACAATTGCATCAATAATAGAAGCTTACAATCATCCTATAGAAGATAACTCTCATGAAGAAGTTGACGAAGAGGACCATTGTTTTGTCTTTGTGGATGGTGAGAATAAAGTTACTTTAAGAATCACCGCAAATCATTTAGCCGTCTACTTTGGGATTAAGAGACCCAAATCAGGGGCAACTATAAAACGAAGAACAATAAGAATGGCTGGAGAAAAAGATGTACTGCATTATTTTCAGGATACTAATAAGATAAAAAAAACTGATATTAAGAATATCACTGAGAAGATACTTGAGGATGAGACAGAAGATGTGTATGAAATTAAAAGGAATGGTGTCCTACTAGTGAAGCTACTTACGTTGTATCTTTGTGCCACCGTCTTTTTCACAACAGTAGATGGAAGTTGGCTGCCAAAGGACAATTATATAAAATATTTCGTAACTTTGCCAAGGATAAACAATACTGATTGGCCACACCTAATTTACGCCAATCTAATGTCGAGTATTATGAAAAAAAAACACAGTCATCGTTTTGTACATGGATGTGTGTTGTATCTGCTGGTAAGTGTGACAGTTACGACTAATTTGCACAAAAATTAAAGTGAAAATATAAATAAAAATATCCGGGTGCATTAGTATTCGCAGGTATATTCATGTGCAGGTATATATTACTGTGTGCATAAGATAATAATAATAAAAAAAGTTTAACTCAAGCTACTTTTATGCGGAACTTGTTCGCAGCACACTCGAACTACTTCAACCAAGAAAACAAAAGTTTTCCAAGGATGTCAAAATGGACTACAAAGTAACTGAGTTATAAAGTAGATATGAAGATAGCAGTGTCCGAGGTAAAAACAAGACATTATTTTACATTTATTACTTAAGTTTTTAGTTATTTCTAAAAATGATTGATTTAAATTTTAAAACTTAAAAATGATTGCCCGAGCTTTTACAGGTGAATTAGTAATTGTGTACACAAGCTTGTGGAAATATGAAAAAAACCGCTGCATATGCTTTTGCAAGTCTATAATACTCTGTGCTCCAAGTTTTTTCAAGTCTGTTAATCTCTCTAATGTTTCAATTTTCGATTTTCAGCTTTCTAAATCACTGATAGAAGAATAGGGTTGTCAATGGAATTTATCGAAACGGAAACTGGCTCAGCCGGTTCCGTTACGATAAGACTTATCAGATATCCGATATCCGATAATTTCCGACGGAATCTTAAAAATCAATTCCGATTCCGTTACGATAAGGTTATCGGATATCGAATATTTTTCCGATAATTTTCGATATATACCAGAAATCAGATAAACCTGTTTTTCCGTTCAAATTTCAGTTCATTTAAGCATTTTCAGTTTAAACACATATAAAACACACACAAATGTTCACAGTATATAAATTATATGTTCTATTGTTCTTGCAGCAAAAGAAAACACAAAGAAATTGAAATTTGTACTAGCATTGGACTGAAGTACATCATTTGTACTAGCATTGTCATTGAGATACAGCCTGCAGCTTTCAAAGTACATCTGCATTTGAAAGAAACTAAAATTTGTTAGTTGGCAGTGCAAGAAATATGAAAGGAAAAGAAAAGAAAGGAAAGTTACTAACCTGTACTACTAGTATTAGCATTGTGATTGAGATCTGGCAACCAATCACCTAAGCAAAGCAATGCTTGAACAACTTCTGGAGCCAATGAGCTTCTGTGTGTTGTAAGAACCCTGCCACCAGCACTGAACATGGATTCTGATGCTACACTTGTCACTGGAACAGCCAACACATCTCTTGCAATCTTTGCAAGAGTTGGGTACTTAGGAGCATGATTTTTCCACCAAGCCAATATATCAAACAGACCTTCCTCTTTGGGTGTTCCTTTAGTAAGAAGTGGTTCTTCTAAGTATTTTTTCCAACTCTGACTTCTGAACCTCAATCTCACTGTTTTCCATCATAAACTCATCATACTCATAGTCACTTCTAGTTGTTCTAGAATTATCAATTCCAGTTGAACATGTTCCACCACTAGATGTAGGCCCAATATTATCTGCAGCTGTACAATTACTATCACATTCATATGAAGAGAAAAGAGCATTGAGTGTTGTATGAAATTTGTTATACTGAGTTACATAGCCATCCACTCCATATAACTTCTTATAAACAAACTCTATCCATCTAGCCTTGTACCTTGGATCTAAAACTACTCCAATGCTCATCAACATGTTACATTCTTTCCAATAACTATCAAACTTCTCCCTCATATTCAATCCCATATCTCTGATATACATGTGAGGACTAGATTCCCATTGCCTAATGCTCTTATTAATCTCATATACCCCATTTTAATACATGTTTACAAATTTACTTGAAATAACATCAAGCACTTCCAAACATTCACAAATATGTATTCCTTTTTGCCACTCCTCTGAACTTGGTAGTATATTGAAATCAGAATCCAAATCAGCTAACCTGACAAATCCTTGTCTCAAATCAACTGCTTCTTTAAGCATCTTAAAGGTGGAATTCCATCTAGTGTCCACATCTAAACTTACAGACCTTGCAGGAAGTTTAAGTTGTGCTAAAGCATTTGCAAACCTCTCTTTTCTAGCCTGTGAAGACTTGACATATTTGACGCACTCTCTAATACTTCCTATAAATCCAGAAGCTACTTTCATCCCACATAATACAACTAAATGCAATATATGATTGATAAACCTCATTTGGAACGGATCACCCTCAACAACTAAGCAATTCTTGCTAGAAAGCCATTTCTTCAGATTTCTCATCATAACATCATTGGCTTTAGCATTGTCAGCAGCTAAAGAAAACAACTTACTATCTATATTCCAATCTAGAGCTACTGCTTTCACAAAATCTGCAAGAACTTCTCCAGTATGTGGTGATGGCACTAAAAAGTATGCTAGTGTTTTCTTATTCAGTTTCCATTCATCATCTATGAAATGACATGTTACACAACAATATCCATTTTTTGTATGTTTACAAGTCCATATATCAGTTGTTAAACTGCATTTAGATGTGATTGAATCAAGTTGTTCTTGTTATTGAACTTTGAACTGAACATATTGTTTCATAATGTCATCCCTAGTTGTATTCCTACTATAACACTTGGCAGAAGGATTCAAAGATTTAACAAACTCTCTAAAATATCCATGCTCAACCATATTTAGTGGATAATCATGTTTAGAAATCATCTTAGCAACAAGTAACCTAGTAGCATCAGGATCATATTTCCAATTAGCTAACTTAGTTTGCGTGTTACCTGTTTTGATATAAGTAATCTTTCTTTGTCCAAGATGATTCTCGGGCTTCTTATTGCAGGAATTGAGATGGGATCTCAAGCGGCTGGTTCCTTTTGCACTTGCTGCTTCAATTCTCTTTTTACAATGATTGCATATACCTATAACTTCAATCTCCTTCTTCCCATCTCCTACAATTCTTGTAGTAATAATCCTTTCAAATTCATTCCATATATCAGACCTTGTTGTACGTAATTGCTTCTTTGCTTCAGCTATAAGTGGGTCTTCCTCTTCTTCTCTTTCTTCTATGGGACGAATTACAGAGACAGAGTTCATTTCTGAACCTTGAGTATTTTCTTCTTGTAACTGTGATGCAACTGAAGTTTATGAAGTTGAGGTACCCAATTGATTTGATGCTCTTTGACTTTGTGACATCACTGATTGATTGATTACCCTAATTTCACAATCAAAACTTAATTTTTGAAAACCCTAATCGCACAAATCGATTTCTGAAACCCTAAATTAAGTTTCAAAATTAAACCCAAATTTGGATTTAAAAAGAAACCCTAGTTTTCTAATCACACAGTTACCCTAAATTGAACAATTGAACAATAACCTAACCCTGATTTGAACAATTGAACAAAAACCCTAAATTGAACAGAAACCCTAGTTTCCTAATAACTGATTGATCGATTCACCACTGGTAGAGAAAATACTAGAGAAGAGAAAAGGAGATGATGGTGGTAACTGAGAGTATGCGACGAATTAATGAGAAGAAGATATGAATAGAGAATTGAAAGAAGGAAAGGTAAGTTTTTTTTCTTAGATTGTGTCGATATGAATGAAGAAATGAATGGGCTAAAGGTATAACGGAATATTAGGCTTATATGCTATCGATACCGGAACTTATCGTAACGAAAACTGGCTCAGCCAGTTCCGTTACGATAACACAATAATTTCTGATAACTTTTCGTTTCCGACAACCGATAATTTTTCGTTTCCGATATCCGATAACCGTTATATCGAATACTTTTTTATAGGATCTCGGATTTTCAGAAACGACTATCGGATTTTGGATTAGGATTGACAGCCATATAGAAGAAGGTTGGTTGGAAGAAGAGAGGAGATTAACTCTTGAGTCTGTCGTTCCCGACACCAGTAATATGAGCCCAGACAGAACGATTAAGTTGTTGAGGAATAAATTGATAATATTTAAACAAGTGTTAGGCGAAGAGAGAGGAAGCATATGCTGATTTAGAAGATAGAGAGATTCTTTATGGAGATTTTGCTAAATTCATCTTCTCGAAAAAGGAGGTGCTAGATGGTCTAAAAGCACGTGGACAACGCATTCCAAAAGATAAAGACATGGCTGATCTATATGACATTTTCGATTACATGAATGGTACCGTGGACCCACACACAACAAAGAAGAAGCCACGTGGTCACAAACTTCCCAGCCTGGAGGGGAATCCACTATACAACAAAATGAATGAAGAAGACAAAATGAGGATTTCCAGTTTCTGGGAACATGCTACTGCAATGTAAAAAACACACACTAAGTTTTTTCATATCTACACTGCTTAAAAACTATATGCACATTCTTTGGAATGAAAAGAAGTGAAAAAATAGTGTCTTGTTTATCTACTGAACTAATATGACAATGGTTTTTTATTGAAACCTTGTAGCAAAGAAGCTTTTCATATGGATGTAAATGCTGATCCAGAGGCCAATGTACAAGTGATTGTTCTAGGTTCATCACTAAGAGAAATGTTAATTAATGAGTTTGTCGATACTCAAGCGATTCAGTTCTACACCTTATGGAGGAAAATGAGGGCTTCATTAGACCGCCAGAATAAAGATCCATAGTACAGGAATTGTGCGTACTTGGATCCTGCAGCATGGGTTAGTTTTTCGATGCTCTCTTTTTCGTTTTATGAGTTTCTGTTTGATTTAATCCATGATTTCTGAATGATATCCACCAAATTGAAAAATGGAAAAAATGCAGTATGTTGTCCGCAATTTCAATGCAAGTGGAATAGGTGATCATGTTCGTAAACCTATCGAAGATATGTCTCTGGAGAACCTGGACTTCCTTCTCATTCCCATGAATAGAAGTAGCGACCCAACTCTATCAGGACATCACTGGACTCTATTAGTGCTAGATGTTAAACGCAGAGAGTGGCAGTTCCTGAACTCAATGGTTGGTGAAGTTGAAGATCCATGTTTTAAAGATGCAGAGAAAATGGCAGCGTCTATCAAACCAATGACAAACAAACAATTAATCGTACGTTTACAAGGCGCTGAGGTGATCCAGATTGTATGTCCACAGCAAGGATCCTTTCCAGACTGCCTCCTCTTTACATGCTATTTTATGAAAAGGTATGCAAAGGAGGACAGCAAATCCATTGAAATGGATTCAAAAAAAGCTGGTGAAATTTGCCGTTAAATGAGCCATAAAATGGCAGGAAAAATGTTGAGACCATGTGAAAATGCCATTGTGTGGAATTAATGCTCCTAACGATGATCATCTTCAAAACTGGATGCAATAGATCAATTTAGAGTTATCAGAGAGGAGGGAACTGAGTGTCTATATTTTGTTGAATTATGGCGCAGCTTTAAAAAATTATCTTTTGTAGTAGTTTTTATGTATATTTTGGTTGAAACTTGAAAGCACAATATTTTTGCTAAACTTAACACAACACCAGCTTAGATTAGTTATTAACTATGTTAGAGAAGTTTGGTGTTATAAGTTTAATGTTTCTTTAAGAGAATTTGTAAATTTGTTGTTCCAATTTGAGAATTCTAAGTCTTACTTGGTTATTGCAATCGGTCCAAAAACTAACACATAACGTTCATAAAATTAGGAAGTAAGCGGATTACATTGCGTATCCCATAAGGTCTAAGAAAAATAAAATTGTTACTTTCCGATCACCGGTTGCTGACAGACCAGAGTCAAGTGAATGAATGATATTTTAAAACCATTACTTTTAAAAGGATAAATTTTTCCCCAAGTACAAGACCAAGTACAAGACCAAAACAGAAAGGTAAAGACATGCAAATATTTTTGCTCCTGCATAAGCTTTTGTAGGATTTTTTGTTAATGTGCACAAACCTTGAGCACAACTTTTTTTACCTGCATTAGATTTTGTAGGCTATTTTGGTAACGTGCACAAGCTTTGTTCACATGTTTTTTAAAGTCTTTGAAAGTATTTAGAGGATGTTTCCCAGATTCCTCTACCACGTACGTGGCCACAAAGTCTTCGGGAAATATTAAATTAGTCAAAGTCCTTTATAACATGCCCAATTTTAATTTGGTAAGGAAATGACAATTGTTCTCGATTTCAATTGAGAGTCTTTAGGGATATTCAGTCGCAATTCAATGGATCAAATGGACCATTTAATGGCATAAACGAGAAGTCATGACTTTTTCCATTGGACGGAATAAACTAAGAGTCATGACTTTTGGGAATTTCAAGCTATCCATCCTTTCACAGAAATAGGTTCTTACGTGTTCTTCTCACCAAAGTTTCTATGATAACGGAGCTATGTCAGAGATGGGTTCTTCTGAATGGGCGAAGGTAAGTATGCAACAATTTTGATATTTGTTATTTTTTTATTCAATTTAATGCAAAAGTTATGATATTAAGTATTAACTTAGTCTCACTGCTAGTTTTATGAAGAGCTCAAGAAACTCATGGATAACATAACAGCCATAGAAGTCAACAACCCTTTAAAAAAAATCTCTCTCTACCATTACAATTTAATCATCTTGATCAGCCACCATTGTGCGACAAACCTCTATCTCACGATCCAAATCCTTCATGATCAACACAATCTCTTGATACTACGAGTTAGCGACATGACGTCTAATATGTGTCTCCTCAAGCAGCCGATTAACATCACTTATGATATGATCCTCAGCACGAGCCTTCCGAGAAAACTCAAAAGTTGCATGTTGTTCCTTCCAAGCGGCGTTCATAGAATCTCTATAAGCTAGCCTATGAGTCATCAACATCTCAACCTCGGCTTTTACAGTTAAAAGACGCTCTAATTCACTACACGCATCTGAAGTCACAACAGTTGCGGCTACCGAGACCATAGCTAAAGTATACCCATGCAATTCATGAGCCATTCCTGAAAATTTAGGAGAGAGAGTAAACAAGCAAGAATATCTCAGAGGAAAGAATATGATAGATGAGATAAATAAAGAACAAAGGAACATTTAAATAGAAGTAAGATGCATATAAAAACAAACAAAAAAACAAAATCAGCATCTATGATCAGAACAAACCTCAATATGATAGACAAACAATTTGCTCACCATGAAACATAATAGAGCTACCAGTTAAGCAATTGAAACTTGAACTTTATTGTTTAAGAGACAAAAATTTTTACAATATTTTCCTAATTTACAAAGATTTCTTGTCCAGTTGTTAAAACTATCTCAAAACTAATCAGCTGGTGATGAAATACAAATAGAAAAATGGATTATTTAGCACTTCTTAAACAAGAGATGATGTTTTCCTGATGAAAAACATGATACTACTCACCAAAAATTTGCAATATAAGTGGAAAACTCACTGCTAAGTTAAAACTCAACAATACCATAAAGCAGTCTTTGTATTGAAACAATCTAACTGTAAAAGAAGAAACGAGTTACTCAATATACAACAGTTAAAGCTGAAACAAGTCACACAACGAAAAAAATCATGCTTTATGAATTGGTAGGAGAGATTTGAAGTAATTTTGGTTGAATGGAAGTTAGGGCATAAGCTTCTCTTCTACCTGTTTTATTCAATTCTATTTCAATAGTCTTATAATTGAATAGAAGAGGTAGAAGAAAATCTGTACTAACAAAGATCAAGAAAATTGATAATGACAAACAAAATGATACCACTAAACAGGTAGTCTCCGTCAACCAATCAACTACATATTTCATACCTACCAAAGACAATACAGGTAGGTTGTCACCTATACAACCTCATAAATTCATTAAAATTCAAACCCCCAACAAAAAAAGAAAACCCCTTTTCAAAACAAAACAAGAACCCAAAAAGAGAGATTAAAACCCAAAACATATATTTCAAACAACAAACAAAAACCTAGAATCTAAATATCAAAACCCGAAAACCTAAAAGCAGAAATTGATAATATAGAGAGGTAGAGACTGTGAGAGATGATGTGAAGGATAAAGAGATTTTAGATAATGAAACCCTAGGTTTTCAGAATAAAATAGGATCGAATCTGGTTCCTATATTCTATATAGCAAATTTAGGGGGAACTAAAATATTGATTTGAAAACATTCTGATACTTAGTCTGATTTCACTAAAAGTTTTTGGGGGAAACGAAATTGGAGAAATTTTGGAGCGGGAGAACAAAAGGAAAAGGGGGAAATTTGGGATTTTTGTCCTCTTAGTTTTAGACTTTGTAAATTTTTTGTTCCAATTTGAGAATTCTAAGTCTTACTTTTTTTATTGCAATCGGTTAAAAAACTAACACATACGTGGCCACAAAGTCTTTGGAAAATTTTAAACAAGTCGAAGTCCTTTACAACATGCCCAACTTTAATTTGGTAAGGAAACGCCACTGTTAGGAATTTCAATCGCAAGTCTTTAGGGGTATTCAGTCACAATTCAATGGATCAAATGGACCATTTAATGGCATAAACAAGGATTCACGAATTTTTCCATTAAAAGGAATAAACTAGGAGTCATGACTTTTGGGAATTTCAATCTAATATAAATAGAGCATTTCACAGAGATGGGTTCTTACGTGTTCTTCTCACCAACATTTCTGTGATACCGGATCTATGTCAGCGATGGGTTCTTTTGAATGGTTGAAGGAAGGTAATGCTAACAGTTTTGATATTTGTTATTATTTTATTCATTTTAGTGCAACAATTATGATATTAAGTATTAACTCAGTCTCATTGCTTGTTTTATGAAGAGATCAAGGCACTTATGCCACAATTTGAAAAAGTTATGTAGTTATGGATGAAAGGATCAAGTTGGCGTAGGAAAAAGTAACATCTTTTTAAAGCAATGATAAAATTTCTTTTTGTTAGCATAACTAGATACAATTATTTTTTATTATTATATATTTTTTTTTTTTTTTGAAAATTAGACTTCACTGAAACAAAAAGAGATTACATAAGGCTTTCAGTTGTGTTGGTTGCCTTTATTTCATTCAAAGGAATTGAAATATTAGAATCCTCCAACAGATTCTGGTCTACTTCTGGTCCTCAATTGATTTAATATGATTATCATTAGAAAACAGAGAGGAAATTACATCTATGAAGAAGAACACTCAACACAATTTAATCCTACAGAACACCTATTCCCCTTTTTTTCTTAGATCCTACATGCCTCAGTCGCTGTCTCTAAAGCAACATTTTTGCTCATTGTCAAGTCCAATGGAAACAGCAATGTCAAATCCACTATTACGTTGACAGCTAATAAAGTTATTAGTATTATTTTAAATTAATTAATTTCTATTTACTTAACGGCGTGAAAATCCGTCCACTATTGCGTGGACCCCTATAAATACCCAACTTCAACCATTTTACTTCCATTTTTTTCAAACAAAAACTTCACACATCAACAAATATCTCTCCACATGTATAAAATGAAGAACAAAGGAATACAAGAACCAGAGGTAAATTACATCCATAAACTATTTCAGGAACCTTAAAAAAAGTAAGACTATAAATACGTAATCCATATTTCCCATGACTCTTATTCCACTCTTATTAACTTTCTGAACTCAAATTACTTGATTAGTTTGATACAATTTTTTTTTGGATTCTTTAGCTTACGTCACAAATCTTTAACAAGAAAAATTGATCTAGCATTTACTGATAACTGTAGCAGTATGAAGATATACAACCAATAACTTTTAAGTTGATTTGTAATCTGAACTAAAAATTCCCAATTTTTTTATAAACTTCATCAACAATGATTCTAGAGGTTCTTGTTTATTCAACCTAAATTATTTCTAACCATTGTTAGACTTATAGGTGATACCTAAATGCTAACCTAGCATGCGTTCCAATTATTGGAGTTGGAAAAACATGTTTAGAATCTAATTAAATCTCTTTGAAAAAAAAAATAGAAATTTGCTTTTTTTCATAAGATTGCAGATAAATGAAATATAGCTGGAGGCAACCCGAGAATGTCTGATTCTGGTCAAAGTGAGTGGTCTATATTTTCTTCTCCTTTCTTTAAAACATGTATTCACTTAGAAAAGCAGACTAATTATAATTATTTCATGATTCTAGAAACTGAAAAAAGAAAACAAGTCACTGTTGTCAATTGGAATTATGATCATGCCCGATGGCAAGGAGGAGTTGTGGAACTTTCAGGAGGGAAGAAAGGCCGCAACGTTGGAATTTAACAAAGCATTGCGCATGATGTGATCCAAACAACTGCCAGCAAAACTTTACTTTTGGGTTTGTTTTCTTACCTGCAAGTTTGGAGTTTGTTTTGTGTTTTATTATTGCAAGGAAATCATAGGGGGGCACTTTTATGTCTCGGTCGGTTTATACAATGTTTATATTGCGGTCTATTTAGAATTTTTATCACTATTATTAGTGAAGTGGTGGAAAAACCCGTAAGAAATTTTTGTTATTATTATTAGTGAAATGGTGCTCCCTAGACCCTACATGCCTTGGTCACTGTCTCTAAAGCAACATTTTTGCTCAGTGACAAGTCCAATGACTCAAATCTTCTGTAGGTTCTGTCTGAAGACTGCTATGTATTTAAATTAGTTTATTCAAATTATTAGTATTATTCAAATTAGTTTCTATTTACTTAACATCGTCAGTTAGCTGATATATTTAAATTAGTTTCAGGAACCTTAAAAAAACATACAAATATATTTTAGGTTCCATCAAATAAGCATACAAAGTATACATGTTAGAACAGGTCTGTCAAATTTGTGATAAGGAAGGTCATACTCATACAGCCTTACTAGCCCTGAAACATACTCAAACAGTTAGAACATACTATGCCAAGAATGTGCAAAGAAGATACTAAGTTATGCAACATGTGAGTGTTATGAAAGTGCAAAAAGTCAGAAGTAGCCAGATGATTTAAAATTATAATCGCGGTGTAAATATACAATTTATTTATATATAACGAGATTAGAAAAAAGCCTAAATTATACATTTTTAATATAGAATCAAATTATAAAGGCCTAAGCTTTTTCAAAACTTCATAAATAAGAACTTCAGCTTCACCTTTAAATCAACCACTAAATATTTAATACCACCTATCTGATTTCCACTCAATCAGCTACAATTGATTAGATTATAAAAGCTTACAAGCATCCTAGAGAAGGTAACCTGCTTCAAAAACCAAAAAGAAAATTGATGAAGATTCCTTATACTCAACTGTAAGAGCAATTGTTTTCTTTTCTATTTCGGACCATTTTATCCACTGCATAAATTAACGCGATCTTTCTAAGAAATTTATTTAGAGTCACAGATTAATATTTTTGACACGTAACTTACTATGGATATAGACAATAGAGTATTCCGTTAGGTGTGTAACATTATAAAAAGAAGAACTTTTTTTTTGAAATGAGAAAGGTTGTATTAATAGAAAATAAAAATGAATCCTTGCTGCAACATCCTCCAGAAGAAAAATGTTTTTTTGCCGAAACAATTTCCCATAAACATCAACGGGCCTAGGTAGAGTCAACATATGCTTAAAGTAAACGAATTTCTTAAAATAAAATGAATAGTAAAGTGGATTATTTGGGGAACGAGGATGGAAATGGACAAGAACATCTCCGACTTAAATTGCCAGTTTCTGCTGGAAAAACGCCTTAACTAGTTCGCATGATGTATCCACCTCTTCGTCGTCAAATTTTCCCACGATTTCAAGATCATGGCTGTCACTAGACTGCTCTCGGGGTGATAAAGAAAACGACCGAAACCTAAATCAACTGAAAATCTTCTCCCTCCATTACCTGGATACAAAATTTCCAAAAGGAAGATTCAAACACTATAATTATATAACAGTGCACCCAATGAACCAAACGATGTGGTACTAGAAAACAGTAGAAGACAAACCTAGGCAAAATTTCAGAAGTGTTTAGGAGGTTGAAAATAATGAAAAACCAGAGATTGCAATGATCAAATAAAAGTTAGTACAAAGAAAGGAAAATGACTTTACAAAAATTAAAACAAAAATAAACTTTTATGAATAATCGAAATCTGGAAGGAAGAATCCCTATGGATTCCAAACTAGTGCTTTAGAGTTTAGACTTGCTTATAAGGAAATTGTTGTCTGTTGAAATGCCCTTTGATGAACCAAAATGGGAAAAAACAGATAAAAAAATACACACACTTTAACCCATAAGAAGATTGTTTCCGTCCCCTTACCAAATTAGTATTGGGCATGTGGTAGAGGTTTGACTGCTTGGGAACGTCCCCAAAAGATTAATTTTTCCATGTGGAAGAGGCTTGGCCAAGTGAGTGGAGGATTCTTAAACCATTTCTTTTAAGAGGGAGGATTTTTAAACCATTTCTTTTAGTGGAAATCATACACAGTTGCATTGATAGGTAATGAAGCAGACAGATACCTACGGGTACGATACCTACTCGCATCTTAAAAGAAATTTACTTATTTATATAACTTAAAAGAAATATGTAAATTTTTTGTAGAGTATATGTATGGTGGAGACTGATATTTTTAATATTTCAATGCAATAGCCTTTTCAGTTGTATCATCTTGTGCAGATTTGATTTGTTACAATCGCATTAATGTTGCTTTAGGAAAGAGCTTGTAACTATAAATGGATGATAATAAAACAAGTGCTTAAATTGAAATTCTTTTACTTCTCTACACATAGTAAATTTGTAATTCTCTAGGCATACTAAATTCAACTTCAATATAAAAAAACCAAAAATAAATAAAGACATACTTAATAATAATAATAATAAAATAATAATAATAATAATAATAATAATAATAATAATAATAATAATGATAATACCAATGATAAAACAGAAAATAAAATAAAATAAAACCCATAATAATTAACAGGTCTATTCTAGATAAATTAAAATTTTACTTTATACTTGATTTCCTTCGTTATATTTTTAGTTCTTCAAGTTGAGCCGCCAAGTCTATGAGAGAGTAAGCTGGTTTGATTGAGTGTGAGTTGAGCTTCTCCAAAAAGAGCCAAAACTTCATTCTTCAGCGTGACCAAATCAAGTAATTGTGACACTGCTTGTTTGTTTAGCCTTTAATTTTTGGCTTCAACATCCTCAATAGTTTCCAAGGTACTACCTATCCTTAAGTTTTTGCCCCATAAGGCATTCAGAATTGTAATCATCCTCATTCGCAACCCATCCATACATACCTTCCTTTACCAAACCACCACGGGTATCCAAACTATAATGTTTTATCCTAAATTGGTTGCTATTAAACTCACTCTTCAAAGACATTGCATCAGTTAAGTCAGACCAATGTTTTCCGATAGTGGTAATGTTTTTTACAAAAACAAACAACTCATATAAATAGATTTTTCCGAAGATGCCACAATATGAGGCACAAAATGGTGGCAAAAATGCTGGAGCCTAGTGAATATGGCAAATTCTACACTGACTAACGTTGTAAGAAAAATTACCCTACAAGAATAACTTGCTTCACTGGAATCTCTTTTTCAGATTTACATTTATTATTTTATTGTAGCTTCAGTTCCTACTATCATACTACTTTAAAACTCGCAAACATAATTTATTGAATGACATCTTAACATAATGGTAAGATTAAAAGGAAAAAAATCTAATACTTATGCAAAAATAATTTCTTGAGATTGTTGTGCCTGATGCACATTATGTTCGTTCAACCCAATAGTGCAGGGGATTTTTTTGAAGCAAAAAAAAAAACTACACTATGGGAGTTGAACGAACATAATGTGCATTACAGGTTCAGATGTACCCTCTTGAAATCTAATGCAAACACAAAAATAAAATTGTTTATAATCAAATTGATAAATGTTATTAGTCCATTCTATGAAGGGTTTCCAATTAGCATAGGTCAGCAGGCATTTAAGTTCGAAACAACAAACATAAAAAAACTTCTGTAAATAGAATAATAAAAAATTATTTACCATGCAAGTGAGTATATAGGATTATCTCATCGTTTGAAATTTTTTGCGTCATCACAACTGCGATAAGTAAAAAACATGTCAAGTTTTAATTAGATGGAAAGACATAATTCTTATTAACACTTAAAAGAGCAGTTTATAAATCATATACCTAGTTGTCCAGTATCTAAATAAATTAAGCATGTTGAAAGATGCTGATGTTCACAAAAATAAAAATAAAAATGACCGTTGCGACTTAGTCTACAAATAAACCTAATGTTTCTATCTACAATTGAAACCGAATTCAACTTTCCAGGGTGAACTAGAATTAGAATTCAATCCACGTAATCATCATATTAAATCTGGATTAAAAAAAAAAAGTTAACAACATTACCTTGCAAAATCAATGATCCTTTTAGCTTGTGTTATTATTGATGGCGATTAGATTAAAATCATATAATTAAACTCCACATGAATGCAATACCTACACCAAAAATTGAAAAGAATCACAAACCATTTATTGGAGAAATTCCTGTAACATTGAACAAACCAAACAAAAGCTTGAAGATAGTTAAGGGTTAGAAGAAACAACAGCAGACTTCAGACAAAAACAGACACAGGAAGATGGAGTCGCCTATTCAACAGACTGCCCTTAACTCGATATTTGTCGGGTACACCTCTAGAAAGAGTGTTGGTATACCACTAGTGAGGACAAATCGAATCCAGGATAAAACCACCTGATACCAACCCAGCTAGCAAAAACTCGTTGGCCCGTTGCGAACTTAACAGCCGAATAAGATTTATAGAAAAATAAAACTACGTGCGCAAACAAAGCGAGAATAGGGGAAAAGTCGTCAGGATAGTAGCTGCGACTGGGGTGAGTTGAAAATGAAATTTTCTTTTTCTTTTATAGGCAAATTTTAGAGAAGAGAATTAAATTGTATTTATGAAAAATCTTTTTATTTAATTCCCATAAATTCTCATAAATAATAAAACGGTTTTTTTATTTACTATAGGAATTTAAAATAAAAACCATTAAGTATTGATAGGCACACGCCGGGCATACGACGGCTCACGCCAGCTCACGTAAAAAACACACGCAAGCACACACAAGCTCCGCAGCCGGCGGCCCGCATGGGTGCTTCGGTGCGAAGCACCACGCATGTGTGAATTTGCCCACTAGCCCAATCCCTTAGTCCATATCCAATCCACAAGTCTTTTCCCTTAGAAACAACTTTAGTGGTAATATAGATATACTTCATCCTTGGTTTATCCCATGTGGGACAAACCAAAGGTTTCTCATTCACATAGAAGTGAAAAGTGGATTTGTTATTTCCACCCCCAATATAGGCTAGTGACCCTTTGGTCCCATCAAGACAAATTAGGTAACAAAACAATTTTTGTTAATAAATCACTTTTTAATTCTAACAATCCCCCACATGAATGAAGAAAGCGATAAATCAGAAAACCGGAAAACGAGAAATACCTCTTAAGCAATAGGTGTCCATATGGAATTGAACCTTTGCTTAGTGAGAAGTACCGGAACTACTTGATGGACAATGAACGCGATGTCTTGAACTGCCATCGTTTGGTGTAATTCATCAATAGCTCCTTACGCGAGATATTTCTCAAGAGTGCTGTTAAGTTCACGCCGTTGTATCCCTTTTGGCCCTGGACGTATCCCGTTTCTCAGAATGCTCTAGAGAATCAGCTCAGTTCTCATAGGAAGCGACCCACTTCCTCATTCAGATAGGTGAGTTCTATCAAGAGTGTTAACTGCTACACCCCATTTCAATCTTAAATTTGAAACTATAGAACTCATTAAGACTTTACTATAAGTCATACTCACATGCAGTCACACTATCACGTCTTCACCATAGGGAAGGGACAGAGAAAATAATTCTCTGATAGTGTTTAATTTTTACCCGCCATAAATTAGTTGTCTCATTCAAAACCTTGATCTTGGGATCTCCAGTCAAGGTTGAGTATCCTTTATGGGAAGTTTTAATTGATGAGCTTAAGTCTCATTCCCCTCGATGCATTACTAACTATCTCCTTGGACAAGCCTTTCGTCAAAGGGTCCGCGATATTCTCCTTAGACATCACAAAGTCAACAGAAATAACGCCATTCGAGATTAGTTGTTTTAGAGAATTGTGTCTTCTCCGAATATGAATGGATTTTCCATTATAGTTGCTGCTTTTAGCATTAGCTATTGCAGCTTGACTATCACAATGTATAGATATAGCTGGCACAGGCCTATGCCAGAGAGAAATATCTTCTAAAAAGCATCTTAGCCAAGCGGCTTCCTCTTCTGCTTTATCTAACGCAATAAACTCGGTTCCATAGTGGACCGAGCGATACAAATCTGTTTGGAACTCTTCCAAGACACTGATCCACGACCTAGAATGAAAACGTATCCACTCGTAGACTTAGACTCCTCTGAGTCTGCTATCCAGTTTGCATTACAATATCCTTCAAGGACTGCAGAGTATATCTCATAACTCAAACAAAAGTTTAAAGTGTATTTTAGATACCTTAGCACTCTGATAAGTGCATCCCAATGCTCTTGTCCCAGATTACAAGTATACCTACTTAACCTACTCACAGCTTAGGCAATGTCTGGTCTCGTACATTTCATTAAATACATCATACTTCCTATGACACGTGAATACTCAAGTTGCGAAATTCCATTACCTTTGTTCTTCTTGAGTCTACAAAAAGGGTCAAATGGGGTACTTGCAGGTTTACTGTCAAACTGGTTAAATTTTCTAAGAATGATTCAACGTAATGAGATTGACTAAGACTGTAATCATCAGATTCCTTTCTAATTTTCATTCCTAAGATTACATCTGTAGGACCTAAGTCTTTCATGTCAAAGTCTCATTCAACATGTTGTTAGTGGAATAAATTACATCTATGGTTGTATCCAGTATAATCAGATTCTCAACATACAAGCATACAATCACACAGGTATCATTCACAAGTTTAGTGTAAACATACTTGTCAGATTCATTTATTTTAAAACCACTAGAAATCATTACATATCAAAATTTTCATGCTCTAAAAGATTTCTCTATTCTAAATCTTTTGTCTCTTCTAGGCTCAAATTCATCTTCCTCTAGAAGTATTGTCTGACAAGTATAAAGGACATCTAGGGGATCAACACATATTATGCGAGATTCAAATTTCAAAGGAAAACAATTTTTTTTTTTTTTCAAAGAACATAACATCCCTAGATTCCATATTGGTATTCAGACCAATTTCTGAAATATCAGAATTCACAACACTAACCCCTATAATCTGTAGTGTGTTCAGGATATCCTATGAAGACACATTTAACAGTTTGGGTTATATCTTTGTCCTCTTATGTGGAGGGATAAAAACCTTAGCCAAGCACCCCCATATTTTTGAAGTATGCAAAAATAGGGTTGTCTACCTTTCTATAATTTATTTGGAGATTTATTCTGATCCTTTAATAAGTACTTTGTTCAGGACATAACAAGCTGAGAGGACGACCTCCCCCCACAAGTTCGCAGGTAGTCCTGAACTAATTCATGGCTTCATCATCTCCTTAAATGGATTATATTTTCACCTCTAGTTTGAACTGAGTTCAAGTCAAATAGGTCTGAGTGAATTAATTCTAAGGGTTTAGAATTTTTCCTGAACATTTTTCTTATAAGATATTTTAGCATATTTAGATTTTATGCATATTTAACCTTTATGTTTACTTTCCAAATTAAATTTGGGAATGCAGCCTATGCTCGCCAAATTGTTCATTGAATAACATGACCATGTCTGCCATGTCAAACATTCAATGACACACAAACATAAAAGGAATCAATTTTATTTATTTAAATTGAGGTTACATCTAATTTGTAAAAACCCTCTGTCTTATAGCTCTTTACACTAAGTTACACTATTTTTCCCAGATTCATAAAACCCTTAACATCTAATATACTACAGATACAAGAATTTTACAGATGTCCGGAACATGAAGAATTTCATTCAATGTGAGAGTTTCGCCAAAAATGAGCTTCATCCCATCTTTTCCTTTTTCCGCAACCTGTGTTGCGGACGAGTTACCCCTATAGAGCTTTTCTCCTTCCCCTACCTTCTGATAGGAGGTGAACACATCTTTGTTTCCGCGGAAATGCTTGGTAGCACCAGAGTCTACCCACCAATCTCTCACATTGGTTACCAGATTGACTTCAGATACTGTACCAAAAACCTTGTTCTTGTTTTTTTTCATAAAAATTAGTATTATTTTATTTTATTTCTCTATAAATAAAATCCTTAAGATTTCTATAAAATATTGCCTAATTATAATATGAATATGATTTATTTATAATCAAATAATCAACACCCTACGCATGCTTTATGTAAAATCATTTCAGTGCATGATAACTACGTTTTTATTATGCGTATAATAATTGTCTTGATTTTATGCATTAAATTTAGTGCATAAAATTTTAGTGTACAATTACGTTTCATCAAACGTGACCTACGGTTGTTAATTTGAGTGCATTAACCGATTTTAATAATTTCAAGACATCATGCATACGATTCATATATTAAAAAATATATTATGATTATAATTAATAAATCATACATGTATATTTTGATTATTGTTGCTATTCAGTTTTTGTTGCTTCCTTTAGACCGACCAAAAAAACTGCCTTCGAAAATTCCACAATTTAATGACCAAGAAAACTGCCTCCGAAAATTTCACAATTTAACGACCAAGAAAACTGCCTCCGAAAACCACCAAAAGCAGATAACCCAGATTCATAATCAAACACGAATTTTGAACACCTTCTGTCCGACGAAGACGAAGGAAACAAACGAGCCCCGGATGACCACCTTTCTAGGACCTTAAATTCGAGCCCAATCCAAATTGAGTGCCTAAGTCCATTTAGTCATCCCTTATAATTTGTTGGGTATAAATAGTAGAGATAAAGGAAACCTCTAGACAAGCATGTGAGCCACATGTATGGAAAAGGGGCAAAATGGTCTTTTTGAAGATTCTTCCTTTAACCCTAGCAAATACTTTCTTCTTCGCCTGCCATTAATCGCCAACTAATAACACTTTTGACTAATAATCGGATCGTAGGACTATTCCTCCTGATTCGTTGTAGATGAGCAGTCCGATTTTGTGCACAGTTTACTTGGATAAAAAACAATGGCAGCAGTGAGAAGCGTTTGAGCTTTTGTAGAATACACATGGTTATGCCGACTAGGAAATTACTATTCAATATCACAATCACTTTACCCATTAATGGAAACTCCTTTGTTTGTTGCAGCAATTAAATTTATGGCACCATTGCAATTCAAAAAGTTACAGTTTGTTATTAGCATGCAAAAAACCACCAATTGCCATAACAGTAGATTTTTGACCCATTATTATACGTTTCTTTCCATCTCCTTATTTCACGTCATCAGCAGCAAGTGAAAGTAGCGGCAGCAACCTCGAAAAGCACTGGGATTCCACCGTAAAAAAAAAAGAGCCATCGCCGCCGTTAATCATCTCATCGGTCAAGCTTTCTCATCTCTTCTGACTGCTGAAGTAGAAATTCCAAGATTAGGCCAAGCAAAACAATCTCCATGCCCATCAGCAAAACCACCATGATGACGATGATCTCCACCGTTCCCAATTGAAACAACAGCAGAAGCTTGCATTCCGACCTCAGTCAAACGTAAGCCTGCAGTCCGGTCTTTGATAAACTTAAGAATTAAAGCATGGAGCTTATTTTCTTGGGTTTCCGTCTCATATATTCTACAACCAGTTTGAAAAACATGGGTGTTTGAACCTTAATAACATCATCATCCTAGTCGATTGCAACAACAGAAATGCTCTGTTGACTCCATAATCAATCAATCAATCAATCAGCGACAGCAACTAAACACCAACGTCTCAACTCTTACTTGATTCACCCTTAGATCCATAATCTCCAAGACCAACATCAACAATATTCTTCTCAATCTCTATCCAGCGACCACCAGATTGATAATAACCAAAATCAATTCGAGTTCTAACCAAAACCCTAAATTTCCAATCATCAATAGAAAGCATGCAACCCATATATTGAATATGACTTCAATCTCATTCAACTTTCACAGCATTTCTTCTCACGATCACATACCACAATCCATTCTCTAATGCGACTCTGTTTTGTCCGAATGTTGTATTAATGCCCAGAACAATCAGAGTCTAAAAAGTCCAAATGTTATATTAATGCCCACCAAGTCCAAGTGTTTTTATGAAGGATAATGTACCCATTGAAGTATGAGACATTTTAGTTTCATTTGTCTTAATGATTACGCCCACGAACCGAAAACCTATGAATCCCTTCATCTTCTGAATGAGACAAGAAAGAGAGCGTATCTTGTAAACTAAAATCATCAATTGAACCATGATGATACTGCCATACCAAAGAAGCCCTATATTGAGCTCGTCGAATAATTAATTCCAAAAAAATTACTTCTCGTTTCCATTGTTACAAATTTAAAAAATATCGAGTTAAGAATGTTGGAGAAATTCCTGTAACAATGAACAA
>JAJJMC010033286.1:656330-683169 GCA_023531435.1 Papaver californicum | reverse complement strand
TTGGTATACCACTAGTGAGGAAAAATCGAATCCAGGATAAAACCACCTGATACCAACCCAGCTAGCAAAAACTCGTTGGCCCGTTGCGAACTTGCCAGGAAGTTGGTGGGCTCATCATGAATTAGGTTGGGGTGGCTGGTGGTTTCGGGATCCCGTAGAAAATGCTTCTTTTATGCCTCGGGTATTAGCCACAGCTTGTATTCATTCAGTCATTCTACCACTTCTGAATTCTTGGACCTTGCTTCTTAATATTTTCACTCTTCCATCCTGTGTCTTAGGAACCTCTTCAATACGGTCCGGGTTGCTAGCTTCCGTTCATAGTTTTGCGACAGATGATACACGAGGACTCTTTCTCTGGCGCTTCTTCCTTCTAATGACCTTAACAGCCGAATAAGATTTATAGAAAAATAAAACTACGTGCGCAAACAAAGCGAGAAGAGGGGAAAAGTCGTCAGGATAGTAGCTGCGACTGGGGTGAGTTGAAAATGAAATTTTCTTTTTCTTTTATAGGCAAATTTTAGAGAAGAGAATTAAATTGTATTTATGAAAAATATTTTTATTTAATTCCCATAAATTCTCATAAATAATAAAACAGTTTTTTTATTTATTATAGGAATTTAAAATAAAAACCATTAAGAGATAGATCTAGCTTTTATGATGAATTTTCTATGAATTACTTTTAGGGTTCGGATTTGGAAACCTTAGTTTAGTCTTGTTACTCTTAAGAGAGAAAGAGAGAGTGAGCTGCGGCGAGAAAAGAAAAAGTCATAATATGGTTTCATCTTTAGGTTATTACTTATATTCTGATTTAGGGTTTCTAATCCAACGGCTGAAAATCAACTTCTTGAATTTAATACGGATCACCAACGAACGGTTGAGGATGACCCAGTTTAAGCCCCGAAGGACAAGCATTTTCTTTATGTGCACAATCCTTGTGCCCAACGTTATTCGTCTGCATCTACTTGTATAGGCATTTTGTGAATATATACAAGCTTTATGCACGTTTGTTCTGGATAAGATTACTCTTTTCTCATATAAATCCCTTCGGTCATCAAGCGATTTCTAAATGTATCTGACTTTATTTTCATTGTCAGTTTATTTTGGTAAATTCTTATTTTGGTAACATTCATTTTTTTATCACTAATAGGATTGATCTCAATTGTATTCAATTAATCTTGATTGTTGCTCTAATAACAGATGTAGGGTTAAAGATCAAAATTATAAACTCCCAGCCATAAACATGAACTACGGCTGGGTAGATATCCAAAATCCCAACCGTATGCACTATTTTACGGTTGGGAGTTCATAATCTCCCAGCCGTAAGTTAAACTAGTTCAGTAGTCTACGATTGTCTTTTTTGCTCGAACCAGCCGTAGTTACAAGTTACGGCTTGGTTGTCTAGTATTCCCATATGTAAATGACCCTGGATGTGTTTGTTTTTTCATTCGTTGATGTAAAAAATGAAATTTCATAACATTTTTCATTGAAGGGAATGACATAACATTACGGGAAAAGACATAAAGAAGAAACTAATGTTATATGATAATTTAAAACATTGAAATACGCGTCCCTTTCCATAAAAACATCATAGAACTCTTGATTGTTGAACTTTTTGCCAAAGGTTTCCTTATAATGGTCCTTCGAAATTTCATAGCATAGTTGAAATGAGCTTAGTGAAGCTGTATTTTCTTCACTCTAGATTCCTGGATAGAACCTCCTTGTTTCCGCCATAGTCGATCTAAATCTTTCACATCGAATATTGAGTAATTTGAACCTTTCACTGATGCTTTGGTATGATCTTCCGAAGCGATTTCCGTATAACGATGTAAAAATTATAAAGACACGGAACCAGAAATTACCCGATGGTTGATCGTGGTTGATGTTCATCTCTTGATCATGTTGTAAAGTTGTCGACCATGCACGAGCTATGACAACATCTTCTCTAGTTGTGAACCTAGAAGCCATGTGTTTGTTTTTTAACTTGTTTTTGAATAAATGAGAAGTATTTGTTAAAAACTGAAAAGAGAAAACAATTTGAGAGGAGAGAAAAATGATCTATAATATAGTTGAAAGACCCCAACGGCTATGAAATTTTGAAAAATCCAGCCGTTGGGAAATGGTATAAAAATAGCCATAGCTCAACTTTCAGAATATTTTTTTTGCTGGTGCGTGGTATCAACCTAGCCGTAATGGGTTTACCTACGACTAGATAAGTAAGCAAACCCAGTCGTATGCATGATATACAACTAGCTTTGAAGATTAACCTAGTCGTATAACTGACATATTTGACCAATTTTGACAGAAAATATTTCAAATATTTCTTACAATTCAATATTTGAAACTCACCCAACGACTTTTTTCTTTGAAAAACTATTCGTTGGGTAGTTTTATCTATATAACGAAACCTTTCCCTTTCACATTCTCCCTATCCCTTACATCCTTATTCTTATTCTCATGGTGAACAATCACTTTCCAACTCATTCTCACCCATCCCTTTCAACCACTAAACATGGTAACTCCTTACACTACCGATGAAGATGTTGGAATTGTTAGAGCTTGGGTTACGCTCACCAGGCACGCGTACGACCAAGCGTATATTAACCATAGTAACCAACCAGTTAATGAAGATTGGATGGCGAATCATACATCTAATTCTTGGTGGAAGTGTTTGTTTAAGATTTTTGAAGTATTAGACAAAAATCATAATCGTAGGAGATTCAAAGGCATTAAAAAAAGGTTTGAGGAGTTGTTTCAACGATTGGAAGCGTTGAAAGAGTATATGAAAGCTCTAAAGAAAGCCCATCCCGAAATATCCGGTGCGACAAGAGTAAGTGTGTCAATCAATAAGTGATTTATCAAAAATTGTTTTCAAACATAAACTTACAATTGATTTATTTTGTTTCAGTGGGTGTTGGCTCTTGATATATATGCAACTATACATGGAAAAGATTTTACGAATGAGGATTGTTATCGTATTTTGGAAGAAAGTACCCTTCACGATTTCATCCTTTACACTTGAGTGTTTAAGTGTAATCATCTAATTTAATGCTATGAAAGATGTATGCCTTTTCCTTTAATGTAACGATCTATTATATTTCATCAGTGTATGTATTTGATATAATGAATGAAAAGATTTCCCGAGTTACAGAACGTATTAGAAGCATCCAGGGTCACCTATGGCTAGGTTAGTGTTAAAACCTAGCCGTACTAGAAGCATCCAGGGTTACCTGCGGCTAGGTTAGTGTTAAAACCTAGTCATAATAGAATCATCTAGGGTCACTTACGAATAGGTTACTGTTAAAACCTAGCCGTATTGTAAGCTTCCAGGTTTGTTTACGGCTGGATTAGTGATAAAACCTAGCCGTATTAGGAGCCTTCAGGTTTGCTTACCGCTGGGTTAGTGTTAATACCTAGCCGTATTGGACTCTTAAAATTTATACGGTTTGGTTTTGTAATATTCCCAACCTTAAACCTAACAAGAATCATCGGACAAATAGTTTTACGGCTAGATTTGTTGGCCGTAAGATTCATCTAGGGTCACTTACGGCCAGCTTTGAAGCTTAAAGCTAGCCATAGAACTGTCATACTTTATGGAAGGTTGACTTACGACTAGCTTTTCAGTTACTTAACCTAGCCGTAAGTGACCATGGATGTCTATTTTTTTCCCAGTTTTGTGATGTTTTTCAATGTATTTTCAATGACACAATAAGAAAACCAATAATCATTCATTCAAGCTAAGTTTATATCAGTAATTATAGAAATAACAGGTAAAAACTTCAAAAACAAATATACCTAAATATCCATAAATCCATAATAGTAAACAAAGTACTAAATATCTATATCCACAAAAACATAAGCTAAGTACTAGATGATGAACCACTGGGAGTGTGAGTGGGTGTTTCATATCTACTAGATTCAGACCTGTCTCTTTTGGAACCCCTCGTCTCTTCGTCGTCGTTGTACCGATAGAGATATGCAAAGTCATGGTCAGGTAGTTTTTCAATCCTACGTCACAGTCGTCTTTGTGCGTGAACCCTCAACATCTCACCACTATCCATGCAACCGCTCATGTTCTTCACCAACCACTTAGCTCGCTTGACCTATTTTGGAATTAAATCTGAACTATAAATATTTATACAAAATTTGAAAAACTAATTCCATAAGAAATGAAATAGTATACGTACCACCATAAAAAACTTCTCCTTCCAATAACTTGCTCCCTTCGATGAACTTGGATGATCCACAATGCCTTCGAGATATGGTATCGCATCCGGATCCATATTGAGCACATAAGGATGACCCCACTTGGAAAACCAAGTCAAGTAGTTATCTTCGGCTATTCTTGTGACATGAAAGTGTTCATACCCACTCATATCAACTTGGAAGGGGGCTCCAGTGCCACCGTTCCAATCGGCCGCAAATGGGTTAGGGTTGTGGACCAATCTAACATTATCGACTGTCCACTTTAAAGTGTTCCTCCTCGTCGCGAACAATTATCTGGACAACTCCAATTTTACGGAGAGTTCTACGAGGATTGTAAATGACGTACCATGTTGGATGAAAGAGTGGTCCGTTATAGTTCGACGCATCGGTAATTCACGTTCATCATGACCATTTTCATCAAGCCTGAGGTACAGGTCAAACTCCAGATCCTTAGTTGTTAGAGTGTCCAATTACCCCCTCATCTTCACCATCTTACTCTCTTTGTCCTTCTCTTGATTTCTTGTAAATGGATATCTGCTTCCTGTTGGAGTAGGGAAACGCCAATCTTTATCCTCTGATGGTCTCGTCAAGGCAGGAAAATGATCGTAAACCACGACTATGCAAAAACATGGTTATATTAAACACAAATCAACTTAAAAATATAAGAAACATTGGAAATAGTAAATAAAAAACTACCTGGAGAAGGAAAAAATTTACTCAATTTGTGTTTGGTTCCACCTCGAAGCTTTACCAAGGCTCTCAAGTAAAAAAGAATGGGTGGCAGTGGCCCACGAGTACTCTGCTACATTGTCAAAATTCCGATCAAGACTGAGATATTGTAAGAGTTGTAGATAGAAAGTGTTCACCCTGTTTCCTGACATATCATGGAAAATGATGGTGCCAAGTGCGTACAACAAGTACGCCATAGCTGTATGTCTAACCTTTGCAACATCCATCTCCTTACCGTTGGAATTTTGGAACTTATTCCTCAGACAAACCATATTTATCTTTCTTGCAATATTTGGCGAAGCCATTGCACCGTGCTTATCCGGTTTCCTTCTATTGAGGGATGGGTTTTCTTCCTTCCTTTCTCCGGCTCCATACTAAAACTCTTTTCGGGCTTCATGTTTGTTCCATCCAAGATATTTTTCAGCCAACTTATAAAGATCTTCAAAAGAAAGCGAGTTGTTGAAACCCTCATACACGAGTTTTTTATCTATTGATAAACATGTAATTTGGAGAACATCGTCTGGAGTGATATTCATCTCGCCGACTGGAAGATGAAAAATATTTGTCTCGGGAAAATACCTCTCGCTAAAGGAGCAGACAGTGACAACATCGTACTGCTTCTGTGCAGTGGCTATTCCAGGCCATAAGCCTGAAACCTATACAAGGGTTACCAATTATTCATTCTGTTATCTAATGGCCAGAAACTAGCCCTTTGGTGTTTGAGTTCGGGACCCTTCTGGTATGATCCTACATAAACAAGTGCAAAAAATATTAATAATAATAGAGTAAAGTTAGTTTTAACTTTAGATTAGTTTAGATTAGATTGGATTAGGTTAGATTATTACCAACGCCGCATAGACCCTTGTCACCCATGAATATGGGTAACCAAATAAGATAAAAGATTTATCCCTTGGTTCACCCCAAGATCTCCCATTCTCCTTGTCGGGCTAAAAAACCATGTTGTTAATGACTGGAGAGGCTGTAGGAGGACCTGGCTTCTTCTCTTTAACTTTTCCTTTCCCTTTAGCATTTGAGGGACCAAAACTTGTTCCGCCCCTATGTTCTTCTGCAATCTCATGTTGTTGTTGTGGTGGAGAAAGCACAAGTGCACGTTCAGTTACCTCTTCCCTTTTTTCACTAATAAAAACTGCACCCTTTTTCATTTTGTCCGCACCCAAATTTTTCTTGTGACGAGGGGATGGAGTCATTTTAACTCTTGGTGTTACCTCTTGTGTTCTTCTCTTCTTATTCTCCTTTCGTTGCCTAAAACGAATTAATAAGGCATGGTCAATACATATATAGACATATAGACATTTAACAACAAACATTTCCAAAAAATTAGAAAACAAAAAAAAAATGAATTCAAAATAGGAAAGTCAAGGTCATTTTCGGCTAGGAAAAGCCATTTATAGTTGGGTCGATTTACTATACGGCTGGTTTTTCCCATCACTGACCTAGCCGTAAACAGTAACAAAAATCTCAACCCTAACTCAGGTCAATTAAGGCTAGGAAAAACTATTTACGGCCAGAAAATTTTACTCTTCGACTGGCTTTTACATGCGTTGACCTAGCCGTAACTTCTACTTACGGTTAGGAATGTCAACTTTCCTAACCGTAAACTAAACACTTGCAGTGTTTATTTAAGGATGGGATTTCATAAATTCCCAGTCGTATAATGGAAAATATCAGTTTTACGCTTGGGAGTTCATACTTTTCTAGCAAAAAAAAATTAGTTTTATGGCTGGGAGTTCTCATTTCCCAGCCGTAAATATGTTTTACGGCTAGAAAATGTTGATTTCCTAGTCGTAGCCAGTTAGTTTAAACCTAACAAATGTACCCAAAATAACCAATAAAATTGATTGAAAAAGGATGGGTTTTTTGATTCATACCTTAAACGAGCCATTTTTGCTGGATTAATATGAGGTTCTTCTTCTTGTTCGTTGTTTGATTGATGGGGTGGATCTTCGGGTGTAGAAGAACTTGAATCACTGTCTGCTGATTGATTTCTTCTTGTATTTAAATTGGCTGCTTGCTTTGCTTGCTTGGACCTCATGGTATTCGTTTTATAGAAAAGAGTTTAATCGTCGATGAATAATTTTTAGAATCGAAGATGAATAAACGAAGAACAATGGAGAATATGAAATAGAGATGGAGAAGATGGAACATACGGCTGAGAAGAGAAGAGGAGGAGGAGAATAGGAAATGAAAAGTTTAATTAGATTTAGGGTTTTTTTTTATTTTTGTATTATATTTAGGGTAGTTATTGAGGGAGTATATTTTTGATCTTTGAAAAATCTATTGAGTCACCGTGTATTTCCGTTTGGGACACAATAATCCACTGCAGCCCCCATGAAGGAGAGTCTGTTGCCCCCATAATAGGATTTTATATAAAAGTAATGGTATTTTGTAATCTGTTTTTCATCAACAAGGCACGAACTGTTGATTTCTCAAATAGATGTGCCGACTAACACATGGTTGGAGTATACAAGTTGTTCAAACTTCAAACCCTTCAATTCAATATTAAACAAAATATTCATTTTGCTTCAAATAAGTAATGAAAAGTTTCTTTAACCCCTTCAATTTTCATAAAAGAAGAAATAGATTCCTGATTTCTAGAGTAATCAAAATTATTTTTAGGATTCCAAATTTGAATTTGAACATCATTAATATAATGCAGATCGTCTCCCGGGTATGAGAATGAGATGTTATAGTCATTGCAGATGCTAAAATAAGGATCAGAAGAGTCACCAATAAGAAGTAGACAGGAGGGTAATGGGAAGAAAACCAGCCAAAATGGTTGCTTCCCCCTAAAACTTTGCCCCCAACCCTCTCCCCCACGACGTGTTATCATGTTAGTGGTGCAATTTAATTGTAATGGACTCCCCTGTTCGCTCAATACGAAGGGAGGTGATGCCATATCATGGGGGAAAAAGTTGGGGGAAAGATTTGGGGGGTGTCAAGCAAAGTCGGAAAACCAGCTAAGAAGAATCTCATGTTTCAAAAAAAAAAAAAAACCCAAAATCTTCCCTATTAGGTTTCAACGAAGTAGTGGTCCAATATCACACAAACAGGCCCCACTGAAATAAAAGAAAACAGAGAAGTACAATTTTTTTTTTATAAGTCAAAATACAGATAAGTACGAGGTCAAACGAAAAAAGTATATATTTGCAGATTAAATGCTGACAAAACAAGGTTTTGGGAGAAGACAGAAATGAGAGCATATAAAAAAGAGAAAAATGAGATCATATAAAAACGGAAGTGATAAACACACTACGTTTTCTCCCGCTTGTATTCTCTTAAGCGGGAGATTTTTCGGGATTTCCCTTCGGGAGATTAATCATTTCCTTATAAGAAAGAGAGAAATAGGTTGTCATAATGATACATAGGGATAGATAGAGGGCTCTGCAAATCGGGAGAAAACTCTAAGTCTACTCATTAATGCTTAAAATTTATATTTTTTTTCTTCTTCTCCGTCATCTTCTTCTCTAATCTTTCAGTTGTTTTCCAGTCTTTTATACATATTCTTTTAATTATCTTTTAGTATCTTAAGTATTCTATGATCCGAATTAGCATTCATATCTAATTTTATTCTGTTTAAACCTAAGTTTTTTTTATTTCATATTTATTTTAATCTAATATGATTTTTTCTTTCTCACTATAGGTTATTGTTGGGAAACGTGTTTTGGAGCAGATGCTCATTAGCAATTTTTTCGAGTATATTTCCATGGCGGTCCTGGTTAGAACTGAGTTATTTATTGGTTAAATCTCGATTTTCTTCCCATGGCATGTTCCCACAGCTGTCAGATTCCACTACAGCTTTTCTTACAATCTGTCTCATATTTGGTGAGAGTTGAAATGGTTAACATAGTTTTCACTCAATCAAGCTGAATCATTTAGTTGATATTTCTCAATGCTCAATTATTTTTACACATAGATTTAGTGTCAGTCATGCAATTATAGTTGGCGACATCTTCCAGTTTGATTTCTCATATCATCATTATAGATGAGAACAATTCTTTTCTAGTTTCTAATATTATATGTTATTCTTCTTCAATCTTAGCCTTATTCAATATGACTGATTTACCTACAAAGGCTTACATTGCTCATCTCAATCAAATGGTTCATGAAAATGAAGCCTTTGTTGATGGTCCTATGAGAGATTATATTCAATTTATGAGTCTTGCTGCATTTGCTATTCAAAGGGGTAATTTTCCAAGATTGGTTGGTAAGCTATTTAAGGACATTACTGAAAATGATGATCCCAGAGGTCTGAGTGTAAATTAAATGGTTTATGCAATTAATCCTTCTTGATCTCCAGATGGAAGAGTTATCATTCATAAAACTCTTGATCCTCAAGTATTTGTTTTTAGATTCTCTTTTGCAAGTGAATTAATGCAACTCTTCTCTCTAACCCCAATACACTTCATTGAAAACTTTTATCTCTCAGGTTTTGGAATCAAGATATGCAACCCTATCATTTAGATTTTAGTGTTCATGACTTCTGGGTTTACTTCTCTTTGGAAAGTGATCTTATTCAGAGAGGGTATGTGGATAAAATGCTGGATGATCAGGTAGGAGAAGTACTTGCTTTAGTTGGTCCAATTGATGAAATAGGAATGTTTAAAGCTCATGTCCTTGTTGAGCTTACTATTCCTCTAATATACAAAATTTGTATTAGATATGAAGACTCAGAGGTACTGGATATCAAAGTCCATTTTGCAAACTTACCTCGTGCTACATGAAGAAAATTTTGGAATATTATTCATAACCGACATGAATGTGCTGACAGTCTCATATATAGGCAATTTATGCCTACTATTCAATTTAAAAAAGAATAGATTGTCAGAATGGTTAGAAAAGGAAGGCATGTGCAGGGAAGCAGGAATACAAATGGTCTGGCAGCTGCTGTAGCAGTCTTAAGAATCTATAATAGCTCCATAGATCAAGAAAGACAAGATAGTAGGGGAACAAAAAGGCTTAGAAGGTTAGATGCGCTAATTGCAGTAACTGGGAATGTTAGTATTTTTCATAACACAATCTTATCCAACAATTCAGAGATTCTGGCTGCTGATACTTTCAAAGACGAGAGCAAAGGAAATGCTACAGAGAATGAAATTGTACCAAGTAAGGATAAAGGAAAAACAGTTATTCAGGATGCAGAACCAGCTATTAGTATTGGACATATTAGGGCTGGATCAGTTAAAGGTCAAAGTAAAGTAGAAATACAACAGAAAAAGTTTAATACTTGGGCAAGAATGCTAAGTCATTATGTTTCTATGGGAGCACAAGTTGATCAGCTTCAAATTGGTGAAACATCAAAGAACAGAGTTTCTGATCTTGAACAACTTTCCAATCCTAGTTCAGAATGGATTGATATTGGGGAAGATGTGAAAGATATTCAGGCTATTCCTAAGGCAATTGCTGAGAATTTCTTACATGAAGATGCAAGAGAAGTTAATCACTATGTTTCAATAGTATATCATCCACCTATGAATTATTTTAATTGTTCCCAACAAGGTCTGACTTATGAACCAGGCCATGAAAATTATTCTGCTAATGAGGATTCTAACCAAGCATTGAGTACCAATGATAACTCTAAGGTATACATTTACCATTCTATATCTTTTCATTTAATTTTCATCATATTACCCTTTTATCTGAATTTTACTTTAGCTACATTTTTATTTATTTCACTTTATCCTCTTGTTTTTAGTTTTCATTTCTATCTTTCATATCCTACCCTGACTTACCCTTTCCGAATGTCTCAATCACAGCCTTGTATAACCAACTTTAGAGTTATCTCCTAGAATTTGCAGGGTCTTAAATCTAAACTAAAACATGATCATTTAAACCACCTAATCAAGACCCATGATATTGATATGTTATTCCTTATTGGAACTAAAGTTAAATCTTATTTAATGGAATCTTTTTTACATAGAATTCATGCTAAAGATTGGCTTCTTATTCCCTCTATTGGAAAGTCAGGAGGGATAGTTACATCTTGGTTCTCTGATGTTTCTGCATCTTTAGTTACTTTTTCAATAAAATATTTTTCACTATAAAATATTAAAAGCTATTATTTCTATGCACATTTCTTTTAATTATGGAGCATTAGATTATCATTTAAGAATCAAGCAATGGAATTTTTATATTCTATAAATGATTGTTACATTCCTTGGGCTATTATTGAAGACATGAACTTTGTGTTACATGAGTTTGAAAAGGAAGGAGGCAATTCAGCTTCTTTAAGTATTCTCTTATATATTGATAGTTGCATTCATAATCTAGGATTAACTGATCTAAACTTTTCTGGTTGCATTTACTTGGACTAAAAAATGAGTGGGTGAGGATCATATTCAAGAACGTATTGACAGAGTTTTAGTTAATCATAAATGGATTGAGTTTTTTCCTAATTCTCTTAATTTACATCTTACTAGAGTAGTTTTTGATAATGCTCCTATTCTTCTAAAAAACTATGCATGATAGGAATCGCTTATTTCACCCTATGAGATACATGAAATATTGTCCAACAACATCATACTTATAACTATGTTATCACTAAAACTGTCTCTTCCAGTCAAAATAAACATTGTAATTTAGTGTCTACTTTGTCAAAATTAAGGTATCAATTGAAACTTTGGAATAAGAATGAATTTGGTAACATTTTTCAAAATATTTCAAAATTACTACATAATAATGAGTTTGTTCATAAGTTAACACCTACTTTTGAAACAAAACAACAACTACATAGTCTTCATACTGAATTAGAATCCTGGTATGCTATTGAAAAAACTTATTGGAGTCAGCATGTTAAGACTCAGTAGATTAAGGAAATATTGTACATCCTTGTATTCGATTTGGCATCTTAATATAATACCTAGAGTTAAGATTTTTCTTTAGAAATCATTAGTAGGTTGTCTCCCAGTCAAGATAATTATTAGTAAATTTACTAATATGGATAAAAGTTCCCTCTGTAATCTTAACACTGTTGAAACTGTTGACCATATCTTTCTTTAGTGCCCCTTTACTACAGCAGTAAGGAGGGGTCTTTTTCTTACTCACTTTGTTCATAACAGTAATCAGTTAAATTTTATTGATTGGTGTGTTGATTGACTCTTAGATAAATCTAGTCGTGATACTTTTGCTTACGATCTCTAATTCATTTGGAAATATCGTTGTCAAGTTATTTTTAACAATATTGTTCCTAACCTCTGTGAGTATATTCCAATTATTCGCAGCAGCTTAATAAGTTATCTATCTCACTCTTTAGATAAATCATCTTATCATAAAATATATCATTGTACTAATCTATATCCAGGATATTGTTTTTCCAAATCTAATTTGATGTGTGCAGATGAAAAGTGTTTTACTCATATCATGCAGTTGTTAAAAAAGAGTCTAAATTTTTTTTCTTATGCTTTAGTTCAGACTGACCATTTGGGGTCTGTGATTAACTTTGCAGGAGGAAATGGAAGGTCTTCCAGTCCAATGGAGGCAGAATCCCAATCCTGTAGAGCAGCAACAACATGGGAAACAAAGCTCGGATTCCAATCAGTAAAGCTTTACAAATACAACCAAGATCTAGTTAGTGCAATGGAGAAGGACTGTAGTACTGTTAACTGGAGAGTTCTTCCTTTTTTGCGTGAATCAAAGCGACTTAGTCAAAATTTTGCTTACAACTATATAGGTATATGTAAACTTGAAATGTAATAGCCTAGATGATACTCTTGCTAAAGCCATAGTTCGAAGGTCCAGTTGGTTTGTAGATTCTGTTATCCGAGTATGAGGGGAAAAACAAGTTTTCTTTAGTAGTCTATGTAAAATACAATGTATGCACCTTGTAACTTCTTTTGCATTTTGAAAAAGATGTTGTCATAACATACCCATAGACAGATAAAGGTGTTCAAAAAAGATGCAATTCTTCATAAACTCCATCATATGACGATACTTGATTCATTTATTAGTTGTCTTCCGAGTTTAGAGTAAATTTTTATTGATTCAACCAAAAAAATTATTTTTATTCGACTACAAACATAGAAAATACACTTCACCTTCCAAAATAATACAAGTAAAATAAAAGTGACTAACCAAATCAGATGAATCAAACATTTCTTAATGCCCATAGCGGTGCAAATAATATTTTCATTCTAGAAGTCAGAAGATCAAAAAAAGAGAAAATGAAGATGAGATAGTAACATGTCGTAAGAGGCTAACCAATATATCTTTTGAACCAGTTAAATTGATATTGGAGATAGAAAGCGTCGAGATATCCAACACTATAACCGCGATGATCCATGTATAAACTAAAAGAGAGACAAAATCCTAACCTAAACCTAATCATCTCTCTTTTCTAGTTAAGAATCAGATACTTCCATTACAACTGTTGAGTAAAGTGATGTAACGTTCTTGTGCACAAATATTTTTCGATTAGCCAGATTACCTAGCATATGAATATGTTGTTTGTTTAGTTCATGTGAACAAATATTGTTCAAGGATTTGGTTTACTCTACATAATAGTATTATTATAGTCAATAATACTGTAATATAAATGAATGGACAATAGAAGTCCACATGTATCGCTTTTCCATCTGGTCCCACATGAAATGGTCTATCTCGATTGAACCAGATCAATATTTTTTTAAGTGAGAAGTTAAAGTGAGCCATGCCACCCTTGGGGCCATTATGTTACCCTAAAAGGCTTGGTTACATCTATACTGTCAGTTTAGGATCAACGGTTCATGTTTATTCGAGGGAAAGTAAAATACCTGAATAGAAACCCTGAATCATTTTCTTCTCTTTATTTTCTTCTCTCCAAACCTAAACTACACCTTTTTCTTCTTCTTCAGCCGAAAAAAAAACTCCATTTGATCTCAGTCAGAAACGTTTAAATAAGAAACTAAACTTAAATTAAACTTCATGCTAATATGAACAGGTCAAGAGTAACAAGATCAGTTCGAATTGGTTTGAATCCACAATGGACTGAATCAGGAAGTAGTAACGTTGTTGATCCAGAGAATAAAGATTTGGTGAATAAAGAAGTTCAATCACCAGAGAATCCTCCAGAAATACCTGATATTAGGTAAAAATCGAAAAACCCATCACTTATATTAGGTTTTTATTGAAAAAATCGTTTGATTGTTTAAGTTGGGGTTTAAAAAAAATAATTCTCAACTGTATACGGCTAGGTCGACATCGTTTCCCGATCGTTATCATTTATTACCGTTGGGAAAAGATGAACTCCTAGTCTTATATTTAATCTACGGTTGGGAAAAGATGAACTCCCAACCGTAAATGATGCCATACGGCTTGTTTTTACTAGCCATCTGCCTTTTTTACAGAACTTGGGTATTTATGCCAGGTTTACGGTTGGGAAAAGATGATTTCCCAACCGTAAATGAGTTTACCTTTGGGCGTGTAGTATGTCCTAGCCGTAAACATAATTGTAAAACTAATTTTTCACTATTTTCTGCTTGCTTGTAATTTTTTAGGAATCTAGGAAAGAATTTGGTCAAGGATGGTCGATTGTAATCCAAGCAAAATTATTTTAAGTTATTTCACTTCACAATTATAAATAAGAGTATAGTTATAAGAGCAGATTTGATCCACAGGGAGATATGGGTTGTTATTCGTAATTGAAAACTTAAGTAAACTGGGGGAATTTTACAATTCAATTCTATAGTAATTATACTAAGAAATAGTGAGTAAAGAGAATCAATAGGTTTAGAGTACATGTTAAGGGTTCATCTTCAATCATAATACGTGCATTTCACTAATAATTAAAGTTTTCATTTAATCATTCATTATCAAGTCCCTAGAGCATCCCATCGAGAGCATACTCCGGTAATTCCTCATGTCATCACAGACCATAACGATGAATATGTAATTACTACTGAAAGAACAACCTAATGCAATGAGCTATCAAGTTTAATCCCCCAAGAGCTTTAAGTTCTATGAATTAGGTTAATCAATACAATAGATATACTACGTGTAATCTATTTAACATAGGTCAAGCTTCTACATACAATCACACAAAGGTTTTGAATACAATTGGTAATCACATCATGCTACTTTTGACAAGGTTCATCAACAATTATGTATCTCAAAACCCTAGTCTATCAATAGATATGCATTCATGGTTATATAGTAGCGCTCCTAAACAAACTTTCATACAATCATACTTGGCGATCATAAATAGTAAAACAAGACAATAATGATTTGATTAAGATGATAAAACTAATGTATTAATTTAGTAGCATGTTTATGATATCCGACTACATCCTTAACCAATATGAAAGGTTTCGCTGCTCATGGATTTTTTAAAATCCATGAAAAAATAATAAGTAAAAAAGTAAAGCAAACCCTAGGTTGTAAGAGTCTTCAACTCCAAAGCTTCTTCTCTTCTCCTCAAAAGATGTGATATGATCCAAAAACTCTCCAATCTCCTTATAAGTGTCCTTTATATAGTATCTAAATATAAAAGAACCCGTGCTCAAATCCCGGTCAAAGTTGGTTCCGAAAATATCAAACTCGTGCATAAAAGAGAAAAATACGCAACCATCTGAGCCTGGTCGGCCACCCATCCTAGTCGACCGTTCCCAGGCGACTAGAAAACCAATTTCTTCTGGATTTCAGTCGGCCAAGTCTGGCCGACTATCCTTCTTCCTAGTCGTCCGGGAACGAACTAATAGCCTTCTTCATAGTCGTCCGGAAATGAACTACTATCATTCTTTTTCTTTTTTTCTTCTGGATTTTATTCAGCCAAGTCTTGCCGACTATCCTTGCTCATGGTCGTCCAACTCTGAACGACTTGCTTCTGTACTTCGCCTTTTCACCCATATCTTCTTCATACGAAGTCGGAACGACTCCATTCTTTTGCTGTTAGCTTCGTTTTCTCGTTATCTTCGACATAGTATGGAACAATCCTGAATTCGAACGATTTCCACTTCCTTTTGGATGATTCACCTAATAGGATACATAAAATAGAAAAACAACAATAATATAAAGTAATTTAAAAAACTAGCAAACATGTGTATGAAAATGATACTCAAAACATGTAAATTATGCACATATCAAATTCCCTCACACTTTCCTTTTGCTATTCCTCGAGTAAACTACAATCTAAACTAACCTAAACTACAACAACTCCGTTTCATTGAGGATACGGTTACACTTAACATGTGTAACAAGCCTTTAAACCCCTAGGTGTACCTAGTGGACGAGTCATAGTCTCGTGAGGGTTTACAAGAGGTATACCCACAAAACCTATATTTTAACTTTCAAAAATTCCAAAGCACATGCATCCAAAGACCAACGACGACATACAGTTTCTACACACTAACAATAAGATGTTAGAAGTATAAAAAAACAAAATTCTCATGCTTAACTCTTGAGTTAGGAGAAAACCACCATATATAGAATCCAACCTCAAGCGTGACCGAATGAACATTCTACATTACCAATAAGATTTTATGATATTGACACTCAAAAGAAGACACGCTTTATGGTTCTCTCATGCCTGCAGGATGGAGTGAAGATAGAAATCCTACACACGTTGAATGGTAGGAAGGAAAAGGAACCTTCCGAATCATGAAGATGTTATCCCATAGAGATGTGGGACGAAAAATAACCCTTTTTATTTTTCTGATGACCTCTAATAAAGGAAATCAACCACTATGTAAGTATGGGAACACTTACTTACCTTTTCATCTGATTCACAGTGAACACCACTCTCACAACATCCAATAGAAACGTCTTCAGTCTTCGGTCTTCAACTATTGATGATGAACTCTTGAACTTCGTAGAACCTTGAAAATTGTAACTTTTTTTCTCAATTTCTTATTGTTTGAAACTTCTTTATAGATTTCTTCTCCCCTACGGCCTTATTGAAAAAAATACAAAAACAAATATAAAACTTTTTTTTTCTTTTCTATTTTTTTTTGTGAGACTCAAAATAACATAACTAAAAATAAAATATATAATGAAACTACTATGGTCATGGGATAAGGACTTTACCACTTGATTTTTCACAACTTGTATTGTCTCCGTCTCATAGACTTCAAACAATTTACATCTTTTGATTTTCATTTCTCTTGTACATAAGTCTTCAACATGTATATATGATTCTGCTCATTGTATTGTTGCTTTACTTGAGTATGAAATTTTCTCTTTCTTGTACTGTTGCTCGTAAACCTTGAACGTATTCAACTTTCCTTCAAATCTGTAATGCTCGGCTTGTTGATGATAATGGTGTTTCTATGGACCTGTTGTTGTCGAGAGAATAGTACCAACTACAAACAAGACTACAAGATAGAGTTAGCAATTCTGACGACACCCTCATGATTGATAGAAATGGCACTCAAGAGATCAAAAAGTAGTGCGAAATTGGGTAGCTCATCATTCTACCGGATTTTGCGCAGATGAAACACTCTAAACGGAAAACTCTTAGACAGCTACAAAGAATTGAAGGTATGGTGCCTCACTCATGGGTATTGAATGATCAAATTCTCAAAATTGTATTCTCTACCAGAAATTTAAGTCCATTTTGTCGGTATTACCTCTCAACAACTATGAACTCCGAATATCGTTCTCTATTACTTCTAAGTCCAATTATTTCAGTGAGAACTCCACATGTAAACTTATCTAGAAGTATACCAAGTGACTCTAAAATCTCTAAAAGTTGGAGGTATTCATGCAAATATGTACAAATAGTTCAAAAAAATTTCCTACACAAGATAGTTATACTACAATAAAAATGCTTAACCACTCCCCCACACTTAAACTTTACATTGTCCTCAATGTAAATTATCTCTTCCAATGTAAAATTCAAGGTGGGAAATACTAATATGACATGCAAAAGAAAAATAACTAAAAGATAAAGACAGAAATACAAAACCAATGGGTTGCCTTCCATTCAGCGCTTGGTTTAAGTTGTCAGCCCGACTGTAGACTTCTCGCTACTCGTTAGCCCGCGTCTAACTCTTTAGCATGAACATCTGAATGAACATCACTGGGGTACCGAATTGTATCAAAAATATTGAAACAAATCTTTTCATTTTCAAACTTCATTGTAAGTGTTCCTCTATCAACATCAATCATGGTTTTCGTCTTTCATGAATGGTCTACCAAGTAACAACGGAAGAGACGCATCAGACCCGCTATCCATCTTTAACAGATAGAAATCGACTGGAAATACTAGTTGATTCACCTGGACAAGAACATCTTCAATAATACCTCTAGGGTATACATTAGTACGATCAGCTAGTTGTAAAACAACTCCAGTTTCCTTCAATGAACCCAAATTCAAAGACTCATAAATAGATGCTCCTAGATCAAGCATAGCTTTTCTAAACCTATTGTTACCAATCACAACGGGTATATCAAAATCATCGGGATCCTTACATTTGGGTGATTGTTTCTTTTGGAGGATAGCCGAAGCATTTTCCCCCACACTTACTACCTCGTTACCAGTTAACCGTTGTTTCTTGGTGCACAAATACTTCAAAATTCTTTCATATTTGGGGACTTATTTTATTACATATATCAATGGAATATTCACATGAATCTTTTTGAAAATCTCTAAGATCTCCTCATCTTGTTCCGCCCTTTTAGAGTAACCAAACCTTCGGGAAAAAATTAAAGGAGGAATATAAGTAGAAACAAGAGGTTTAGAGTTTTCTTAGGTACCTCAGCGGTTTAGGAAGAGTCAGTAATCTATTTCTCCAAAAATGGCCCCTTAGAGTCCTTGTTCTTTTCAGCATCTTCTGGTTTCACAGTTCGTGTACCGTTTCTCAATGTCACACCGTTGAGAGTTTCTCTCTGGTTGAGAGGTTGATAAGGGAGTTTCCCACTATTTGTGCCTTCAGAAGATTGATCTCACTTACCATAATGCTCACTTGCGTTTTTAGCTCTTTGATTGCATTATCAGTCGTCTGCTGATTTCTCTGCATTAGAAATGCCATATTCTCCATCATGGCAAGCATCTCCGATGATTCTGAGTTCTGAACTGGTTATGGTTGTTGTACTTGTTGTTGATAACCACTGGGACGATTGGAAACCGGTCATGGACTTTCAGCTTGCTTGTTTGCATAGCTGAAATTCGGATGATCTCTCTACCCTGGATTGTATGTGTTAGAATAAGGGTCATACCTTTGTCTCTGCTGATTTGGGAAAATAGCATTACCTTGACATTCCCTTCTTCATAACTTCGGGTAGATGACGGCACGACTACGGCTGCAATTTGTTGCATTATTGCTGCCATGTTCCCCATTTGTTGACGAAGCTCAGTTACTTCGCTTACTTCATTAACTCTCCTGAGTGGTTCTGAACCACGACTCCAGAGTTATTGAGAATTTGATGCCATGTTCTCAATTAACTCTATAGATTGAGCTACTATTTTGTTCACTAGTACACAACCACCTGTAGCATCAAGAAGATTCATGTGACTTGCTTTAAGACCCTCGTAGAAGTACTGGATGATCAACAGATCACTGAATTGATGATGCGGACAACTAGCCACCAAGTAACGCTCCCAGCATTCATACAATGTCTCTCCTGCCATCTACTTAATACCACAAATCTCTTTGCGAATCTGAGTTGCCTTTGATGCAGGAAAGTATCTCTCTAAGAAGAGTTTCTACAAACCATTCCAAGTTGTGACACTGCCAGAAGGTAAATACTATAACCATTCCTTAACAGTATCCATCAAGGAGAATGGAAAAGATCGTAACATGACTCCATCAGCATCAATCTCCTTTGGTAGCGTGGCCATGAATATGTTATGAAAATCCATTAGATGCTTGTTTAGATCTTATTAGTCATTCCATGAAACTTTAGTAGCTCACGGATCAACCCTGGCTTGATCTCAAATGTAAATGTTGTTTGAATACACCATTGTTGTGTATCCATCTTGTGAGAAGCTAAGTCCTTGAGTGTACAGTTTGCGTCACCCATTGCTTCCTCTTGTTTGTCTTCCGATTTATCTTTCAGTATATTTCCTCTCCGAGTCTCGATTCCAATCTTTGGAAACCCGACAGGCTTCGGTTTCGGTCTCGGTCTCGGCTTAGGAGCCAGAAGATAAGTACCTGAAAACCAATTCTTGAAATGAAATTAAAAACTAAAAATAAGAAATCAAAAACAAAAACAAAATAACAATCCTCTATGCCTCCCCGGCTGCGGCGCCAAAATTTGGTCGGTTGTCATCCAAGCAAAATTATTTTAAGTTTTTTCACTTCACAATTATAAAAAAGAGTATAGTTATAAGAACAAATTCGATCAACAGGGAGATATAGGTTGTTATTCGTAATTGAAAACTTAAGTAAACTGGGGGAATTTTGTAATTCAAGTCTAAAGTAATTATACTAACAAATAATGAGTAAAGAGAATCAATAGGTTTATAGTACTGGTTAAAGGTTCACCTTCAATCATAATACGTGTACTTTCACTAATAACTAGAGTTGTCACTTAATCATTGATTATCAAGAGCCCTAGAGTATCCCATCGAGAGAATACTCCGGTAAATTCCTCATGTCATCACATACCATAACGATGAATATGTAATTACTACTCAAAGAACAACCTAATGCAATATGTTATCAAGTTTAATCCCTCAAGAGCTTTAAGTTCTATGAATTAGGATAATCAATGCAATAGATACTACGAGTAATCTATTTAACATAGGTCAAGTTTCTACATGCAATCACACAAAGGTTTTGAATACCATTAGTAATCACATTATGCTACTTATGACAAGGTTCATCAACAATTTTTTATCTCAAAACCCTAGTTTAGCAATAGATATGCATTCATGGTTATCTAGTAGCACTCCTAAACAAACATTCATACAATCATACTTGGCGATCATAAATAGTAGAAGAAGACAATAATAATTTGATTAAGATGATAAAACTAATGTATTAATTTAGTAGCATGTTTATGATATCCGACTACATCCTTAACCAATATGAAAGGTTTAGCTATTCATGGATTTCTTAAAATCCATGGAAAAATAATAAATAGAAAAGTAAAGCAAACCCTAGGTAGTAGAAGAGTCTCCAACTCCAAAGCTTCTTCTATTCTCCTCAAAAGATATGATATGATCCAAGAACTCCCTAATCTCCTTAGAAGTATCCCTTATATAGTATGTTAAACATAAAAGAACCCGTGCTCAAATCTTGGTCAAAATAGGTTCCAAGAATATCAAACTGTGCATAAAAGAGAAAAATCCACAACCATCTGAGCCTGGTCGGCCAGCCATCCTAGTCGGACGTTCCCAAGCGACTAGGAAACCAATTTCTTCTGGATTTCAGTCGGCCAAGTTTGGACGACTATCCTTCTTCCTAGTCACCCAGGAATGAACTACCATCCTTCTTCGTAGTCGTCCGGGAATGAACTAATATCGTTCTTTTTCTTCTTTTTCTTCTGGTCGTCCAAGTTTGGACAACTTTCTTCTGTACTTCGCCTTTTCACCCATATCTTCTTCATACGAAGTCAGAACGACTCCATTCTTTCGTCGTTAGCTTCGTTTTCTCATTGTCTTTGACTTTGTGTGAATAAATTCTGAATTTGAACAAGTTCCACTTCCTTTTGGATGATTCACCTAATAAGAGACATAAAATAGAAAAGTACCAATAATACAAAGTAATTTACATAAAAAACTAGCAAATATATGTGTGAAAATTATACTCAAAACATGTAAATTATGCACCTACCAAACGACTTGAGCCGTTCTATTAAAGATGGAGAGTTGTTGAGTATTGAAAATCAAAGAACACTTCTACAAGGACTTAAGGACATATCTAAAGAAGTAGGTAAACCTGAGAAGGATTTCCAAGCGAATGTTTTCGTAGTGGATAAATGAGTTACTGACTAGTTGAACCTTAGTGTTTTTATCTTTTGCTATCTAATACTTTGTAGTGTGGGGTGTTATGGATTTATATTAATATTAGTTCTTTTATTATTAATATGAATGTTCTTCTTATTTTAGCTTGAAAGAATGGGTTGTAGTTACTTCGTTGTTAAGTGATTTATGGTATAAATAGGCTCATAAATAGATGAAACACATATGACGGTACAGAATAGATGGAATCCAACGGAGCATTTATTTTTTAAGACCCAAGAGTCGTCAACGAGTGTTTTAGCATAACGACCAATCATTCTTTGGGTTTTTCGTGGCATTTGATCAAACCAAGAGTGTTCATATGCTTTTAACGGATTGAAAAAAGTAGGGGTTTCATTTCCCAAAGTGTTTTTTTAGTCTTTATATATAAATTTTTGCTCTGTTACCATGTTTCAATGTTACTTTGTGAAACTTGCTATATATATATGTTATCATTTATGATTGTTTCACTTTAAAAAGACACTTTCACAAAGGTACTATCCTTATGTAATTGGAGTCTTTCCTTACTGGTCCGTAGTAATTGTAAAGATCGTTTTGTCGTTATTCCACCTGCAATAATTCGGGTCAAGTGGGAAGAAAGCGATACTTAAATGATAGAAACCGAAGATCTTTACAATGCATTCGGGTCCCTCGCCTTTGTTATTTTTTCTTGGAGTTTAAAAGATGAGAACGATCAAGTTACTTCACTGACAAATTTTATTTTTACAGAATGCATTAAACTTTATATTAGGTTTTGATACATCACTTGGAAGTGTAGAGCTCGAATCTGGCTTTAAACAAAAGTGTGCAAGTGTGTAACCAGATGATATCGAGATGGGTGTAAGTGTGTAACCATTGATTTAATTGGTGCCCGAGCCGTTAAACCCTAGTAGTATTATAGTTAATGATTATCCAATCTAATAATTTCCCTAGGAGAAACGAAAAGACTTATCATTTGATTAGGCAAAAGATTCCTAGATAGCGTAATAAAGTTAGTATTTAACTTGCAGTTAAAATTTTCTTTCCACTCCAGTAAGAAGCAAAGTTTCACACTTCACCAACATGTGTCACTCCAACACCTGGGATATCCAATGGAACTGATGCCAATTGTCAATAACAACTGAAAAAGCCTAGAAGTTTGAATAGATAAAAGAAAGAATTCAAGAAGGCAGCAATTGAAATGGCGGTAGCAGGGATGAAGAGAATTAAGAGCATTGGGAAGATGCAATTTTCTAGAAAGGACCCTATTTAAACACAAATTAATTTCCTTTATAACCGAGAATTGAGAAAACCCTAGAGCTTCAATAGTTCCTTCGTCAGGAAACAAATATTTATCTTCCACATCCAAGAGAAACTAAAATGGATAACGAGATCCCTCCTAGTAGCAGTAGTACTTTCGATGTTCCCACTCAAAGAATTGTTGAGCATGCTTCTGGGAAACAAGGGTTGTTCACTGACAGCACTTATGAAAAGGGTAGTGGGAGTGGTAGTAACGCTGTTGGTAATGGTAATGGAACAAGAAAAGATGAAAAAGATGAAAATGGTGGGGATGGAAAGGGAGATGGTAGAGGTTTTACTGGTCAGGGACTTCATGTGATTTTTGATGAGCCGATACCTCCTAATCATAAATGGAGGATTAATGAAGGTTGGGTAATGATTGCAGACCATCCATAGCATGGGATTTTTGTTATCAATGAAGGAGCAAAAATTGTAAGTGATCAGTATTTTGTATCTGGTGGAAGGAGGCTTGGATTTGATGCACTTGTGCTTCCTGAACATGTTAGGGTAGAAATTTAAAGAGTAGCACTGGAACCTCTTCCCACACAGGGAATGGTGTACCCCCATGCTTAATATGGTCTTCCCCAAAATAGGGAGAGTTGCTTCCAGCGTCACAGTGTTGGTTGATGCATGATATGGCCGAAGAAATCCCCCATGTGTTTTTCAACGAGAAGCACCTACAACAACTACCTCTGGGACTGCACAACAAGCACCTCCACCTGAGACTGCAACTACAATGAACACATAAAATAAAAGAATCAATGCCAGAACTACACCCCCAACTCCACAGAGCGAAGGTCGGCCTCCATTGCCTCAAATACGCAATACACAACTGCAGGAAGCTGCAAGCATTTAAAGATCTCGAAGAGAGCATCCTTATCAAAGCCAGCAGCCCAGGCAATAGGGAGACCATCGCCTGCAAATACACATTTTTAGGGTAAGAATCATTTCCTTTTTTTGAATTCAATTCCGAGAGAACAGAGAACAAATTGGTCTGATTTTGCATATTTCTAGAATGTATTATTAATTCTTAGATCATCTTCTCAGCAAACACCACTTTACTTTTATCAGTTTCTTGTAAATGAATATAACCTCTTCTTTCTTCTTTTAGAAAGAGGGTAAGGTTTAATTTGGTTAAGATGGTTCTTTTTATAACTAGTGACATAGTAATTTAATGGAGATTTGAAATGGTGTCAATGAGTATTGGAGTGCTTAGTGGTATTAGCTAGAACTTAGGGTAGAGGCGGGTTGAGACATTTTTAAACCTTTGAAGGATGATTTTTGAAATTTCATGAAATTGGAGACTTGATGAAAGTGATTGGAAGAAATTAGGTTTATAGAATTAGAATTGGGAGTGAATCCGCACAAAACAAAAGGAGATTGGTAGTAATAAGTGTATCAACCAAAAGAAACTAATGATAACAAGGGAAAGTAGTTATTATAAGAGTTTAATCACCAAAGGAAATAGAGAGGAGAATATATTGGTTGTCAGGTTAGCAGCATCGATCTCCTTCATTTACAGCAAACCTAAAAACCAATACATCTCCACTCCGAAACTCTATGGTGGTAAGTTATACCTTATGGCAGGAATCATGTAAAACATATATTTAAAGAGATCATACTAGGTAAGTAAACAAACCTGAGATCAAAAAGGAAACCTGCAAGGCTAACTAAGGGATGGAGAAAATTAGTTACAGGATCTGTAAGAGGAACATGTCTTCGCTTTGCATATCCTGCGGTTCCTTCAATGCCTCCATAGCTACTAAAAAAACAAATAAACAAAAAAGAATCAGCATCTATGATCATAACAGACCCCAGTATGATAGACAAACAATAACTTAGTTGAATCATGCTTTATGAATTGGTATGAGATATTTAAAGTAATTTTGGTTGAATGGAGGTTAGGGCATAAGCTTCTCTTCTACTTCTGTTCAATTCTATATCAATAGTCTTATAATTGAATAAAAAAGGTAGAAGAAAATTTGTATTAACAGAGATCAAGAAAATTGATAATGAAAAACAAATGGATACCACTAAACAGGTAGTCTCCGTCAACCAATCAACTGTAGATTTTATACCTAACAAAGACAATACAGGTAGGTTATAACCTATACAACCTTAGAAATTCACTATAAATTCAAACCCCTAACAAAATAAGAAAACCCCTTTTTAAAATAAAACAAGAACCCAAACAGAGAGATTAAAACCCAAAACATATATTTCAAACAACAAACAAAAACCTAGAATCTAAATATCAAAACCCAAAAACCTAAAAGCATAAATTGATAATATGAAACTAAAACAAATTATTTTTGTCATGAGATCACCTTAAGAGAGGTAGAGACTGTGAGAAATGATATGAAGGATAGAGATATTTGAGAGAAAGAAACCTTAGGTTTTCAGAAAAAAAATAGAATTGATTCTGGTTCCCGTATTCTATACAGCAAATTTAGGGGGAACTAAAATTTTGATTTGAAAACATTCTGATACTTAGACTGATTTCACTGAAAATTTTGGGGGGAAACAAAATTGGAGAATTTTTGGAGCAGGAGAACAAAAGAAAAGGGGGGAAATTTGGGGATTTTTGTCCTCCTAGTTTTATACTTTACTCGATCTGAAAAAGTAAAAATATGGCTAAACAAGTGCCACGTTAACAAATGAGAACTTGTGTTTGTTAATTATTCGGGTCACCGATAAAGTTTTGAGATGAGATACTTATTCGTATGATTTTTAGCGTTTCCCCTTGTCACCGTTGGATGAAATGATTATCTGTATGATTTAAGACATTGGTTTTCTATTGGTCAGAAACATACCATACAGAACCTACTAGTTAGTTTCATATGTACTCAATATCTTAATAAGTTTTTTATTTACGACTAGTTTTTTGTCAGTTTTTTTGCTCAACGATTTATTTCTTATATTCATTATTTATTTTCCCTTTCAGCAATATTTGATTCAAGAATAGTGGGAGTAATTATAGGAATAATATTAGTCTTAGGTCAATATCATAGCATATTCCTAATATCTGGTATATCTGAGGAATCTTACATCTTCCTAGGTCAATGTTATAGTAACTCCGATGATATTTGAATAATTATACGATTCTTTTGTCCACTTAGGTCGATCACATATCATACCCAAGAATATCGGGAGTAATTATAGGAACCATATTAGTCTTAGGTCAATCTCATAGCATATCCCTGATATCTGGTATATCTGAGGAATCTTATATCGTCTTAGGTCAATATTATAGTAACCCCGATGATATCCGAATAATTATACGATTCTTTTGTCCACTTAGGTCGATCTCAAAGCATAACCAAGAATATCGGGAGAAATTATATGAATCATATCTAGTCTTAGGTCAATCGCATAGCATATACAAGAATTTAAGGAGTAATACGAGGAATAATATTAGTCTTATGTCGATCTCATAGCATATCCCTGATATCTGGTATATCTGAGGAATCTTATATCGTCCTAGGTCATGTTATAGTAACCCCGATGATATCCGAATAATTATACGATTCTTTTTTCCACTTAGGTCGATCTCATAGGATACCCAAGAATACCGGGAGTAATACGAGGAATCATATATAGTCATAGGTCATATCATACCATATCCCTGATATTTGGTATATTTGAGGAATCTTATATCATCCTAGGTCAATGTTATAGTAACTCTAATGATATCTAGATAATTATAGGATTTTTTTGTACACTTAGGTCAATCTCATAGCATATCCAAGAATATCG